>VDFB02271358.1:1264522717-1264567044 GCA_007258455.2 Sequoia sempervirens
AACTATAAATTTTTGAAAATTTCATGGTTGTCTGTACCCATAAGTTTGCTAAGAAGTCCATACCATAAGCATAAGAAACCACTTTGCATAACATTTTGCCCATGCATTAGTTGGTTTTCATCATTTGGTCTCATATAATTCACCTGGCCCTGAGCATTTGAATGTGTAAACCATATCAGCATAACATGATGCAGGTCTCATCAATCCATAAAGCATTTTAGACTAACGCGTATCTTTCTGTAGTCTATTGGCAAGACATTGGGAATGTCTTATCGATGAGATTTCAATTGAGGATTCATATCGGGCAAACACAGTTCACAGTCTCAGTGACAACATGATCCTATTAGCAAGATAATGTTCATCGGAATAAGTCATATTGAGCGATCATGTGTCTTACCAATCAAAGCACAAATAATTGTCGCCTAGACTTAAGTCGTCAGTGTGATGTCCCAGAGCATTCATTTGGTATCGCCGATAAAGCAGAGTGGATTCCGTCATTGTCATCAGGATCAAGTAAAGGGGTCTTACCGTCCCCCTATGTCATAGCGATGAGTGTTGTATTGGTAATAACTTAGCAATATGTTCAGAGGGAATATTCATCGGTGAGACAAGCTTCTTTGGAGAGAGCTAGGAAGGTCACACCGAGTGAAGTTCCATCAGCAAGAAACTATTATGTCTCGGTGATCAGAAAGCAAACTAAAGGAAACATCTCGGTATGACTTGAGTAGTCAGAGGAATGTTTGCCGACAACTAAAGTCACAACGATACTCAAGAATGAAGACACAGAGTGTTGGGGAGACTCATGACGTCGATGTGACTGCATGACACCATAGTGACATATGATCTATTGGCTATCGGTGAGACTCAGAGCATCGGTGTGACTGCATGACATCAAATTGATATATAATTTGTGGTAGATGGAGAGACTCAAAACATCGGGGAGACTACAGGACATCCCAGTGGGTGTCTAATGAACATGGAAAAGGCTCGAAAAAATAATTTCTTGAGATTTGAATACGAATGGATGCAACCCTTCGTGATGCTGATATATAAAACCCATTTTGACAGCAGAGAGGGGAGAAGTAGAAACGAGTTAAAAATACAGTAGGATACAAAATGTTTAAAATTTTGAGACTATCATGCATGTATAAAATAATGGATAGTTCAATTGAATTCATTTGATTTGGTGGAATTTTTCTGGTTTTAGTTGTTTGTTGTGTTAATTAAAAGTATTGCTAAAGTTTTCTCCAAGGTTGATGTCTTCTAATTGTTTAAACTGATATATCAAGGATATTTTTCAGTTTATCAGTGCACACTTGTTGTATCTGTATGATTGGATTAATTGGTTCTTTCAAGGAAAGATTAAGTCCTTTTAGTCAATCATAGTAATTAGGGAATCTCGTTTGGATCATTAAGAAGAACTTGGTAATTGCATTCTTGCATGTTTATACCAGTTATAAACTTAAACCTATATGCCAAACAATTTGAGTTTCTGCTAGAAAGAACTTACTCATTTCATATTTTCATTTGAATCCTTACACCCAATAAGGCACTAGTCTCTGCTATTTCATTGTTTAATTTCATTCATTTTTTCATATGAACAATTTAGATTCTAGCCTTGATATTGCTTATACAATTTGTACCAAAATAAAACTCATTTATCCACTCCCATTTTCTAGTGTGGGTAAATTTATTTAGGAAATGAACAAAGGTCAAGTTTGCTTTATTCAAATAGGTATACCCACCTAGGTCTAGCAGCACCTAAAGAGTAGAAGGTTCAATTCATTTGGCCTTGTAAGTTACCCTGAAACGTTGTGAAAGCTTGGCAACATTTCGTAGTTCAAACCTACATTTTTGAGAGCCAACAAATTCGTGACTCTATTAGGGAATTATTGCAAGATATCCAATTGAAGATCATCATACAAAATCATTGAAGAAAGATTCATAGTTTGAGAAGTTTCAAAAAAAAAGTGATTCCGCTGGGGAAAATAAAAAATAATTTTAAAAGAATCATTTTCAAACTTTTGGAAAAGTAGGTGGCGACTCTGGTAAAAACTTGATGAAGAATGGATAGACAATTTGTGTATGGAACAAAAGAATATTTTAGAAGGCAACAGTTGATAAGAGAAATTAAAGAATTGAAAAAGCAATGGCTGCAACTGGACAAAGAAACACTGCAATTGAAACTACAATTGAACCAACAACTGTTACAATCAAGAGAATTTTGCAATAAGAATGAATACACAAGTGCAAACAGGCATTGGACCCCACAAGTGCTTGATAATACAATTGGAAATCTTCACAATGGAAGCAATGCATATCATGCACAATAGAACATTTATTCACCACACCTATCAAAGCAAGTAAATGCTTATCCAGTCCCTCTTGGACAAGGATTGGTAAGCTATCAATATAATCAATGTCAAATGTACAATCCCAGCCCACGTGAAGGTGTCAATCAAAACCTGCAATGAAATGTATATCCAAGTTAGCAGCTTAAGGAGGAAGAAGATGAGTACGTACATACTCAAAGCTAAGATTCCATCGCAGAATCATAATGTGGAATTTACCCCTTTGATACATTTATTAACATAAGGAGACATGAAGGAGAAGATAAAATATCTCTATACAACATGATGATAGATATATGTATGCAATTACCTCCTAATTGTAAGCCTACAAGACCCCTTTTTGTTGCACAATTCATAAGAGTTTGGAAACATGAATCAGCTTATTGGCCATAATCATCAATACATCATGCCTTTGATCGAGTGAATAAATTTATTGATACCATGGAGAGGATAAGGTATGAGAACACTATCAATGTTGAATCCAATAGTTGTATTTCTGATGAGTATAGACAAATTGATCAAACAATGCAGCCAATAGAAGATGAGACATGTGCAAGTCAGAATGATTCATATGATAGCCTACATGATGAAGATGAAGATACAAGAGATCTCTCTTGCATAATAGATTGTGACAAGGAAAGCAGTACATGTTATGAGGGATCCAATGAATATTGTGATTGTGAAGATGAACCTGTGGATTTTGACTTACAATGGGGTGATTCTTGCAGTTCTTGTGGCAATCAAGAAGAAGAAGCAATGGAAAATGTGGGTCCATTTGACAGTGAACAAATAACACCTCTAGCTGTAGCTAAGAAGTATAGGGACACAGTTGATAATAAAGAGAATGATTTCTCTGTGTTTTTGAATTCACTCCATGATGATGATGTATCATGCGACAATGAGGAAGAGTTTGAGGACAATCATGTCAATCATGATCTACAACAAGGAGATATTTTCAGCTCTTATGGAGATCAAGAAGAGGGAGAAATAATGGAAGATATGGAAGAAGAAACATGTTCACTCAGCAATGAGAAAATTTCAGATATGCTAACTCTTGAATACCAGAGATGTGCACATGAAGGTGATTCTGAAGTCCTGTGTCCAGTCTACATTTGTTTTGACAGTGAAATTTTTTTGTGCAATGATTCATATGAATCCTAGTGCATTTCTCGAAATGATGGAGAAACCTTTGAAGTTGATAAAAAATCTATATCCATTTAGGAAGAGGTATGTGATTTAGAAATTTCTAACTCATGTGGAGAAGACATTTATTTGCATACCAAGGATGATATAATTTCAACATTGATTAGTCCATATATGCATGATATTGAAGATATGAGTCATAATTCAGTGTCATCTCCAAATAGTGAGATGGAAGAGCTACAAAAAGCTTTAGAATTGTTTGTCTCAAATAGTGTTGATATGGCAGAATTTTTTGATTCTCAAGAGAAGCATTTTGATGGTGAATTTTTAGTACAGCTGGGAGATTGTTTTATAATACATAACAGTGCTCAATATAATGAGAATTATTGCATTGAATATGCAAGTACTTTGTATGTTGAAGATAACAGAGATTTGTCCCATCATGGTGGAGAATTTGAACTATAGAATGGTGAAGGGAATTTGGGCCAAGCTGAGCATGATGATTCTCTGAAAAATTTCAATAACAATGACAGGGAAGATTGCATGAATTTCTTCAAGATGAATCTGATGAACTCAAAGCAAAAATGGGTGTTTGACAGAGGAAAGTATGGGCCTTTCTTTTGGTTGGCCTTGAGCCATCATTTACCAAAATGAAGTATGATTTTGTTGACAAGGGAATACAGAGGATTAAGGGTTCCCAATGCATGGACAACTCTTGACATTCCTCTCAGAAAATTTCTTTTCCATGCACAGTAGTTTAGGAAATAAAAAGGAACAAGAATTGCTAGTACATGGACAATCCTGTAATTCCTTCATTAAATATCTTTCCATGTACAGTAGTATAGGGTCATGTTCATCTCCATTTCCATTCATTTCATTCTGCTCAATGGTTCGTCACCTTGAGTTTGGTCTGCTCACCCTGATATCTAGATCCTTGCAATGATCTCATAATCATTCATCCCTAGAGGAAGCCACTATTAGAACTGTAAATTTTTGAAAATTTTATGGCTGTCTGTACCCATAAGTTTGCTAAGAAGTCCATACCATAAGCATAAGAATCCACTTTGCATAACATTTTTCCCATGCATTAGTTGGTTTTCATCATTTGGTCCCATAGAATTCACCTAGCCCTGAGCATTTGAATGTGTAAACCATATCAACGTAACATGATGCAGGTCTCATTGATCCATAAATCATTTTATACTAACGCATGTCTTTTTGCAATCTATCGGCAAGACATCGGGAATGTCTTACCGATGAGATTTCAGTTGAGGATTCATATCAGGCAGACACAGTTCATAGTCTCAGCAACAATGTGATCATGTTGGAAAGATAATGTTCATCAGAATAAGTCATATCGATCCATCATGTGTCTTACCAATCGAAGCACAAATAATTGTCGCCCAGACTTAAGCTGTCGGTGTGATGTCCTAGAGCATTCATTCAGTCTCACCGAAAAAGAAGAGTGGATTTTTTCGTTGTCATTGGGATGAAGTCAGGAAGTCTTACTGACCCCCTATGTCACAGTGACGAGTGTTGTATTAGTAATAACTTAGCAATATGTTCAAAGGGAATATTCATCGGCGAGACAGGCTTCGTCGGAGAGAGCTAGGAAGCTCACATTGGGTGAAGTTCCACCGGCAAGAAACTATTATGTCTTGGTGATTAGAAAGAAAACTGAAGGAAACATCTCGGTATGACTTGAGTATTCGGAAGAATATTTGCCAACCCCTAAAGTCACAACGATACTCGAGATTGAAGGCACAGAGTGTCGGGGAGACTCATGACATCGGTGTGACTACATGATACCATAGCGACATATGATCTATTGACTATCGGTGAGACTCAGAGTGTCAGTGTGACTGCATGACATCAAAGCAATATATAATATGTGGTAGACAGAGAGACTCAGAACGTCGGGGAGACTACAGGACATCTCAGCGGGTGTCTAATGAACATGGAAAAGGCCCGAACAAATAATTGCTTGAGATTTGAATATGAATAGACGTGACCCTTCGTGATGCTAATATATAAAACCCATTTTGACAACAAAGAGGAGAGAAGTAGAAATGAGTAAAAAATACAGTAGGATACATAATTTTTACAATTTTTAGACTATGATGCATGTATGAAATAATGGAGATTCAATTGAATTCATATGATTTGGTAGCATTTTTCTGGTTTTAGTTGTTTGTTGTGTTAATTAAAAGTATTGCTGAAGTTGTCTCCAAGGTTGATGTTTTCTAATTGTTTAAACTGATATTTCAAGGATATTTTTTAGTTTATCAGTGCACACTTGTTGTATCTATATGATTGGATTAACTGGTTCTTTCAAGGAAAGATTAAGTCCTTTTAGTCAATCATAGTAATTAGGGAATCTCATTTGGTTCATTAAGAAGAACTTGGTAATCGCATTCTTGCATGTTTATACCAATTATAAACTTAAACCTATATGCCAAACAATTTGAGTTTCTACCAGAAAGAAGTTACTCATTTCATATTTTCATTTGACTCCATACACCCAATAAGGCACTAGTCTCTGCTATTTCATAGTTTAATTTCATTCATTTTTTCATATGAACAAATTAGATTTTAGCCTTGATATTGCTTATACAGTTTGTACCAAAATAAAACTCATTTATCCACTCCCATTTGCCAGTGTGGGTAAATTGCTTTAGGAAATGAACAAAGGTCAAGTATGCTTTATTCAAATAGGTATACTCACCTAGGTCTGGCAGCACCTGAAGAGTAGAAGGTTCAATTCATTTGGCCTTGTCTATTACCCTGAAATGTTGTGAAATCTTGGCAACCTTTCATGGTTCAAACCTGCATTTTTTAGAGCTAACAGGGTAGAGGGTAGAGGGTTTAAGGGTTAATGGTTTAGGGTTTATGGTTAAGGGTAGAGGGGAGAGAGATAGAGGGAGTGACTGAGAGAGAGAGACCTAAGAGAGGGAGATGGGGTAGGAGAGAGAGGGTTGAGAGAGGGAGTGGGAGAGAGATAGAGGGAGGGAGGGTTAAGGGTAGAGGGTAGAGTGTTTAAGTGTTTAGGGTTTAGGGTTAAGGGTAGAGGGTTAAGGTTTTAAGGGTTCAGGGTAGAGGGTAGAGGGTTAAGGGTAGAGGGGAGAGAGATAGAGGGAGTGAGTGAGTGAGAGAGAAATACCTGAGAGAGGGAGTTGTGCTAGGAGGGAGAGACTAGAGAGAGAGGGGGGAGGGAGTGGGAGAGAGATTGGAGATAGGGTTAAGGGTAAAGGGTAGATATTTTAAGGGTATAGGGGAGAGACATAGAGGGAGTGAGTGTGAGAGAGAGATACCTGAGAGAGGGAGAGAGGGTAGGAGGGGGAGACGAGAGAGCGAGAGAGAGAGAGGGTAGAGGTTAGAGGGTAGAGGGTTTAAGGGTTTAGGGTTTAAGGGTTTAGGGTTTAGGGTTATGGGTAGAGGGGAGAGAGATAAAGGGATTGGTTACGGGACATAATAACCCGACCAAAATAACCCTGGACAGAATAACCCAGTCACAATAACCTAGGGACAAAATAACCCAGGGTCATAATAACCCAAGCTAAAATAACCCATGGTCAGAATAACCCATGAACAAAATATCCCCATAAGAATATAGAGAAAGGAAAACAAAATTTATAAATTACATGTATGTTGCCAAAAAAACTTTATTATTCAAATTTTCAATTAAAGTGTCAAATTATGAGCAATGCCTCTTATATAATCTAAAATGTTATGGTTGTCATAACCATCAACCAATCTTTTTATTCTTTCTTTGAGTTCACGGTATTTTTTCTTGCTTGGTTGCCAAGTGTATCCAACCATATATTTCTCTATTCTATTATCTTGGAGACTCTGTTCATTTTTCACTACTTTGATGAATTTCTAGACTGAGTTGTGCGATGCTTGAAGCAATTCACTAAATCCTTTGTGCCATCCCTCAATAGTATTATTGGTTATGGGAAGATCATCTTGAGTAGCTAAATAGCAATTCCACATTGCGATTGGAAACTTGGGTGATCATCTGTTTCCTCTTCTGGTTAGTCTGCCAATCCATGTGTTTTCAAAATAATCAATTATGGGTTGCAGCGTCTCCTCATGTTCTCTATAATAAGGAGATTATTGAAGTGTTTTAAATGCATCAATTACGTCTATCTGAGGCACAAAATCTAATGCAACAAGTTTCTTGATCTCATATGCAAATACTTCATCGGCACTATAACATGCTTGTAGACCTTCTTCTTGAACTTTCCTCCACAAGCATTGAGAGAAATAGAAAAAAACATCCCCGAATAGTGGCATTTGGAAAATTTTCAGAAATAGCTCCCATGAAACCTAATACAAAATCAACAAGTATAGTTTTTGGGTTTAGATCAAGTTGAAGTTGTTTTAATTCTACAAGTACTTGTGTATAACTGGTTCTTGTTTTGTTACTTATAAGAATATAAATGAGTGGAAATATTGCATCATTTTTCAAGCCAACAATCATGTACAACTGTTGAAAAATACTTGGCACTATTTTAAATGTACCATCACTAAACCAATTTTCAGATTCTTTCAGTAATTACAATTTTTTTGTGGTGATGAATATTAAAAAATGATTCTCATCATTACTGTCATGAAAAGAAACTTTTCCCCTCTATTGGTAATTGTATATTCAACTGGTAAGATAAGATCTACTGATGTGTGAGGATTTGGTGGTGGTGCTTCAAATCTTAATCTTTTTCTTTGAATCATTTTGGATAATGCATGGGTTGATGGTATTGCTCCTGCTACAGGTAATGAAATATTAGAACATGAAGTAGCGATGGTATTTCTTGTAGAATCTTGAGTCAAGCATGCCATGTCTTTCATTTCTTTCAATTTGTGTTTGACAGTGATCATCTCAAGTTTTGGAGCATGATTATGTTCTATACTGCTAATCACATCACCGGATTCTATTTGTGTCGTAGCATAGCACTGACTTGAACATTTATTTGTAAAATATTCCACACAACACCAGATCATTTTATTGATGCCTTGTCGATGAAACGAAAAAATGTGTAACCATCTACAATAAGTAAATTCTTTTTTTTTACTTGTTAAAAATTGAAGAGGCATTGTATATATTAAAAATTATGAAGAATGTGTTGGTTCCCTAAAAAGTATATTGATTTTTTGTACACTCTTTTAGAAAACCCTAGGAAAATTTAAAATAGTGTTCAAAAAAATATATTACAAAATATCTTCTTTTATGAATTTGGATTTCTCTTCTTATCACTCTAAACACTCTTACTTCTTCTCCCCTTCTTTCTTTCTTTACTTCTCTTAATTCTACCACTTTATATATCTTCTTAATGCATTTTCATTTATATCTTTTCACAATAACTCTTAATCAACTTATTCCCACGAAATTGCCTTTATTTTTATAATTATTTACCATTTTATAGGTTATTTAAGCATACTAAAGGTGTTTTAAGGCTATTTTACGGGTATATAATGGATATATGGTCTAAAAATGACCTAAATAGCCTCTATGGTGCCTCACAATCATATTTATAATTTATTTTATGTCATTTCTAGTTTACTAGCTTGATCTAAAATGACCATGGGTTATTTTGACCACAGGTTATTTTTTCTATGGGTTATTATGACCCTGGGTTATTTTGTCCTTGGGTTATTTTGGCTGGGTTATTCTGTCCAGGGTTATTTTGGTTGAGTTATTATGTCCTGATACCAAAGGGATTCAGTGAGAGAGAGGGAGGGAGAGGGAGAGAGATAGAGGGTAGAGGGTAGAAGGTAGAGGGTTAAGTGGAGAGGGGAGAGAGATAGGAGTGAGAGAGAGAGAGAGACCTGGGAGAGGGAGAGGAGGTAGGAGGGTGGGACTTGAGAGAGAGAGAGAGGAGGGAGGGAGGGAGTGGGAGAGAGATAGAGGGTAGAGGGTTAAGCATAGAGGGTAGAGGGTTTAAAGGTTTAGAGTTTAAGAGTTAAGGGTTTAGGTTTTAGGGTTAAGGGTAAAGGGGAGAGAAAGAGGGAGTGAGACAGAGAGAAACTTCAGAGAGGGAGAGGGGTAGGAGGGAGAGTCTTGAGAGAGGGGGAGGAGGAGGGAGTGGGAGAGAGATAGAGGGTAGAGGGTTCAAGGGTTTAAGGATTTAAGGGTTAAGGGTAGAGGGCTAAGGGTAGAGTGGAGAGACATAGGAGTGTGTGTGTGTGTGTGTGTGTGTGTGTGTGTGTGTGTGTGTGAGAGAGAGAGAGAGAGAGAGAGAGAGAGAATTAGGAGGGGGAGGAAGAGGGGAAGAGGGGAAGAAGGGGGAAGAGAGAGGGGGAAGAATGGGATAGGGGGAGGGAGGGAGAGAGAGAGAGAGAATTAGGAGGGGAAGGGAGAGTGGAAGAGTGGAAGAAGGGGAGAGAGAGGGAGACAGAATTAGGAGGGGGAAGGGAGAGGGGAAGAGGGGAAGAAGGGGGGAGAGAGAGAGAGAGGGAGAGAGATCTAGAGAGAGAGAGAGAGAGACTTAGGAGGGGGGAAGAGGGGAAGGGGAGAGAGAGGGAGAGAGGGAGAGAGAGGGAGAGAGAGAGAGGGAGGGAGAGAGAGGGAAAGAGATCATATTTAAATATTTTATATAATAGTAATATATATATATTTATACATTAACTAAAATATAGAAATAATATTTAAATATTATACATATTAATACAATATATTATATATTATACATAATTTTGTAAGAGATTATCATAAATTTTATATTATATATTAAATTATAAACTACGTTGTATATTATAAACTAGATATATTAAAATAAGCTATAAACTATATTACATTTTTTAAAATCATATATAAAAATATGTCGGACATCCAATTAAATTGAATCAGATATCTAATAATTCTGACACAAACCTTACAACCTAGGGGTTGGCCTCGGGCTTGCTTTGGAATTTGGCTAGGATATGCCAATCCTAAAAAGTCAACACAAAAAACGTGTTTAACAACTTACCTTGCTTTTTTAGGCTTCACCCATGTGGCTGATGACCTTTTTTTTACCCAAAATCGATGAAACGAAAAGGGTTTCTAAAGGAGATTCTCAACTTTCCACCAATATAAATTATGCTTTACTTTGAATTTAATAAATTATTATTATTCATTTTCTATTTGAATTACGCTAAAGTCTTGATTGATGGGCTGATTGAAAAACATCTATAGCTTTCAAACAGTATCAATTTTTTTTAATCCAAAACATGTGTCACATTCTATGCTTCACATACTATAGGATTAAAATAAAATTTGAATTTCATGAAGTTTTGACCAAGTTAAGGTGGTTAGACATATGAGTTTTATATTTTTAAAAATTTGTAATAAAAATTCATAATTAATTATTTACTTGAAAAAAATTACAAAAAATGCATCACATTTAGACATGAGTTCTCTACTTATATCTAAAATCTTATATCTAAAATATTATAAAAAAATACCTAGTAGTTTAGAAACTACATTCAATTTGCTACAGATTCTATTCTTACATATTTTTGAAATAATTTACATAACTTATTCAATTTTTTACATCAAGTTGCCTAACTCTAATTATTCTGAATTTTCATCTACACTTAAGGGCTTTTTTTTCCATGATAATCCTGCACGTACCCTTATCCTGAAAGGATTTATCAGATTCACAATTGGAGAATGTCTTTCTTTCTTCTTTTTCTCCTCACAATCTTTGTGAAAGTAACCAAATTTTCTGCATTTCCAACAATTTTCCTTGGTCTTATTAGGAGACTTAGATCTCCCATGGGATTTGGATTCTGACTTCTCTGATTTTTTGTTCTTCTTTTTTCCTTTTTCTTTTGTTCTTCCTCGAACCACCAGAGCCTCCTTAGCCATTTCAGAATATTTTATTTGCTTCTTTTCAGATAGCAATGATGCAACTACTTCATCCATCTTAAAGGTGGTAGTGGTACTTCCAATGGCCATGACAAGGTGGTCCCAAGAATCCAGCAGTGAGCACAACAAAGTCATGCAATGATCCTCCTCAATTTTCACACCAATAGAGTTCAACTAGGAAACAAGCATGTTGAATGCATTTAGGTGATTTGCAACAAATCCTCCTTTATCCATCTATAGAGAATACTTCTTTCGTAGGAACAACTTATTTACCAAGGATTTAGCTGCATAAATATGAGCAATTTTCTTCCAAAGTACAATAGTCTTCTCTTCTTGAACGTTTAGGAGTAATGAATCAGCTAAATAGAATCTTATCAGACCCTTAGCTTTTCGATTCATTAGATCCCAATCTTCTTGTTTCATGCCCATTGGTATAGTTCTAGAAATAACTGTCCACAAGTTGCAGTCTCTAAGCATGTCTTCCATCTTGAGCTTCCACAGCTCAAAGATGTCTCTATTAAACTTCTCTATCTCAAATCTACTAGATGTGCTTGTCATTTGCTTCCTACAATAGGGTCAACAAAAAAAAATCAATAGGCTCCCACTTAAAATAAGATCATTACAAAAAACCCTTTAACCCACAATACGAAACAATGGTGATCAGGCTCCAATACCAACCTGAAAGGAAGCCAAGTATGCGGAAAATCTTCCAACACCAATTTATTAGAGGAGAGAATGTGCAAATTTCTATAGTTCCAAACCCTTATTCAATTACAAAAAAGATGTGCATAAGAGGTAAACCAAATAACATCAGAGATACAATAAAAAACACAACACCAAATATACGGGGGGAAAACCCTTTTGGGAGAAAAACCCCACACTCCAAAAGCCTAAACAATGTATTATATGTAAAAAAATAGTTACAATACACTTGCAGTGCAATAGGAGTTTGACTGTGTTACAATTTTGGAGTCAATCTGACAGCATAACGGTTTCTCACAATAACATCATACAACTCCAAAATACAAGTGCTCAATATATAGGAGGTTACAATGCATAAATTAGACATTTATAAATCAACTGCCAAATGTTGAAGATGCAACATGGAAAGCACCAAAACCACTACGCATGCATAACAGTAAGTTTTCAATTGTCACCAGGGCTTAAATTTGATGGTCGACCTTGCATGTCAACAAATTTTTTAATGACGGTTATCTATTCAAAGGTGCCCTTAAAAGATTATGATATACCTTAGTGAAAGTAAAATTATATATAAATCAAATATATAAATCATTATAATTCTATGTAAATTTTGACAATCTATCCAAAATCTCTCCTTTCATTTGATACAATCTTCTTAAAATTTTGATTTTATTTTACGACAAAAATCTCTAAATACGGTCATACGACTATCAAATTTAAGCCCTGATTGTCACCACATGCAAGACTACAACTCCCAATTGTCACTAAACCTGCACATGCAAAACTTGCACTTTCCAAATAATAGTTTTGCACCTCGAAAGCTCACATTCCATACAAACTCAACATGGAAATAGAAAATTCCTTTATGCACAACTCCACCATTAAATTCCCATTGACTCCTCCTTGAAAATAGAAACTCGAGTTTATAACTTCACAAGACAACATAAGAAGTTTATCATCATTAAATATTTAAACAATCAATTATATGAAAAAAAAAAAAAAACAAGGGTTGAGACACCTTCATTTTCCTAACATGAAACAACAAGGACGTGCACTAACTATTTGACACAATGCCTAAAATATGTATAATCATCTGGAATACAATGATTACATGAGGGGCAATATGATGATCTTTTCAAAGAAACTTTAGAAGCTTTCAAAGAAAAACAAGTGGCAGATTTGAAATCCAATGCCACACAGTTGACAATATCTTCCAATTGACGCCAATATGGAGTATCTAAAGCAAGGTATGACCATCCATCAAAGCACAAAAGATAGAAAATTTTTGTTAGAGGTTTTATAATTGCAGTGCCCAAGTTGACATGTATGTGAAATGTTGAATTATAGAAATGGCACGTGAACTGTTTGAAATAATGCCTCAAAGAAATGTTATCTCCTGGTATGCCACGATAGCAAGGTATGCACAAAATGGTACATTAAAATGTCTTAGATATTTTCAAACAAATACAATTTGTAGTTGTCAAGCTATGCCAATCTCCATCGACAGTTCATGGCATTCACAAAGACAGTTTGGTTTTTACTCTTGCTAGATTATTAGTGACCTGCGTGGAAGGATATATGTCTATAAGTATTCCTATAGTTATGACAGCCTTGGCATACATGCATGTAGAATGTGCAGGCTTCTACAGAGGCGCATGAACTATCTAACATATTGCCTCAAAGAAACGTGGTTTCATGGATTGTAATGATCGCAACATAAACACAAAATGAATTTGTTCAAAAGGCTTTAGGAACATTCACGCATATGAAATTGGTAGGTGTAAATGTAAATGTAAATTCCACAACCCTTGCCAACGTCATCCCTGTCTGCACCAAAATAAGATACGAGAATTTTATAAGTGTTATAATTGTAACTGCCTGTTGGGAGGCAGAGGTGCAATAAAACACAATCACTGCTGTGACAGGATGGACAAAGCATAAATAAACACACATAATACTCACAGAGGTAGTGAATCATCAACAAACTAAAATAGACATAAATTAACTTTGCATATATTCCATATTTTCTTCATAATACAAAAACTCAGAGGACATGCTTTGTTTACACTGCAAAAAATAAACTTAAACTAACTTGGAAAGATGTCCAATTATACAAAAGGTACTACACCCACTGAAATATATAAGCTGCAACAATCCTGTAACTATAGCTGACAATGTGTTGCATCTGCTAAAACATTCCCTTTGCTGCTACTGTTACTGATTCTATGTTGAACATTCTCCACTTCGTCTGTTGTTGTAGGGTCTTCACTTCAATACAAAAAATCCGACTTACTATTTTCAACATTTGCAAAATATATTCCTTTTTGTCTTGTCTAGTTTCAAGCTTATGAGAATGAGTGCTTAGTTTCAAATTTCAAATTTACCTAATTTCATTAATTGTTGCAGGTATGTTGTGGCTGTTGCAAGCCCAAAAATAAGCACTCCTTTTCAAATTTGAAAATACCTACCAAAATTTAATGATGATGATATATGTTGGGGGCAAGTTGATAGTCTTCAATATGATGTGGGGCTAACTTGGATAAATCTGCTAACTACAGAATATTATATTCCAACACTCCCCCTTAATCTGCAAGTCAGTTGTCAATCTATTGATTCATTCTAGAGCTAATCTCCAAAGCTATCCAAAATTCCAAGCCTATCTCTTAGGCATTCAAAAATATCCTTTGGAAATTCCTTGGTGAAGATATCGGCGAGCTGTTGCTCGAATTTTCAATACTGTAATTCAATCTCACCTTGTTCCACCAATTCCCTTATGAAGTGATAACGAATCTCAATGTGTTTGCTTCATCTGTGGAAGATCGGATTCTTTGTTAGAGCTATGGAGGACACATTGTCACAATGAATGACTATACTATCAACTTGCTATTGTTGTAATTCTACAAGGATCCTCCTCAACCAAATAGCCTAACAAGTTGTTGCATTTTCTGCTATGTATTATGCTTCTGTTATGCTGAGAGAGACAATCGGCTTCTTCTTTGATGATCATGAGATTGCACCCGATCCCATGTTGAAGACATACCCTGATGTGTTTTTCCTATTATCCACATTTCCTGCCCAATCACTGTCTATGAAACCATCCAACTTGAACTCATTAGATGCTGCATACAAAATGCCATATCCTATTGTTCCATTGACATACCTCAAGATCCTTTTTCCTGCTTGCCAATGTGAGTCCTTCGGTTCCTCCATGAACCTGGATATCAAGCTTACTACATGCATTAAATTGGGCTTATTTTATTTCAAGTACATCAAACTTCCAACCATGCTCTTGTAGAGGGTTGGGTTCACTTCCTTACTATTGTCATTCTTGCACAATTTGAAACCTGTTGCTGTTGGTGTGGCTACAGGTTTGCTGTTATGCATTTTGAACCTTCTTAAAATCTATTTGGCATAGTTAGCTTGTGAAATAGAAATGCCATGCACTATTTTTTGAACTTCTATCCCAAGAAAATACTTCAACAAACCTAAATCCGTCATCTCAAATTCATTTTTCATCACCTCTTTAAAATCAGCAATTTTGTTGTCACTGTTACTAGTAAAAATTAGATCATCTACATACAAAACAACAATTAAGATATCACTTTTGGCTACTTTGATGTAGAGTGTGGGCTCACCGCTACTTTTGTTAAAGCCATTGCTCAACAAATAGGAGTCTATTCTGTTATACCACGCCTGAGGTGCTTGTTTCAGCCTATAAAGAGTTTTTTGGAGCCTATACACTTTGTTCTCTTGCCCTAGGACCTCATAGCCAGGCGGTTGCTCCACATACACTTCCTCCTTCAGCACTCTATTCAAGAAGGCTAACTTTACATCCATCTGCAATACTTTCCACTGATGTTGTGTTGCAACTGCAATCACTGTCTGCATTGTTTCCAGCCTTGCAACTGGTGCATATGTCTCATCATAATCAATACCGGGTTGTTATTTGTACCCTTTCACAACTAGCATTTCCTTGTGTCTTTCAATTTTCCCTTCTGCAGTACACTTGGTCTTATAGACCCACTTCACTCAAATCACTTGCTTACCCTTGGATAAATCGATCAACTCCCATGTTTGATTCCTTTTTATAGCATCCAATTCTTCATCCATGGCCTTACACAATTTCTTTTCTTTTACTGCTTCCTCAAAGTATGTTGGATCACTATAGGAGAATAGTGCAAAATCCAAGTTCTCATCAAAATCAACATGTTGTGTGTTGTCATAGATCTCCCTCAAACTCTTTTTCTTTTTCTTGGCATCAATGATGCGAGTGTGGGATCCGAGTTTGCTTCTGAACTGCTACTACTCTGACCTCTGGAACTACTGTACTGCTGACTGTCAGAGCTACTACTCTGCTGAATTTTCGAGTTGCTTGTCTGTTGTCTTTGTTCAGTGCTAACAGACTGTTGTCTCTGTTGAACACTGCCAAAGTTACTATTTTGCTGCAGATCACCAGAGCTACTATTTTCCAATGCTCTACAGTGGTTTCTTGTTGAGCTATTGCTCTCTTGAGCTCCCCCTATGTTGCTATCATCTACAATTTCTTCATCATCAAGGGGTATTGTAACAGAAATACCCATGGTGTCATCCATCGTTCCATCCCATGTTTCATTTTCAATAAATATAGTACCCCTATTGATTACTACTTTCTTAGTGATGGGATTGTACAATTTGTAGGCTTTTGACTCTTCACTATAGCCTATGAAGATGCACTTTTCTCCTTTATCATCAAATTTTTGCCTCTTTTCTTTTGGCATAAGTGTGTATGCCACACACTCAAATATCCTTAAGTGCTCAACACCCCATTTGTTGTTTGTCCACGCCTCTTGTGGAATCCTATCATGGACAGTCTTTGCGGGGCACCTATTCAATATATAGGTTGTTGTTACAACTTCTATCCAAAATATGTGTGACAACCCTTTTTCTTTTAGCATACTTGTTGCCATATCTTGAATGGTTCTATTCTTCCTTTCTTCCACTCCATTTTGTTGTGGGGTATACCTTATTGTAAATTGTTTTTGAATGCCCTCATTCCTACAAAAATTCATAAATTCATTGGAGATGTACTCTCCCCCTCTATATGTTCTAAGGGCTTTAATATAGTGACCACTCTCCTTCTCAACTGTTGCCTTAAACCATTTAAACTTATCAAAGGCTTCCGATTTGTTTTTCAAAAAATAGAACCAAATTTTTCTACTGTAATCATCTATAAAAGTCATGAAATATGTATTTCTAGCTAAAGTGGGGGTTTTCATGGGTCCACATAAATCTGAGTGCACTAACTCAAGAGGTACTTTTGCTCTCCTAGAATACCCAGATTGAAATGGCTGCCTATGTTGTTTTCCTAAAATGCAAGCCTCACACTTGCCATCGGATTCTACAATGGATGGTAAACCCCTAACCATTCCTTTACTAGACAATAAACTCAAACTTGAAAAGCTTAGGTGCCCATACCTTAAATGTCATAGTTTGGATGGGTCTTTGATGACTATCTTGAAAGAAAATTGTTGTTCGACTGGTGACTGCTATGCAACTATTGTGAGTCCTGGCGAACAATGTTGTTGCTAACTATCTATTGTTCTTGTCGTAGACACTATGTGCATCCTGAGAGGAAACATTCTATTTCTCATCATTTGCACTACAACCATCACTCTCTTTCTACCTCCTCTATCAAATATTTTGCATTCTCTATTCTCCATCAAGATTTTGTAACCGTTTTGGACCATTTGTCCAATGCTCAATAAATTATGCTTTATGCCAAGGGCATAAAAGACATCCTGGATTTGCTGATTCTCACCATTCTTCGTTTGGATGTTGACAACACCTCTTCCAATGACGGGAACCTTCTCATCATTTCCCATTTTGATTTCTATTTTTATACTGTTGTCTATGGAGGCAAAGTTCTTGTTACCACTCATGTGGTTGTTGCATCTACTGTCCAAGTACCATACTTCATCATTGTTGCATTCAGCAAGGTTGTAAACAATGAAAACATTTGACTGTTTGTCATTTTCAACTTTGTTTTCATTTGCTACATTAGCATTTTGGCCTCCATAGTCACACTTCTTCTTTCTACACTCACTAGCATAATGGTTGTATTTGTGACAATAATAACATTGCACATTACTTTTGTGAAACATCTAATTCGAGTTGTTGTTCTTCTTCTGGTACTAGTTTGTTGATTGTGAGCTGCTTGGCTCCTCTGTGTTGTCAGAACCTCCTCTTCCAGAATTGTTTCTTCCTCTGCCTCTTTGACCTCTACCTCTGTTCTTTCTTCCTCTTCCCCGACCTCTTGCATTGGTTTGAACTTTAAATGCTTGCTATAAGGATGGAGCAGATCTGTTCAACCGCTGCTCATGAGTTTGTAGTGAACCCATCAACTCATCTATAGTCATTTGAGACAAGTCTTTTGCCCTTTATCAGTCCCTTTATAACTATTTTGCAATATATCCCAAGCTTTTTTTGCATAGTTTGATGTTGCAATACATGGGAAAATAGCCTCACTCAAGGTTGTCTCAATCAAGTTGAGGGTTTTTGCATCCTTCATTCAGGTCTCCTTCAATTGATTCTTTTGTGCATTTGAAAGGACTACAAATGCATTTGGGTATGTGATATCATTGAACCCATTTGTGACTAACTCCCATAGGTCATTTGCAACTAAGATGGTTCTCATCTTCTTAGCCCATATATCATAATTCTTCCCATCAAAATTTAGTGGTTGCTGCCAACCTTTGTTGCCACCTCCTGCCATATTTGTCAAATTTGAGAAGATTAAACAATGCCTAGATAACCTAGGGCTTTACCAAAGACACCCACAATAAACTTACTGCCCAAAAAAATAGGGCTCTGATACCACTTGTTGGGAGGAAGGAGTGCAATAAAACACAAATTCACTACTATGACAAGATGAACAGAGCATAAATAAACACACAGAATATGCACAAAAGCAGTGAATCGTCAACAAACCAAAACAGACAGAAATTAACTTTGCATATATTCCATATTTGCTTCATAATACAAAAACTCAGAGGACATATTTTGTTTACACTGCAAAAAATAAACTTAAACTAACTTGGAAAGATGTTCATTACAAAAGATGCTACACTCACACAAAAATATATAAGTTACTACAATCCTGTAGTTGTAGCTAACAATGTGTTGCGTTTGCTAAAATATTCCCTATGTTTCTGTTGTTATTGATTCTTTGTTGAACATTCTCCAACTCATCTGTTGCTGCAGGGTCTTCACTTCAATACAAAAAACCCGACTTCTTACTATTTTCAATGGTTGCAAAAGACATTCATTTTTGTCTTGTCTTGTTTCAAGCTCATGAGAATGAGCGCTTAGTTTCAAATTTCAAATTTACCTAATTTCATTAATTGTTGCAGGGATGTTGTGGCTATTGCAAGCCCAAAAATAAGCACTCATTTTCAAATTCAAAAATACCCACCAAAATTTAATGCTGATGATATACATTGAGGGCAAGCTGATGGTCTTCAATCTGATGATGGTCTTCAATCTGATGTGGGGCTGACTTGGACAAATCTGCTGACTACAAAATATTATATTCTAACACTGTCATGGTAGACATGCACACAAAATTGTGGAAGCATACACAAGGCACATGAGTTTTTTTTGACAAAATGCCTCAACGAAATGTGGCGTCATGGTCCGCGATGATTATAGGATATACACAAAATGAATTTATTGAAAATCCTTGGAAAACTTTCGAGCCAACGCAATTGGTTGGGCATAGACAATGCACCAAAATTGCAGGACAACACGCTCGAAAGAAACGTCATCTCATGCACTGTCGTGGTTGCAGGAACTGAATAAAATGGATTTATTAAAAAGGCTTTAGGAAATTTTGACCAAGAGTAATTGGCTGGTGTAATGCCAAATTCCTCAATGTTTTCCAGCATATGTAAAGTGGGAGCAATGGACAGGGTTTGAACATCCATCAAAGCATAAAGGATCGATGATTATTAAACAGGGAAATTATTTTAATTCTTTTTCTCTAAAGCAAAATTGAAGCCTGTGTTTTGTAGAAGTATGGTTAAATTGCAAAGCAAAGCTATGCTATTTTAATGATTATATGTACACAAAATGCATTTGTTGATAAGGCTTCAGAAACTTTCAATCAAATGAGGTTCGCTTGAATAAATTCCAAATTCCATAACCTTACTTGAACCCTCACTGCCTGCACCAATATGGGAGTATTGAAACAGCGGATGGGAATCATTTCAAAGTATAAAAGAATGAGGATTTTGTCAGATAACAATTACAATTATTTTGACAGGAAAGTCTGCAAAATACAGGGTAAGAATTTGCACCTTTTTTTGATCAATTGCCAATTACATTCAAAATGACGCAAGATGAATATGTCGGCATACGGCAAATTCACCATCAGCCATTCCTTCATAGAAATTTCACCGCCAACAATTCATCATGGGTTAATTTTTCATGGAAGTGAATTGCTGGTGGTGAATTTTATTTGAGGTGAATTTGTCATGGCGGTGAATTTTCCCTCGATAAATTAAATTTTCCATCGATGAATTGTTGACTGTGAATTTTCCTAGAGCCAGACATGATCTCTTCCCTCAGCCTGTGCCTGCGAAGCCGTGACGTTAGAACTGTATGCAAAATGTGGAAACATAGACATAGTGTGTGACCAGTTTAGAAAAATGTCTCGAAGAAAATTGTGTGTCATGGAATGATCTAATTGGAAGTCATGTGTTGAATGGACATTTGATGCAGTTGCAACTAATATCATAGTACTTTTAAATCATGGTATGAATGTAGATTTTACACAGACATATACCAATGCAAGGCTGGTAATCATGGTACCTATGAAGATTGCAAAGTTTTCTAATCGGGTTGTCAGGAAACCATTCACATTATCCATGTGGTTGACAATAATAGCATTTATCATTCTTACTACTACTCTTCCTTGGATATTCGAACGGGATGAGAATAAATTTTTCACTGGGAAAACTATAAAGCAATTGAAAATATTTCTTCCAAGGAAACTGCTATTCAGAGGAGGGAGATGTTAGTAGAGTATAGAATTTCATCCAATACAAAGATTCAGGCAAGGCCGAGAGTAGAAGATGAGATCGAGCAGGAGAATATACAAATGGACATGATTTGCACAACCAATGACTTTGGAGGAGCGCTTGGGAGATGTTATTGATGATCCCAATTCAAGACATGATCAAATCCATAGCTTTGGAAATGAAGCAGGAAAACTGAAGGTTGTTGATGCATTGATTCCATTGACATAATTGTTTTAATATATGAGGGGCCGATCTAAATTTGTGCTTCTCATAAAATGCAAATTGCTAGTTTTATGTGACCATCTTGGCATAACTCATAGCTCAGAAGTTATTAGTTCTTAGTTACCTTTTTGTAAACACGACCTACGTCATTTTTTGTATCAAAAAGTTAAAAAGTGAACATTATTTCTGTAAAACATAACCAAATAAGGTTCATTATTTTTGAAACCATTGTATTTCAAAAAGATGGTTAAAAAGTAGTTATGAGGTGGTTACAAGGTAGTTATCCAATGAAGTCTATAAATACAAGGTTATTTCAAATGTAAAGGGGAGGACTTTTATAGAGCCTGGGAAACTTTGGAGAAATTTTGACAGAAACTTTTTGATGAAATTTGCTTAGACACTTTGTACTTAAGAGGTTTTTGGAATTGTATAATTTCGGAAAGATAATGAAGAATGCATTTGGTTTGTAGGTCCTAAATGTGTTTTGAGTTATTATTACTAATTTCTTGTACGCTAAATTGGTAATCCCTTTGTGTAATTGTGAAATTCATTGGTCATTTACATGTGATTTATGAAGTGCAGACGTACCCTAGTATCTTGGTTTGAATGTGTTGAAGTAACTTATCTCCTCGTATGTTGAGGTTTGTTATCCTTCTTTCATTGTCATTGCATATTGAAATATATACATTATGGTGAAATCCCCTTTGTAGCGATTATCATTCATGAAGTCTTATTTGGTATTTGTATGTCTACTAGTATGGTCTCTGTTGTTTAGCTCTCTTTGGTTTTCTTTCTTTCCTCCTTTATGTACTTTTAGGTTAAAAGTACACAAAAATCCTAAAAACCCCTATCATACGAGGGAGCTACCCCTCTCAAACGTAGAGGAAGATTTCCTTTTCACATGCAATCTCTCCAACTATTGGAGTGTTATTGTCACTTTCCATCGAGCGAGGCAGGTGTCATTTCAAATACCAATTCACCTACCAACAATGTGCTAATAAATTTGATATGCATGTATTGTGCATCAAGGTTAATCTAGTGTGAAGCTCAATCGAGTTTATTGAGCAAGCTGATAAGTATCTTGAGAGGGTCAATCCACTTAGTATTCAAGTTGGTTGAAAGTGTTTTAAATCCAAGTGATATATATCCTTTAGCCTAAACCATGAGAATATAGGTACTGATGTCCATTGTTTCTCCCAATCCATGAGCATACAAATAACACAATTTGTGCCCTAGTCTTTACTGATACTTGTTAGTCTCTACAAACATAGACCAACATATGATATGTGAATAGGGGAGAGGGCCCCATAGTGGAACACCTTAACTTCACGTTTCTCAAAATCCTATGTGAAAATTCAAATCAATCCCAATTTTGTACAATAGTTTATTTTTCAACTCATGTGCTTCTATATTTCATTTTAGGGTCACATCATCAAATGTGATTCCACATCAGCATGCTTTTTGTTGAGGTATCCAAAAAGGGCCAAAAAAGAAAAAGTGAGATCAATAGTGGTGCACTAAGTCATGTTTTATTGGTGCACTAATGTGGTATCACAAGATTTGTTAGTTTGTGTATTTTATGGATAGAAAGTGTTTTGAAATTGGATATTAAGGTGCTCCACTATGGGGTCCACTAAGGACTACTTCTATCCCCATTATTGGACCCTGCTCCACTATGGGCCCCTCTCCCCTAACACATGATCAAACCTGCAACTATAGGCCAAGGATATAAGATAGAGACCCACAACCTTAAATTTTTATGACTAATGACCATTGGTAGCTACAAACTCATAAAATTAAATGCAAGGGAAGACACAACTATTCATTATAGATTATCTGTTTATAACATCTTTTACCCTTATGTTGCATTAGCAAAGAAAGGAGAGAGAACCCACCAAAATTTGAGCCCCCGATTACATGGTATGGCTATGTGATGGATAAAATCTTATAATTCCTACTAGTGAGGACTCAACTTCAGCCCTCCATCTTGATTTTCCAAAGGAAATTTTTAATTTTGTAAAACTAAGTTGTAACTTTTGATTGGAAACTCCAAATTGAGTGTAATTTTTTTATCTATGAATAATATTTTATGTCTAATCCATTGAAAATTTCATAACACTAAAATTATAAAGAGATTTTTTCACTTTATTATACTTATCTATGAACTAAACATAGAAAATGCCAAATTCCAAGGTGGTCTCAAATATTGAATCAAGGGGTGGTGTTGTGTGTTGTGTCTTGAGCACTTCCTAATTTCCTTTTGTAATTAATTAATTAATTTCCTTTCTAAACAAATTCACCTTAAGCATGGATTCAAATTATATTGTTAT
Organism: Sequoia sempervirens; assembly: GCA_007258455.2. Taxonomy (NCBI): domain Eukaryota; kingdom Viridiplantae; phylum Streptophyta; class Pinopsida; order Cupressales; family Cupressaceae; genus Sequoia; species Sequoia sempervirens. The sequence goes on from VDFB02271358.1 coordinate 1,264,546,371, forward strand.
TTCTTTAACACCCTTTAATTATCATGATTGAAAACTAAAAGTGCAACCTGTGCTAAAAATTGAAGGTTGTTTATGGTAACAATGGGTATCGAGAAAGAACCTACTATTGAGGAAGATAAGTTACAAAAGTGGTTTAATAAGTGTGAACAATCCTTTGGATTCCTATGTATTAATGTATATCTTGAACTTTTTTGTCATGTTGAATCTTTCAACACAACTAATGAATTTTAGCTTGTATTAGAAAAATTATTTGGGAAGGTAGATGAGATAAAAGCTCATGAGTTGGAAAATGAGCTCATAACTTTGAGCCCCAATATCTTTGACACCCTCTGAGGAATTCTTCACTAAGTTCAAACCACTAAGGTTGTAGTTGAAATAATATAGAATAGAAGAAAACGGGGATCAACTTGTTCTTTCTATACAATCCAAATTAGGTCCTAATTATCCTATGTTTGTATCTACCTTTTGCTCCACCAAAAGGACTCTTGGAGTTCTATGTGGAAGATGTCTTCTCTAGATAACTTCATTCTTGATTTGACTAGGGAGTAGGATAAGTTAATACATATGCTCAATTTTAAGTCTTCTAAACCTCAATCCATTTTTATCAAGAATTGGAAACAATGGGCTTAAAACAACAAAGGGAAGAAACAAAACACTCAAATAGAGGAGACTAAGAAAGATAAAAGGTTAGAATCATCCAAAACCATCATTAAAACTTCTTCAAACCAAGGGAAGCCTAAGAAAGAAAAAGTAAAATAAGTGTTCCTAATGCAAGAAACTCATGTAAATGATGAGAATAAATGTATGAATAAGAAGATTGACCACCTTTCACATCTTCTTGAAAAGAACAACTTAAGGGTTCCTCAATCTATAAAACAATCTTCATCAACTCAAGAATCTACTAAGGAAAATAAAAAAGGTAAACATAAATATAATACAAAGGCTCTATTTTTTACAAAATCATCATGATCAAATATGTATTGGATCATTGATTCAGGGGCCTCACACCAAATGGGTTCTTCATAGGTTGATTTTTCTTCCTTAGAGCCTTATAGTACTTCTTCCATCACTTTAGGTGATGAAACTCTAGTGGTGGTGGTGGGGATATTTTCGTTGAAGTTGAAGGTGGAAGATTCACAATTCTTCTAGATGCATCTTCACTTTTAGCATTGGATTATCATATTACCCATGTAGGGAAGGGCATAACAATTTATTTTTCTCTAGACATAGTTGATGTTAGAGATTTGTATAGCAAAAATTTATTATATTTGGGAAGGGAATCTCACCAAGCTAGGTTATACACCTTATCACACTTTTCACTTGATGTTTCTCCTGTACTATTTCTTATCCATTTAGATGGAGTTAGAAAAGTATGAATCGGTATTTTTTCCACCTTACCTTGAGTAGCTCAGACAACAAGATATGGTCATAGGGTTTCCTAGAGTTAGATTCTCTAAGGATCTGTGTGAGGTTTGTACCCTTGAGAATCATATTGAAGAGAAATTTTCCAAATGAAAATCATGGAGATTTACATAGGTTTTTGAGCTTGTTCATAGTTGTGACGGTCAGAGGTGTTTCCCCATTTCCCCATTTATCTTTTACTAAGGCTAGGTATGTTCTCACTTTCATAGATGAATTCTCTAGATACACATGGGTCAACTTCCTTTAGCAAAAATATAAATTATTCCATAATTTTCAAGCCTTATGGGCTCTTGTTTAAAAACAATAAAGGAATTCATCAAGGTTCTTCAAATAGATAACAGGGTTGAGTATGTGTTGATTAACAAATTATGCACTGTTTGAAATTTTAAAATTTTAACTCTATTGCTTGTCTTCAATGTAAATCACCAACCAACAGTTAGGTAAATTATTTCCATGTGAAATAGCTTCCCTCTAAATTTTATGAGGTACAACTCCCTCGTTTGATAGATAATATATTCTCTTTCAAATTTTCAGATTTTAAATGTGGGTATGCTTTTAATCAGAAAGTAGGAAAGGTATAAAACTAAAAACTAAATTTTAGAAATTATTGTCATTGATTTCCATTAAATAAAATTAGTTTGTGAAAGACATTTAGCACATAAAGTAATTTTATTCCACAAAATATCAACTAATAACTTTATCTATCAAAGATCCTTTTGAAACTGAAATAGACTCAATAATCGATGATGATTCTCACATCCACACATAAATGCAATAACCAAAAGGAATCAATCACAACACACTACCATAAAAGATTCTATTCAATCATTAATTCATATTATCTACTCACAAACATACAATTTTCAGCTTCAATTATCTTTTCTAATTATTTTTCAAAACTAAATAAGATATTCCATTTGATCACATCATAACATATGTAGCATCAAAAATTGTCACACTTGACAATTTCACACTACCTTGACACCCTATTTTCCCATAACTTTAATTATAATGACAATTTACCAATTTTGTGACTAGATTAATAAAATATATTTAATTCCTCATCATCCCTGTAAATTCAAGCTAAAAATTAGGTCTCAGACACTTACGCCATTTTGGGACTCATTCGCCATTCAATGGCATCACTATCCTCAAGGAAAAATTTTGAATGTTTGAAATTTCATTTGACAGGCTTTAATGATTTGAAAATGACCTCAAGTCAGCCCCTACCCAAAAGGATCACTTAAATTGCATACAAAAGGATGTTTTCCTCTCATTTTGAGCAATTAGAAAGAAATTTTATGATGAAGGAAGCAATTCATGAAAGGAGAGCAAATTGAAGATCCTAAGATCAATCAAGGAAAATCAAGGGTAGATTTGTAAATATTACTGCAGAAATACAAGATCCAAGCATCATGTGATTGTGTATGTGAGTTCATATTTTCATGTTTTCATATTTGTGAAGGCTAAGCCTTGTTGTAGGTCTCCAAACAATTCAAGAAAACAAGATCTAAGACCTTGAAGTGATGTGCATGAATCCAGCCCTTCAAGGAAGCCATTGAATAGTGGTGAGTTGCAAAACTTTGTTGATTTGTCATTCATTCCTATCATTGACATTACCATTGTGGAAGTAGAAACACCAATGCAAGGTTTGATTAAGGAAAGCAACTAATGGCACAACCCTTCCTCTCTTTGAATGTGTAAGTTGCAAGTTTGGAGAAGATTGAATGAAGTTTTAATTTCAATCATTCATTATTGCATTCATGATCGTACACCTTACCAAGCTACGAAATCTCACAGAACTTTTCGACAATAATATAACAAATTTGTAGGCGAGAATCATGAGCTCAAATCTGACATTAGAGGACTACAAAAATAGATACAGGAAAACCCTACAAGGATAGAGATGCCCTTGGATGCCTATGTCCTCTTATTCTAACTAATACCTATTCGCAACACAAGGGAAGAAAACTGAGAAGGGGGGGTGAATCAATTGTCGTGCATAAATTTAAAACTTATTCAACTTATTAGTCTTATTCTCCAATCTTATTATTAACCATGAAAGCATAAAACATCAACACATCAGAAACACACATAACACCAAGATTTTTTACGTAGAAACCCTATTAGGGAAAAAACCACAGTGGAGGTTAGTCCACAAGATTATACCCTATTAAAAGTATAAGAAATGAAAATATGGGGAATGCACTTGCATTCAAGCACACTACCTAGAGCTCACTGCTCAATTACAACAGGGCTAACCACCCAAAGGAAGACACACTATCTTACAAAAGGAATCGGATTACATCCACAAGAATTTGAACAGAAAGAATAGCATCTGTTAATGCCTTATCACAGTTCCGATTAAGCGCATGAACACCTCTTTACTCTTCTTCACTCTTCTTCACACTCTACTCTTCCTTCGAATGATTTAGATCAATATTCGCATATACACACATAGAAGCACACCTCAATTCAAATCAGCAATCGCTCTTATATATCCGTAACAAGAAATTTCATCCCCACATGTCGGCTTCAACAAAATAATAAAATGAATATAAACTGTCGGCCCAAAATACTAAATATTATTAATGCAAATTAACCAAGGTCAGCCACAACTTATTGAAGACCCAAATCAACATCTCCAATGTGAAAACAATTCAATTAATTACTCCTCGAAGATCACAACATGCTACAACCATCATGTTGGCCAAGAACAAGAAAAAAATGAACAAGCAAGAGAAAATCACCAACCACAAGCACAACGATCAATGCGGACATGCAACAAAGATAGAGAATGATCTAGAAGCATCCACAAAGATCATGAAACACCAAAGAAGCATCCGCATCAATTGAACTAACTAAAATTGCATCATCTTCAATCAGTAACACAAACTTAGGCAACAGAAAATTGTCAAAATGTAAATCTTTATAACTCAATCAAATCTTCACGTAGACCTCTAAAACTTGACGTGGATAAACTAGATACAATCAGCAACAAACCCTTTATTCCACAACCTCTGATCCTCAATGTACAGAACTTACCAACATACTGAACTTCACTTCACCACTGACAACCTGCAACTCATTCCATTACAATTTTCTCAATATACTCGACATATATAGCTTCAAATGAATTAATGTTAATAGTGTTGACATCAATGACAACCACATATCAGCAACACAACCACAATATCCAAAAATCTCCCCTTTGGCATTGATGGCAACACATGATGTGAAAAACACCATCAACGCAACTAACTCCTAACACTTACTCCTCCTTAGATTCTGACTCATTTTTTTCTCAACTCTTTCATATGATCTTCTCCCCCCTTATTAAATCTAATTCTAGCAATTTTTTCACATGATCTTCTCCCCCTTTGACATCGATGACAAAGATCTCTAAGCTCCACACAAAATTTGAACCACATATCTGAACATTTGAGCATCTAAATAATCCCCCTGACAAGCAGCCACTGCAACATCAATCCAGATCAAGATATGACTTTGAAATGCACGGACTGATGCAATGCAATGCATCCTTAGTTCTGATTAGGAGGGTAATCACCCCTAAATTCCCTCTGAGATTGTCAAAAGTATCCTTAGGTAATGGCTTGGTAAAGATGTCTGCAATTTTCTCCTTAGCAAGCACATACTCCAGTCTGACTTCCTTTTCACTCACTTTTTCTCTCAAAAAGTGAAACTTAATAGATATATGCTTTGTCTTTGAATGTAGCACCGGATTCTTAGAAATGTTAATAGCACTTGAATTATCACAAAATATAGCAATAGGCTCATTATACACAACTTTGATATCCTTCAACATCTGTTTCATCCATAGGACTTGAGTACAATTGTTAGCAGCAACAATGTATTCAACCTCTGCAGTAGATAAGGAAATGGAATTTTTCTTCTTACTTAACCATGAAATTAGCTTCTTACCCAAGAAAAATGCTCCACCACTAGTACTTTTCTTGTCATTTACATCTCCTTCCCAATCAGCATCAGTAAAGGCACTCAAAGTAAGATCATCATCTTTAGGATACCATAGGCCAAAATCAACTATTCCCTTCAAGTATCTAAAAATTTTGTTCATAGTAATCACATGAGATTCCTTCGGATCAGTTGGAAATCATGCAACAATAAATACAACATTCATAATATCAAGCCTAGTTTGAGTTAAATACAACAATCCACCAATCATTGATTTGTATCTAGTCTGATTTGTCTTTGAAGAATCATCTTTTGTTGTCAACTTGCATCCGGTCACCATAGGTGTACCAACTGGCTTTGAATCTTCCATACCAAACTTCTTCAGCAATTCCTTCACATACTTGGACTGAGATATAAAAATCCCTTTGTCTAATTGAGTAATTTTAAATCCCAAAAATAATTTCATCTCACCAATCATTGACATTTCAAATTCACTCTTCTTCTCATTAGAAAACTTCATGCACAAACCATCATCTCCTCCAAAAATGATATCATCAACAAAGACTTCAACAGTCAAATCTTTATTACCATTCTTGAAATATAGATTAATATTAGCAGTACCTTTGTTAAATCCAAGTTTCAGCAAATATTTGTCCAATCTAGCATACCAGGTTCTAGGGGTTTGCTTGAGTCCATACAATGCTTTCTTCAACCGACACACCATATCTCCCTTATCAGACAACTGAAATCCATCAAGTTGCTCAACATACATCTCTTCTTCCAATTCACCATTTAGAAAAGTTGGCTTGACATCCATTTGATAAACCTTGTAGTTCTTATAAGCAACATATGCAAGAAATAATCTTACACCTTCAATTCTAGCAACAAGGGAAAAAGTCTCTTCAAAATCAATTCCTTCCATTTGTGAATATCCTTTGCATACCAGTCTTGCTTTGTTTCTAACCACTTCTCCTTTCTCATTCAATTTGTTTCTAAAGACCCATTTAGTTCCAATGGTATTCTTATCCTTAGGTCTCAGAACAAGAATCCAAGTATCATTCTTCATAATTTGTTTTAGTTCCTCTTTCATTGCTTCAACCCAATGCTCATCTTTATATGCTTCATTCACACTAGTAGGCTTAGTCTTTGAAATCAAGCAGTATTCTTCTACAATCTTTCTCCTAGTCTAGACAACTTTGTTCTTATCACCTATAATCTAATCTTCTGAATGATTCAATCTTACATACCTCAGAGTCTTCTTAGGTTGTTCTTCAACTTTAGGCTCTTGTGTTCTCTCTTATGCAACTTCAATGATTTATTCTTCCTCTTGATTTTACTGATCCACCGAAGTGATTTACAATTGATTTTTAGTCTGAACTTGCTTTCCCTTGTTTGTACTGACATTCTGATCATCAGAATCATATCCATAGGTTCTAGATGGTGTGCCTAAGTCTCCATCAACCTTGACATTTTCACTTTCAACCATTTTCCTCAATCTTTTATTGTAACATGGGTAGGCCTTGCTATTAGTAGAATAACCCAGAAAGATACCTTCATCACTCCTAGCATCAAACTTTCCTATGTCTTTATCTCTCTTGATATAACATTTGCTTCCAAATATCTTGAAATATTTAACAGTAGGCTTTTAACAGTCCATAGCTCAAAAGGGGTCTTACCAGTATCACCTTTTATTTGTACCCAGTTGAGTGTGTACATAGCAATACTCATAGCTTCTCTCTAGTAGATATGAGGGACATTTCCTTCCAACATCATAGTTCTAGCAACATCTTCAATTGTTCTGATCTTCCTTTCCACAACTCCATTTTGTTGAGGGGTCTACGGTGTAGATAATTGTCTCTTTATTCCAAGTTATTCACAAAAAGAATTAAATTCGCTAGAAGTGAATTCACCACCTCTATCTAATCTCAAAAATTTAATCTTCAAACATGTCTCTATCTCAACCATAGCCTTAAAGGTCTTGAACTTTTCCAATGCTTCATATTTCTCCCTTAAGAAAGTAACCCATACCATTCTAGAATAATCATCAATGAGTAATATGAAATACCTGTAACCTTGTAAACTTCTAACCTTAGACCACACAGATCAATATGCATAAGTTCCAACAATTCATTTGAACAATGATGTTTGCTTTGAAATGAAATTCTAGTTTTCTTTCCTAACTGAAATTCCTTGCACATGGCATTAGTAGGTTTCACCAACTTATGTAGATCTCTCACGGCCTTAGTAGAACTTATCTTGACAATATTATCAAAGTTAACATGACACATTCTCCTATGCCATAACCAACTTTCATCAACTTGGGCAATCAAACAACTTTTACTAGCAGAACTCAAGTGAAAGATATTACCTTTTTTTGTACCTGATGCAATTACATTTCTAGAACTCAATATTCTACACTTTCCATCATTGAACTAAATATGGTATCCCTTATCAACCATCTTTCCAACACTTAAAAGATTATGCGTCAAGGCTTCCACGGGCAGTACATCATCAATATTATGCTTACTATCAAGAGAAATGCATCCTCTGCCACTGATCACACCAGATGTATTATCGCCAAATCTCACAACACCACCATCATACTTTTCCAAGCTTACAAACTTACTTTTATCTCCTATCATATGATGTGAACATCCACTGTCAATCACCCATTCATCTTTCTCTTTAACTCAAGCAGCTAGGGCTTTCTCCACATTTGTACAACTAGTAGATTCAATAGATGTGGGATTATTTTCCTTGATAGCAATAAATACCCATTCATCATCACTTCTATTTACTTTATCAAATTCATCATCTGTCACACCTTCATCAGCAGCATAGTAACACTTCTTCTAAAATCTAGGCTTGTTATGTCTTAGTTTAGGAGCTCTTTTTGGACACCTTGATGCAAAATGACCTATCTTATTGCAAGAAAAATATTTAAGAGGAAATTTTCCTTCATACTTACCTTTTCCTCTCGGTACTCTTTTGACTATAAGTGCTTCCACCTCTTCCAGCTCTATTTCTTCTTCTTCAATCTATATGATTTCATCCTCATACTTAAATGTCTTTCTAGATGAACTCTCACCCAGATCATATCTTTGTCTATCTCTTCTAAAAGTAGTAGCCTTAAATGTAGATTCAACCTTAGGAAGGGCATCACCAAATTCACTCAACTCAAAAGTAGTAAGCTTACCAACCAACATGTCTCTGGTTACATTTGTTATAGTCTGGAGCTCTTCAATAGCACTAGCTTTGACTTTGTAAAAATTAGGCAAGGATCTAAGCACTTTAGCAACAATCTTTGATTCATCTATCTGTCCTCCAGCACATATGATACCACACACAATTTCATTCACTCTTTGTATAAAAATAGTAATGTTCTCATCATCACCCATTCTCAAATTTTCATATTTTCCTTAAAGACTCTGCAACTTATCAATCTTCAAATTAGTATCACCTTCATACAAGGTTTCCAACTTTTTCCAAATCTGATAAGCAGTCTTCAGATCCATAACATGTTTCATCGTAGAATCAGTCAAGGCACTCAACAAAGCTTCCTTAGCCCTGATATTATACTCAACATCTCTAATCTCAGCAGTAGTAGTAGGACCATTATGAGGAATAACATACCTATTACATGTAATGTTCTAGAAGGGTTCACCAATGCATCTCAAATGACACTCCATTCGAGTCTTCCACAGAGAATAATTTATTCCATCAAATCTTGGACTATCCTTCTTGTAAATCGCCATCCTGAATCACCTCAAGCTATTAAACTTCTTCCAAGGAACAAGCTCTAATACCAATTGTTGGCAACACAAGGGCAGACAACTGAGAGGGGGGTAAATCAGTTGTCACAGAAATTTAAGAATTATTCAACTTATTAGCCTTATTCTCATATCTTATTATTAACCATGAAAGCATAAATCATCAACACATCAGAAATACACATAACACCAAGATTTTTTACATGGAAACCCTATTAGGGGAAAAACCACAGTGGAGGTCATTCGACAAGATTATACCCTGTTAAAAGTATAAGAAATGAAAGTATGGGGAATGCACTTGCATTTAGGCATAGTTCCTAGAGCTCACTGCTCAATTACAACAGGGCTAATAGCCCAAAGGAAAACACGTTGTCTTACAGAAGGAATCAGATTACATCCACAAGAAAATGAATTAAAAGAATAGCATCTGCTAATGCCTGATCACAGTTCTGGTTAAGCACATGAACACTTATTTACTCCTTTTCACTCTTCTTCACACTCTACTCTGCCTTCGAATGATTTAGATCAATATTCACACATATACACATAGAAGCACACCTCAATTTGAATAAGCAATCGCTCTTATATATGCGCAACAAGAAATTTCATCCCTACATGTCGACTTCAACAAAATAATAAAATGAATATAAATTGTTGGCCCAAAATACTAAAGATTATTAATGAAAATTAACCAAGGTTGGCCAGAACTTAGTGAAGAACCAAATCAACATATCCAATGTAAAAACACTTCAATTAAATACTCCTCAAAGATCACAACACGCTACAACCATCATGTCAACCAAGAACAAGAAAAAAATGAACACGCAAGAGAAAATTTCCAACCACAAGCACAACGATCAATGTAGATGTGCAACAAAGATAGAGCATGATTTAGAAGCATCCACAAACATCACAAATCACTAGAGAAGCATCTGCAGCAATTGAACTAACTGAAATCACATCATCTTCAATCAATAACACAAATTGAGGCAATAGAAAAATTATAAGAATGTAAATCTTCATAACTCAATCAAATCTTCACGTGCATCTCTAAAACCTGGCATGGATAAACTAGATACACTCGGCAACAAACCCTTTATTCCACAACCTCTGATCATCAATGCACAAAACTTACTGACATATTGAACTTCACTTCACCCCTGACAACCTACAACTCATTCCATTACAATTTTCTCAATATCCTCGACACATTAGGGGAAATTTACATAAAAAATGGGCCTCCTAAGGATGACATCATTAGCTTTTTAAGTTATCAAAAATTAACTAAAAGATGACATCGACTTGTATGGTGGCATCATCCAAAATAAAATAAAAAAATATTTATTTTAGAAAATAAAACTTTTTAAAATCTTATGAAATAACTCATGATGGTTAATTTAACTCTACATATCCTATTCTATCTCATTCATCTTTCTAAATATAAAATATTCTTTTTGTTTTTTAGATTTATATTCTTAAGTTCTATTAAGTTCTATTATAGAATTTTTTTATATTTTCAAAAAAAAAAAATTATTCTTTAAGAAAAAAACATTAAAAACATTAAAAAATCATAAAAATCATTTATATACATATTTAATTATTATTAATAAATTCATTAATCATATAGAAATTAAATTTCATTTATTTATAATTATATTTATGATGACATATATACGTGTGTCCCATTATTACTCTATACATTTATTTATATTTATTTATGTTTAATACCTAATGAATAAAATAACTCATTACTTTTTAAATATCTAATGTATGAAATAATTGTACTTCTCATTTTATTTTAAAGCCTTATCTATCTTTAAAAAGTTTATAAGGGAAAAAGAAAAGTCTTTATTAAAGCCACATATGTTATAACTAAAATCTAATAATTTTAACTTAAGCCTTTATTAACGCCTCTCACACAGGTTTCTAAAAATAATTAAAAAGTTTATAAGGAAGAAGGAAAAGTCATTATTAAACTCATGAATTAAATTCCTTTAAAATAATAATAAAATAAATTGGACAAAATAAAATAAATTCTAAAAATAATTAAAAAGTTTATAAGGAAAAAGGAAAAGTCATTATTAAACTCATGAATTAAATTCCTTTAAAATAATAATAAAATAAAATGGACAAAATAAAATAAAACAAAAAAAAAAAACAAATTGAAACCTGGAAGGAGAAAAAGTTGAGAAAATCACGAAATTATGGAAAAAATAATTGAAAAAATTAAAAATTAAAAACCAAAAGAATTTGCAAAGGAAAGAAAATGAGAAAATCAAAGAGACTATGGAAAAAAAGATATCCCTTAACATACTTCTTTAAATATAAATATATTGTTATAAAATCTATAAACATAACATAATTAATCTAAATCTATAAAATCATATATATATATATATATAAAATAAAATATCTAAAGTTACTTTTACTTTGCCACTTTTTAAATAAAAACAAATAATTTAAAAAAACAAATAATCAACAAAAGAAAGTGAACTTGACTTTTTTAATAAATTATAATAGAAATATAAGTTACCAAACTTGAGTTTAAGAGTTTTTAAATAAAAAATAAATAATGAAGAAAGTGAACTTGAGTTTTTTAATAAATTATAATAGAAATATATGTTACCACTTTTAAAAAATCATGGACTTCAATTTTTTAAGGAATTTATTTATTTTTTTAAGAAAGTAATTTATTTTTTTATATTTAAATCATTTGTATTATATGAGATATTTTTTGTTTTTTTAGAGTTCCTTAGGAGGCCCATTTTTTATGTAAATTTTTCCTAATGTATACAACTTCAAATGAATTAATGCTAATAGTGTTGACATCAATGACAACCACATATCAACAACACAACTGCAATATCCAACAATAAGGTTGTAGGTTTGGAGAGGATTGAATGAAGTTTTAATTTCAATCATTCATTATTGCATTCATGATACTACACCTTGTCAAGCTACGAAAACTCACAGAACTTTTCAACAATGATCTGACAAATTTGTAGGCAGGAATCGAGAGCTCAGATCTGGCATCAGAGGACTGGAAAAATAGATATGGGAAACCCCTACAAGGATAGAGATTCCCTTGGGTGCCTATGTCCTCTTATTCTATTCGATACAAAATTTTTAGGATAGGTACACAACATTCTACCCTTCTCAAATCTTACTACAAATCTCTGTTATAGTCTGTCAATTGTCAAAAGCTTACGTTTCCCATATTAGGTCACATAGTCTAATTTGGTTAATTAAAGAAAATCAAATCCAATCCATTCTAAGACTCAATAAGATGCAAATCCAAGTCTAATTGGATCACCTCCATGGTTAAAATTCAATCTAAACACCTTGTTGATTTCCATCTTAATGAAACCCTAGAAAAAGGAAAAATTTGATCCTAGGTTTTATATGCTAAACCTAGGGTTCTCTTTTTCTATGTTTCAACCTATATATAATCATAAGTTGTAACTATTTCTTGAGAAAATATAAAAGGAGAAAATAAAGTCACTTTAACTTCTCGAGACTTAACAATATTTATAAAATATATTCAATAAAAATAAGAAAATTCATTGCTAAAGTGACATGTTTTTGGTGTTCTCTCACAAAGTTTATCGCTACCGCCTATACTTTGTTAGTTGTGTTGCAAGGTTAACTTTTTGATATGGAACTAAACCTAGATAGTAGGGTGATCTACTGGATATTCTCTAGTTGTTGTTGGATCTACTCAATCAACTACAATTGCTACTATTGGGTGGGGGTGCCAATATCTCCCCACCCACACGAGGCCTCTATGAGATCTGGATCAATTGGTTCAAATGGATCAATAACTAGGACTAGATTTAGAACCCCATAGAATAGTAGGGAAATTTTTCAGGCTATCAAACTGGCTATGCTACTTACTCCACTGGTGGTGGTGAATAAACTAGGTTAACAATCAGATTTACAACTGCACTTGGAATTGCAATTGCATTTGTGAGTTCTACCACATTTGGATCCACTACTAGTTCTAGAGAAAACCAATGTGGTGGTTTAGGCCTTGTTCATGTGGAACGCTTTAACTATCGGAAGCATCTCACCATGTTGTAGGATGATCACATTCATGGTCCTTAATTTCCACAAACCTGTGTTTCCTTGCGCTAACTCTATTTTTCTAGAGAAAACAGTTACATGTCAAATGAATTGAGATAATTGAAGTCAACATTGCTCAATTTCCTTATTTTCTCCATGTTGAAATATTTCTTATTAAAAAGATTTTTAATTGATTCTCTGAATTTATTTTTTAGATCTTCTAATTCTTCTTCTTGAGCATCCTCTTCTCTCTAGAGGTGAACACCTATGCTTAAAATATCCTTCTAAGTATCTACTTTCACTTGGTTACACTCGTTAAGAAATTTTTTTTCCAACACATTTTCTTTTAATAATGAAATCTTCCATTTTATACTCCTCTTCCACATAATACATCTATTGTCATCAATACTTGGAAAAATTTGTTCAACCACCAATTTTTCTACTTCCACTTCAAGCATTTATTTGAAGTCACCATCAATTTTCATCCAAATAGATTCCACATGCTTAGTGGTAGTTATCTCGTTGTCAATTTCTTTCTTTAATAACTTAATACCTTCACAAACCTTCTCCATGTCAATGATAAATTTTGTCCCTTTTTCCAAAATATCTTTGATCTAGTCTTTTGTCACCCTTCCATAGGATTTATAAACATGTATTTTTTTAATCATTTTTCTTCCACTACCAAAGTTGGGATCAAAAGCCACTTTGGTCTAGCTAGTGGATTGAGAAAGGAAATCAATAAGAGACCTCAAGAAATTAGTAAAAGCACTAAAAAAAAATTTTAATAGATCCTTACTCTATTTTTCCTTCTTTGTCCTCTTTAAAATATTGCAACTAACAATTTAAAATTATGAACGTCTCCATCCCTAGTAAAGGGTCCTAAATTAACCTTGGTGATGTTGAAATATTTCATAGTCATCTAATTGGAATATTTTTGCATAGAGGGATGAGAAACATTGACATGTATACTTCCAAAAGAAGTATCATTTAATAACCAAGATACTTTCAAGCTTTTTAGCTTGTGGAGTCATCTGAAGTAATTTAGACACAACATCATTTTTAGGAAAACTCAACTCAACAACTTTCTTTTTCTTGGATGAGGATCATTCTAACCATGAGGTTAAATTAGGTGTAGTGAATTATTGGTTCTCAGGGAAGAGAATTGAGTGATCTTATCAACAAAAAAGTATTAGCTACCCCAATCTCAGGTGAAGAAGATGGATTCTCTTCATCTTGTGTGGATGGATTTTTAGGAACATTAGGAATAGGAGAACAATGAATAGGGGAAGAAGAAGAGTTATCTTCTTGGGATAGTGAAGAAGGCACCTCAATAGTTTTCTCTACTATACCATTCAATCAAGGGGTTGACCTTTCTTTTTCTTTCTCCCCTTGAGTGGTTTCTTCCATGGATAACTCATAAACCTTGTCTAAATTTCTCTTTCCATGAGGATCCTCATCATCTCCTTTGTCATCACTAAAAGTAGACTTTTGCATAGTAGAGACTATTTGCTAAGTTGGTGAAGCTCTCTTCAGGCTAATTTTTTCCTATTATATAGTTCTTTTTATCCTATTGTGGAGGATGGTTTTTTTTTTAATTTTGTCCTCATTACCCATTCCCCTATCCTCCAAATCACAACATTCTTAGCTTCAATAGTTTCTATTTCCTTAATGCTTCAATCAATGGGTAGGATGGGCTGATTTTGAATGTGATATGTGAAAATAGGATCTACCAAGTCAAATTCATCATCCTCAATAGCTTGGATATCCTAATTTAACCTAAAGGTTATGATCTTCCTTAATGACAACCTCATCCACCTATGTCCTCTTACCTCATATTCATCTAAACAATTTGTTGAACACAAGGTTGTGCTGAGGGGGGTGAATCAACATATATTAAAAGTTAACCATTTCCATTTGTAGATTAAACAAAACATAACATAAACTAAAAAAGAGTAGAAGAGAAAACATGCACCACAAAAAAAACACCAAGATTTTTATGTAGAAAACCCAATGAGGGAAAAATCACAGTGAGGATTAACTCACAATATATGTAGCTCACTATCAACAAGAATTACAATGTTGTTTAAGGCTAATTTCCAATGGACTTGCAAACTAAGATGTACAACATTAGAGCAATATACAAAGGACCCAATGAAACTTATTGTCTCAAAGAAAGATATATAAAAATTATAATGAGAAATAATAATATGAACTACTACATGAAAAAGTATCCAACATATGTTGATGTTGCAGTCCCTTTTTCCTATAATTAACTCTTCATATAGACATCACACACTTCATTTTCAACATAATTTACTATCACTATTCTCTGAGCCACATCAAATTCAAATATTAATTTTATCTTCTACATATATCCTCCACAACAACACAAGACCTTGATTAGGTCAGCTCCAAGATAACCTTTAGAAGAAACGTATCATATCACACTAGTCCGCTCCAAACATATATAATATTGTAAGAAAAATAATTAAGGATTGATACACAATATTATGGGACCCAAACACATCACAGCATAACCTCCAAAATAAAATTAATTAATCAAGATTGGTCACTAATTGAGGGAAACAAGTATGTCATCCCAAAAAGGACAATAACACCAAATCTACCATCTATTCAAATTTACACTATCGGGAAGAGACCAAAACCATCATGTAGATCAAGATGCAAGCATTGTAGTCTATACACAATATCTCTTCAACCATTTCCTAAACTATATAATCATCATAAGCTAGTGTGATTGAAAAAACCCACTAAATATACAAGAGCATAGCATCCAAACAAACTATAGCAAACTATCATTTGAAAACTAATCTTATTGTTGAATACCCTAAATACTCAGAGGTGGGGTGAATCAATATTCTACTAACAAAATTAATTATTAACCATCTAATTAAAAATCCACATCTAGCTACAATAGTGAACGAAAACACACAAAAAATCATAATGCATTGACACCAAGATTTTTATGTGGAAAACCCAAGGTGGGTGAAACCACGGTGAGGATTAGCTCACAATATAATATAACCAGTCATAAGATATTACAAGTTTCATTGCTAGGATGCACTATCCTTGAAAGGCTCATAGCCTGAATACAAAAGATGTTTTACAGCCAAGATACAAAAAAAGGTATGGCTCACTGCCAAAAGTGAACTAGTGAAGTGCACCTACAAAGTACAAAAAATAGTTTTGGTTAAGCTCTGAAAACACCAAAATTCTACTCTGGTTGCAAATATACAATCATCAATCACTTCGCACTATTTCATTTGTCGTATCACTCACATACAAATTCTATATCTCACACTCTCTTTTCCATCATACACACATATATATATACATAGTCATGTTCTCCAACATCAATTAGGTTGGCCCAATTGAATGTAAACATACAAAATTCTAAATGACTTGTTGACCCAATACAAAATTCCTTTAGGCACACAGAATAAAACATGTCATCCAAACATTAGGTTGGACCAAACCTAATAAGGAACACACAAAGTACAAACAATTCTTAACCTTTTCATCCAAAGGAGTGCCAAACTTCTATTACTTGGATTACACAATTGGATAAACAAAGATAGTCAAAAGCTCATTTATACTTGTAACTGACACTCCTAAGTAACATATCAAAAAATCATAGAGTTTCCTTTTACTGAGAGGATTTTCATACCAAGATACTAGCATAGACATGCAATTTACTTAGCCAGTTACCAACCAATGTTGGCATCAATGAAAAAAAACCTAGAGGTCACCTTATTCATACTTCAAACAATCTCCCCTTTACTCATTGATGGCAACATGTGCCAAAAATGAGACATGCTTCAAAAACAAAATATTGTGCTCAACTCCCCTTAACATATGTACACATAACATAACATTACATTCTTTATACATATTCTTCTCCTCTTCTCCCCCTTTGACATCAAGGAAAAAGGACCAAGAAAATAAAAAAACTCATATTAGGAACTGGGATCACCCTATAACTCCTTATGAATCGCTTCCCAAACTCCATTTTCCTTGGAAATTTTTTTATGTAAAGATTATAATTCTAACAAGCATTCTTCACCTTCTTCCGGAGTGGATGGATCAATGTTCATCTTCTCAAATTTTTTTGCTTCCATCAATGCAATTGATATAGATACATGTCTTGTGAAAGGTGGAAAATTGTGTGCTTTTCTAGCATTTTGGACCTAGAATGACAATCTTCAATCTCTCCCATTCAAGAACAAACCCTTGAGATCTCAATGCAAAGGAGAAAGATATCTTGCAAGAGGGTTTTTCTAGGGGTTGAATAGAAACTAATGAGGGGTTCACCACCAACCTAGGGCTTGGAAAAACAAATGAAATGCAAGATCTAATGACAAAACCTAGTGATGCATGAAACTTGAATGAATGACCTAGAAATGCATATAAATCAAAATATAAAGTTGTAAATCATAAGTGTGCACCTAGAAACTTGTAGAGGCTTGAATGAAGACTATAAATGTTGAATAACTAAAATTTAGGCCTATTCGGACTCATTCACCATTCTAGGTGAATTAGTCACAAATCAGGGTTTCTACACAAGAACATGTTTCTGGAAAAAGGGTATCCAAAACTATAAAAATCTCAAAATTGACCTAAATTGTGACTCATTTTCCAATCTAGGAAAATGAATCCAATTGGATTTTTTTGGAATTTCAAAGTTTGAATCTAGTATTCAGTGCCTACTCTTTTTGCTCCACTTTGTCTCCAGATATAAAACTCTAATTTTGAGGTTGTAGGTGACTTTTTGTGAAGATAGTCACCTTGCAAGTGAGGAAAACTCCAAAAAAATTCTCCAAGCTCGTAACCTAATATTCAATGATCCTTCATGCTCCAAGACACCTAGATCTGCAATCACACATGTAAAGAGGAGGAAACTTGTTGGATTGTTAGTGAATAGGGGTTTTCCTTGGTCAAACCCCTTTTAGGTAATTAAACCAAATGATGAAACAATGAAACAAGGACATGAAATATGAAACATAGGATATGAAACATGAACAATGATACCTTGAATGATGTCTTGTAAATATGCAACTCAACATGAAATGGCCATGAAGGATGTAGATCTTGATCTTGAGAATAGGTGTAGAACAATGCTTGATCTTAGATCTTCAATGCTACATCACAACACTAGCTCAATAACATGTTTCATGCTTGATATGCTTCACATGATGATGGATCTTGAATTGTTGCAACAATTGATGAAGAATTATGCCCTTGAATACCTTAAAAATTATCTTGAATGCTCTCTATATGTTGTTTTGAAGTCTTAGAATGCTTTACTCTCCAATTCTTGACTTGATGACAAGTACACTTAATGAAATAATGATTTGAAAGATCATTTATATAGCCAATCCATCTAATATCCTATATATTAGATCCCAAAGGTTAACATACATAAAATTTGAACTTAAAACCCAATTTTTCTTGCTCAAAACATTGAAAATAGGCCAAATGGGACTCATTCACCAAGTTGGGTGAATGGGTCCCACCTGGATGGGACTCATTTGCCCAAACTGGTGAATGGGTCCCACAAGGCCTATTTTGATTGGTAAAGTGTCAAGGAGTGTCTAAATTAAGCTTGTTTGTTGATATTGTTGGGTTTTTTATTAAAATATGTCTTGGGATGCATAATATAAGGTCATAGCGGCCTATTAAGGATGATATAAAGGTCATAAATGTAATAGGGCCCAGAATCCAATGTGAAAGTGTAAATAAATATACTTTACAACATTAAATTAAGGCCAAATTGGATCTATTTAGCTAAGAAGGGCTCAAAATCCCATGTGAATGTGTACAACACATACAACATTATATTAGGTCCACCTTAGTTAATGATCCTCCTAAATTTAATGTGAAGGTGTGAATAAATACACTTTACAACATTAAATTAGGGCAGAGTTAAGGTTATTTAGCTTAAACAGGCCCTAGACCTAATGTGGATGTGTAAAACACATCATAACACTAGATCAAGGTGATATAAAGTCCAATTTGTCATTAATTATTCCCAAATTAAGTGTGAAAATTTACACGCCGACATTTTTTGACATTACATTTAGCCCCCACTTTAGTGAGAGGATGAACTTGCTTCAAACTCACACTAAATTAATCATTCAAGAAGGGTCCAATCGTACCAATGTGGATGGCCTAGGATAACAAAGATCAAGGAGGTAACTAAGCCCCCAAGATCCAAGGCCCTATGTCAAAATGACATAAGCACAAAAGGACATGCACAAGGTATGAAACATCAAGATACATGATCATGCAATAAAAAATAATAATTAAAAATAAAATGGTGGATCAAGCATGGACCATTTTTCCAACACAATGTGGATCAGATCTAAGTTGTTTGTCCAAAAATGCACACTCACTCTAAGGCAAATAAACTTTAGGCTATTCATTGGGTGAGTAATCCAAGAGGGTGAGACACATACACACATAGCCAGTATGTGTTCACCACACACACGCGAGTGGCTAAGGGAAAGTCATGCCTCAGATTGGCTTCCTGTCCAACCATACCAAAGTTATACCTCCTGATAACCTTGATAAGGTGCCACACAACAACAAACTTCAAGCTTCATGAGGCAAGAAAAACTTCGTATGCTTGAAACTCATGAACAAACAAGATGGCTCCACATGCATGTAAAGCGTGTTATGCAAGGTGGCCATATAACATGTATTGTAAATTCAAAATAGTATAAGGAATGTTCAAAGGGATTTTTCTTAGTTCATGTAAGGTTTCTTCTTAGGGAACATTGTACCTATTGTCTCCAAGAGAGGAAAATTCAAAGAAATATCATGCTCTCAGAGGAAATCAACCCCAATGACATCACTAAGAAAAGGAAACATCACAAGAAGAAAGAAATCACACAATGAAACATGAGTGTCGATGTATGTCCCACTTTAAAGCAGTTGCTAACACCATTACTATGAGAAATTGCTTTAAATTAGAAGAAGACATGAGAGCTTATTCAAAAATCCCTATGCCAATTCATATGTTTCTAAATTGAGCTACATCATAAATTAGTATGTCACATGCGAGTCAACTTAAGGCATGTCATCCATATCCCAAGCTTGCTCTTATATGTATATGAAAGGTGATCAACTAGCCAAAAGAGACAACGACAAGTGACATACGAGGAAAAGGCTATCTAACCCCTTTCCCCCACTTAGTGCAGGACAAAGATGAGCCGAATAGGATGAAAATAAGTTTCAATTAGAGGAACTAGGTGCTTCAACACAAGGAAGAGCACCACAGTCCCTAAGATATTGAATTTTGTTACTTAAAGCCTTACATTCATTAGTGGAATGACCATGAACTTTGTGATATGCGCAAAATGAATGTTTGTAGTAAAATTTATTTTGTGTTCTTGGAGGGAGGGATATCAAACAATCTTGGAGGAGTCTCAATGAGATACTTTCTTGATCAAAAGTAGAAGATTTTC
>VDFB02271358.1:1264567144-1264642612 GCA_007258455.2 Sequoia sempervirens
GCATTTGTTTGTTGGTGATTATTGTTGTGTGCGGTTTTGGAAAATGGTTCGTGGAAATTGGGAACACGTACATTCAAGATCTCACATATTAAGATGCTCATATGATGGATTAGCATTACTCCAATGAAATCAATTATGCTATTGGGTCCATCCATGGCTGACCTAATACATGTATTATGTAATAGAGAATTAATTTTTGTTATGCGGACATATGTGTGACCTATCTTAGGTTGATGCCAACTTGATGTAGCACGTTGGATGTTTAAATTTATTTTTGGGAAGATTTTTTGAAAGCTTGGAGCTAATAGTTGGTATTTTTGGTGAATAAGAAGTGCATCTAATTAGGCCGACCTAATTGATGCTTGCAAAGAGATCAAATATATATATTGGATAGTTTTTGAATATTTTATGTAAGATGATTATGTTGTGAATGTGAATGTGAAGAAGAGCGAATATGATGAAGTGTTTCAAGTCAATTTATTGAGCTTCATTAGAACTGAATCTGCACTCACTAGGTATACTTTATCAGTTCATTTCCTAGCTATAAGCTATTTTGTCATTGTAATTTTGTAGGCAGTGAACCTTTGTATTTGGATAGTGAGTCCTGGTAGTGAGCCACCCATTTTTCAATATCTTATAACTTTTTATACTATATTGTGAGTTAACACTCACCATGGTTTTTCCCATTTTGGGTTTTCCACATAAAAATTTTGGTGTTCATCTAATCTATGATTTCATGTTTTGTTAATTATTCTACTTATCCTTGTTGTATGCATTGGAATAATTGGATGGTATTTGATCAAAAAAATTAAGAAGATACTGATTCACCCCCCCTCTCAATATCTTGGATATTCAACAATTGGTATCAGAGCCTGGTTCCTCCATAAAATCCTAATAGCTTGAGGGAGATCCTGAAGATGGGAGAAATTAATGATAAAGGAGAGCTTTGGAATGCCCTTGAAGATCTTGATAAAGTTGAAAAAGAAAAAAAAGATCTAAAAGAGAATCTTGAAGATGTAAATGAATGTGTCCGAAAATTAAAAGAGCAATTGAAAAAGTTCAAAGATAGGCATAAGGAAGTAACTAATCAGTTGAAGAAGGCTAATGAAGAAATTACCAGTTTGAATGTGCAAGTAGAGGAGAAGAAAAGAATTGAAGAATGTCTAAACAAATTGGTACAAAGCAATTCTAAAGATTGCACCAAGCTTGAACAAGAAGTTGTGAACCTAAAAGTGGATCTGGAGAAGGAAAAACTCTATGAGAATAATTTTAAATCTAGCTCAGAAAAGCTTGATGAATTGATTGCAAGACAAAAACTGAGTAAAGACAAAGGTGGTCTAGGAAATGATACCGATGAAGGTTCCAAGGCTGTGAAAAATTAGAAAACTCAAAATAAAGGAAAGAAAAAAGTAAATTCAAGGAACCCTGCTAGGAGACCCCTTGTGAGACAACCTAATGCTCAAAGGTATCCTTCTTTTAATGGTGCTTGTTTTTCATGAAACAAATTTGGTCATAGAGCAACAAAATGTAGTAGGATGAATCAATTTCCTAGTATGTTCACTGGTCAATGTTTTTCATGCAAAAGAATTAGACATAGGGAAAGTGAATGAAGAACCTTGATGATGAATTAGTTTAATGGAGGAAGGGTGAATCAATCCTCTAATGGCTACTATTATACTTGTAACAAGTATGGACATAAAGCTAATCAGTACAAAACAAGAGTTAGTGGAAGTCAATCTAATTAGAGAAATATTGCCTGCTATAACTACAACAAACCAAGACATATCTCAAGAGTCTGTAGAAGAAAGAAGGGTAAGGAGACCAATCCAGTAGAAAAGAATGAATCTACGAAGAAGGTTGAAAAATATGAGATTAATCTAGAGATGAATAAGATTTGGAGGAAGAAAGAAGAACCAGAGACTATTGATGTGTCTGTTCCCTCATCTCGTATGGATAATTACTTCAGGAATTAGACCTAGCATGGTCTTAGGGGGAGCATTATTAGAAAATTATAAAAAACCCCTAGCTAAATGGTGTGTCAGAGGCTAGCACGAGGATGGAATGTGAAGAATGAATAATAAAAGGTTTTGGAAAAGGAACTGGAAGAAAATATGAAGGAATAACCTTTTGTGGAGCTAATTAGGGTTTTTCTGAATAGAGAAGAAGATTTTTTAGTAGCTTTTTTATATCTACCACATTTAATGCGAATTAGGGTAGATCGTTGTTTTATAAAGAAAATGTGTAAGGAATTTTGATCATTCATGCATTTGAAGAAATTGAAGAGAATTTTGGATCATTCTTAAGGATATTTGGAGTTCAATTCGAATAGACCCTAGATCTGGTTCACCGTGAAGAAAGAGGTATTTTAATTTTCTTTCCAATTGTGGTTTGTGTTGTTTGAGTTGTTTGAATTCAAAATTGGGTAGAATGGCAACTCTTGTGGCCGTTAAAGTGTTGGAGAGACCAAGACCTTATAGAAAATATTCCTCGAAAGTATTCGAAGATGCCCCATAGGTGCATTCTCATCAATCCCTCATGGAGTTATGTCGACTGAGGACACAAGGATGTATATTCGAGTAAATATTGAGGAATTCAATCACATAAAATTGATTGACATTTGGCAGAATGAGCTTACTAGTCATGATTTCTGCATAAAACCTAAATACTTGAAATTAGTTGTGAAGAAGTTAGACAGATGGAACAATTTTCCCAACTTCAACTATGATGATGGATTTTTGAAGCTAGTCCTAAGTAGAATTCATGATAAATTATTTTGGACTGACTGACCGCATCTGATAACTAAAGAGGCAACTAGGGTTGTTACCAGCTTCTGGGATAAAGGTACAATACCCATATTGAAAATAGTGAAGAATGATGTAGTAACATAACTTAGAGGATCTGCATATGACAAGAGAGCCTTAACAACAAAGTCCACTAATCTGGCAGTGAAGTATGTAGCTATCATGATTGGTCACAAAATATACTTCACAAACAAAGAGAACTATGTTTCGGCTACAACAATTTATACTATCTTTGACATGGTTGTAAATGGTGTAGATTATGATTTATGTAAGATTCTCCGGTAACATTTGCTTGAGAATTTGATTTTGAAAAAGGAAAGGAAGTATGCTTTCAAATTTGGTTCATTGATTGTTTGTTTGTTGTTCTATTTCATGAAGACTTCTGGGAAAGAATGATGAAGTGTTCTGGGACTCATCCAGACTAGTGGGTCATCAAATTTTTGATTATATGCATAATCTGGGTAATTTGAAAGCTCAATAAAATTCTCTAACAACATTCTTTGTTGTATTTAAGAGCAACATGAATGAGAGAGATAGGATTCCAAGAAAAATTGTTGAGAAATACAAAGATGACATCATATTCCATGTTTCCTCTGATGAATGCATGATTGAGGCAATAGATCCCTGGACCATATGGATTCAACCATTGGGATATGAAATTAAAGAAGAGGCTAAAGGTTATGTACAAATTTTGTTGAAGAATCTGAAGGATCCCAATGAACCCAAAATTAGTACTTATGCTGAAAAGTCTATGGAAATCCACATGGAGCACTAGAAGCCCAAAATCAGAAAGAAAGTGGAAAAGACACTTAAAGAAGCTGGATTCAGTGATGAGAAAATTTCTCTGGGAAGGGCTAAGGGAGAATAGTTGGAGGCAGAATCATCTGGCCTGAGGAGATCTGGCAGGACTACTTCTGCTAAATCCTCCACAACCCTTGCAACAAAGATTAAACCCAATAGCACTGACAAAGGAAAAGGCCTTGTTTCCTCCAAACTGACTACTAGATATGGGAAGAGGAAAGAAACTCCTTTGGTAGCCCCTTCGAAGAGAGGAAAGAAAGAGAAAGAAACATGGGAGAAAAATATTAGTGTCACAAATGATCGGGATGAAGATGAAGAGGATCCTGATGCAAAGTTGGTGAGAAGAAAAAGAGGAATTTTATCCTCTAGTGAAAGTGCTTTTAAGGAAGTTGTTGGTTCCAAAATATTGCATGTTGTATCATCTTCTAATGATGAGTAAGTGTAGGAATTTGGTGTTCATGTGCACACCAAACCATAATCAAAGAAGACTAAGGTGTCTAATGAAGCCTCTACGGACCAGAGAGAAGAACAAGGCAATCTGGTAAGTTCTGGTCCCCATTTTAAATTAGAGGCAAATCTCAATACTTTGTTACATTTTGAGAATATGCTAAAGCCTACAATAGAATATTATGATAATGTTGAAGAAGAGGATAAGAAAACTTTTCTTTTAGCTTTCATTCAATATGTTATCATATTGGAAGTTAAGTGGGATCATATAAAGAAAGATGTACGTGAGAATATGTGGGCAGCCCTAATGAAAAGGAGATCAAAGGTTGTTGAATTTGAAGAGAAAATTAGGAAGGGTGCATATGATAAGATTGGGTCTTCTCTAACTCTAGATGATCTAGAGACTTTGAAAAACATTTTTGTAGAGATGTTTCAAATGAAGAAAAGGGTAAACATTTTAATGACAAGGAATAAAAAGATGATAAAGAAGATAAGGAAGGAAACAAAAAATGTGATTCGAGATACAATAGAGAAATATGGAATGCTTAAGGCTAATGAAGATGTTGCTACTGAAAATGTTTAGGAAAATATTCCTCTTGATAATGTAGATATTTCCGAAAACATTGATGTAGAAAATGATTTTGGTGTTGAAATTAATCCTCTGGAAAGTGAGAAGAAGAATAAAGGTGAAGTTGAGCCTGAAAAGCATAATGATGCTCCTTCGGAGCACACTGGAGGATAAAAAGGCAATGATGAAAAAGGTAATACTAAAGAAGGAAAAGGTAGTGAAGAAGAAGAAAAAGATAATCCAGAGGAAGATAAAAATAAAACTGGAAAAGATGGAAATGATGAAGATGACAGGGATAAAGATAAAAATGAAGATAAAAAGGAAGAAAAGAAAGAAGAAGAAGAGAAAGTGGAAGAATAAAAGGAAAAGGGAGAAGAAGAAAAGAAAAATGAGGAATTTTTTGGGAAAAAAGAAGAAAGTCAAAAGCAGATTGTCAAATCTCTTAAGCATTCTGGAGAATCATCCTCCAGTAATGATGTTCTGAAAGGCTTTCTATCCAAGCAAATAATATTCTAGCCAATAATTCCTCAGGAGATTCTACAACTTCCTATGATTGAATGGTTTGTGGATATGGAGAAGATGTCTCTGGTGCATAAAGTGGTGTTAGGAGATGCATTGCAGGCATCCAGAAGGAAGAAGATTCTTGAAACACATTAGAAAGGAACAAAACTCATAGAAGATGCTCTTAAGGAATTGCAAGAGATCACACTTGGTGCATCTATTGATGCATCCCTTACTCCTATTGAAAATTTGAAATTGTTGTTAGATTATTTCAAGGAGTGCAGCTCTAGGCTTGGTGAAAAGACAAAACAAGAAGTTGATGAGAAACTAGTAGAGAAAAGGCTACTGGTATTGTTGACAAGTGTGCTCTTGCACACTCAAATGTTGAAAAGAATCTAGAAGTTGTGAAGATTTGTGACTCAAAAGAAAATTTTATTCTTGCCTATTGCTTGAAGTGGCCAGATGCCACTCAGAACATTAAGGTTGTTATGGACTCCATTGAGTCCTAGTTGATTGTTGTCTCTGGTACTTATAGTATATCCAAAGATAGAGACAGATCAACCTGGAATGCCATCACTATGCATAAAGGAAAATTCTTTGTCTTGTAGAAACAGAAGGAGGAGATTGTCAAAAAAATTGATCAGTTGAGTGACATTATAAGAGTGGAATACACTCTGGTTGGCAAGGCTTTGGTAGACATAAAAAAACTTGAGAAGATAAACTTGACTCTTGATACTTCAGATGGTGAAAAAGGAACTCTGGTAGAGTTGGAATCCCTAAACAGGATGTTGATTGCTGCAAAGGATAGTTGGGAGAATGGTAAATCAGTATGGGAAGGTATTCTTAAGGATCTTCAAGGCTCGCCATCCTCTGGTTAATGCAAGTTTCTTTGTTTTCTTTGTTTTCATATTTCAATTCTAGTTCTTTTTAGGACACCCTTTGTCCTTGATGTCAAAGGGGGGGTGAAGAATGGTGAAATGTTGGTGTTAGGGGGAGAAGTGTTGTAAATAAGAAGTTTTGTAAATATTTTTTTTTTGCACGTGTTGCCATCAATGAAAAAGGGGGATATTGTTGGAAAAATGAAGAACATCTCATTTTTTTTGTTTTGTGTTGTCATTGATGTCACCATGATATATGAGTTGCAATTGCAAGATCAAGTTTGAATTTTTTCTAGTATTCTAGTTTGATATCTGAACCGGTATTTTGCTTACATCCTCTGGTATTTTGGTCCGCATTTTTTTGTTGGTGATTATTGTTGCTTGCAGTTTTGGGAAATGGTTTGTGGAAATTAGGAGCACATACATTCAAGATATCATGTATTCAGATGCTTGTATGATGGATTAGCATTACTCTGATGATTACAATTGTGTTATTAGGTCTATCCTTAGCCGACCTAATGGATGTATTGTGTAATGGAGAATTAATATTTGTTATGTGGACATATGTGCGACCTATCTTAGGTCCATGCTGACTTGATGTAGCATGTTTAATGTTAGAATTTATTTTTCTGAAGATTTTGTGAAACCTTAGAGCCGAAAGTTGGTATTTTTGGTGAATAAGAAGTGCATCTAATTAGGCTAACCTAATTGATGCTTACGAAGATATCAGATATATATATTGGATATTTTTTGAAGATTGTGTATAAGATGATTATGTTGTGAATGTGAATGTGAAGAAGAGTGAATATGATGAAGTGTGTCAAGTCAGTTTACTGAGCTTCATTGGAACTGAATCTTCACTCACTAGGTGTACTTTATCAATTCATTTTATGGATATAAGCCATTTTGTCATTGTAATTCTATAGGAAGTGAGCCTTTGTATTTGGACAATTAGTCCTGGAAATGAGCCACCCATTTTCCAATATCATATAACTAATTATACTATTTTGTGAGTTAACACTCACCGTGGTTTTTCCCATTTTGGGTTTTCCACGTAAAAATCCTAGTGTTCATGTGAACTATGATTTCATTTTTTTTAATGCTTTTACTTATCCTTGTTTTTGTATGCACTGGAATAATTGGATGGCTTCTGATCAGAAATTTTAAGAAGATGTTCATTCACCCCCCCTCTCAATATCTTAGATATTCAACACCTCTTTCTTCTTTTCTTCTTCCTTTTCTTCTTCTTCTTTTTCCTTTTGTTTTTCTTCTTCTTTAGATGACTTTCTAGAGGAATTATCTTTTTTTTCTTTCTCCCTTATATATTCATCATCCTTTTCATTATTCTTCTTTTTTTCCTTACTCCCTTCACTCTCATCTTTGTTTTTATCTTCCCTATTTCTGGTAGATTCTTGATGTTCTTCTCTCTTATAATCAAAATGATCTTTATGATGATCATTAAATACTTTTCTTGTAGTTTCTTACATGTTAGTTAGAGGCGGGAGGGTCTTTCACGCACCAAGTGTCTCATCAACAATCTCCAAGACTAGATTATCCATTATTTCTACAATAGTAGCATGTTCCCATGCTTGAGCAATGTGGGACAAAGAACTGGTTCTTGCCCCATAGCTCCTTGCTAATTGCTTGATTACATTTTGGGTATCTTTCCTCACTTTTTCCATATAATCATCTTCCTTAGTCATTAACATAACTCCCTACTTGACTCTAAACAATGTAAAACATTTTTTCAGCAACTTTGTAGCTTCTATCTCTGAAAAAGTGGAAGTGATAGATTTTAAGGCTTCACTTATCATCTTGTCTTCAATGTTTAAAGCCTCTTTCCTTCTAAGTATTAAATCTTTCCACACTTTTTCAATAACTTTTAAGTGTATGGTATCCATGTTTATATTACAAATGACTATGTATTGAACAAATACATTTATAATAGTTTCTTTCCCTTCATCATTGGCCTTATCATATAACTCAGTAGTTGGCATAAGGTCATTATCAATCATATTTTTAACCAAGCCTCCTAGATCTAAGTGTGGATGATCACTTACTGGAGGAGCTCCGGGCATGTCCTCCACGGGGTCAGATAATCCTTCTTCATTCTTCTTTGAATGTACATGGATTCGGTAAGTTGCCTCCTCTTCCTTTGACTCCTCATCTGTAGAGACAACAACTATAGTTTTGGCTTCTTCACCAGAGGTACTACTCCTTTTGTTTCTTTTCAGTTCTTGCTTGGGACCAATAGGGGCAACAATATTAACATATGTAGGAACACTTTGTTCCTTATTCTTTCCTTTCTCAATGTTTATAGCACTAGAGGTGTCAATACTGGAGATAGGTGTTGGTGTACCATCGGAAGACAATATTCCTGATTTTTTGAGTGTAGAGGGTTGTTCAGCAGATTTGGGTTTTCTTTCATCAAGTGCCTCCTTCAACTATTCTATATCATCCTTGGAGTATGTTTGACCTTCGAAGAAGACTTCAACCTTCTTTCTTCTTTTAGATGCAGTAGCCTCCACATGTATTTCAATAGATTTCTCCTAATATGTACCATGCCTAGGTAGAGAGGGGTCCTTAGGACTATTCGATAGGATCTCAATGTACCTCTTTGCCATCCATTCTCCAATATTATATCCCAGAGGTTCAATCCATCGAATTATGGGTTCTATAGCTTCAATGATGCATTCATCTGTAGATAGAAGAAATGTTATCTCCTTCTCATACTTCTTCACAAAAATCTTTGGAATTCATTCTCTTCATGCATTTCATTCTAAAATACTACAAAGAAAGCAGTTAGGGCATTTTTTTGTGCCCTAAATTATCCTAGACTGTATAGATGGTCAAAAATACAATGAGCAATCGGTCTGGTGTTGTCTCATATTATGCCTTTTCTTCCTGGTAACTCCTTCAAGAAATAGAATAACAAACAACTTGTAGTGCCCCTCAGTTTGCTTTTTGTTACTAACAGTTACTTTTTTGTATTTGTACATTATGATACTTTGCTTGATGTTGGATTCACAGTTATGATGATAGTTGATGATAATTTTATCACTGATGTTTATGCTTATGCCATGCTTACTAGATTGATTTAATTGATTGTGTGGATTAATCTTGTTATGTGCACCATGTGATTATCTGATGTATGTTCTTATCATGTTGTTGGCATCTAATTATTGTGTGTTGATGTATGTTGGTGAAGGGGGATAGTGTCGCATCACTCACTTGTGAGTGCTCTACAATGCTATGACTTTCCTTTCATGGTGTGCCTGACTGTTTGACTATGTACATGTTCAACTGTGTGGTTTGTTGTAGGTTGTAGGTACCAAGCATTGACTCCACCTAAATTGTCAGGTTTGATCATGCATTAAACCCAATGGAAATCATTGATGGAGACAACATTTGGTCCCTTGTTGAGCCATCATCCTTGATGAGGATGAGTATCCATTGTCACCCTAGTAGTGGTGTTTGTTTGTGATTTGGTTCATCTCTGTTGTCATGGTATTGCCTTCTATGTCACTATGACGTCGGGTACTACTTGGTATTCTATTCATTCGATTAATGTGATTGATTAGTGCTTCGATTGATTATAATATTAAAATAAAGATTATTAATGTTAAAAAGGAATTTTGATAATTAAAAATAGATGCTCTAATGTAATTGAGGTATTGATTAAATAAAATATTATTAATGTTTTATTTGGTTTAATTAAATTAAAATTATGATCTAATAAATAAATATAAAAATAAATACATTAATTAAAGTATATGTTAATAAGGAAATATTGAAATAAATATATGATTTAAAGTGTTGTGCAAACAAAATTAAAATGAAAGGGTTATAATTAATAAATTAAATATTTTAAGAGTTGATTATTGTGTGTAAATAAATGAAGATAAGTTTATTAATTAACAATATACGGAAGAGTGGTAGTAAGCAATAATTGGAAAATAAAATAAAATAATTAAATTAAAGAAGGGAGTGCATGCAAAAATGGATTGTGGAGTGGTTAATAAATTAGTTAAATTACTAAAAGAAAAGGGGCTTTTTGGGGAGAATTTCAAAAGAACTAATCTTGCTTCTCTTTTCAGGAATAATTTTCTTGTTCTTGAAAGGCTTTTCCCTTATGGTTTTTGGAAGTTTTGGAATTGGGTCTTTTGCAGTGTTGTTGAAATTCTAAAGTGTATTGAAGCTGCAAACTGGAAGTAGGGAGCTCAACATCAATCTTCAACTCAACTAAACAATTTTAATCAAGTTCCACTGTTTTCTAATTTTTACCTCTGCTTAATCTTGAATTGAAATAAATAATAAATGAAATTTCTAAAATATTTTTGGATTCTCTCTACAAATTGCTTGTACATATTCAGTAAATCATTGTTTAGTTTATTTCCTGAGGGCTTAAATAAACCCATTTTGAGCATACCTTGCACTCATCAGGATGCCAAGGTATCTCATTTTCATGAGCTTTTTTGGGATCTACTTGCTTTCCTTATCTATGTATTCCTATTTCTATGTATATCTAGCTAGGCCTAGGTAATCTTTATATATAAAACTTAATAGTTGTTGTGCATGATGAATTACCCTCTATTTTTTATTGGGTATCTGGTGTGTTGCTCATCATTATGGTGCAAGCCTATAACTTAGATTGTTTCACTGCCTCTTTTCACCACAAGAACATGGTCCCTGTTTAAAATTATGGAAAAGATTCACATCTCTTAAACAAATCTCTTGCCTTAACAATGGAGAAAAAAATTTAGCTGTCGTGTAGCTATCAAAAGATACTCGATGGTTCTTAACTACTCTAATAGTTGATCGAAGGGGGGAGGAGGGGTTTTACAAGAAAATGTGATCACTAGCTCCTCACTATGATGGTGGATAAATAATTAGTTTCCCCCTCTTCCACAACATTACGTTATTCTTGATATTGTAGTTGCTTGTCAAATATTAGTTTGCATTGCATTAATCTTCTCCCATAGTTTATGCAGACCACTTATATACATTTTGCTACAGCACATCATCTTAACCATACATTATTAATGCTTATTTGTCTCTGTAGCATATCAATTATTAATCTCTATAACGTTTTCTATTTTAGGACTCTTCATCATGTCCAATGCATGTTAGTCCCCGTGCCTTATCGATTGTTAATTTCCATATTTAATGCCCATTTGTCTCTTAGATGTTTTAATTATCAATTTTTTACAGCCCCTTCAAAATGCACATAGAAACTATAGCATTGCTTTTTCATCCATCTCACTTCATTTGTTTTGGGATTACTTACTACAATCGAACCAATGTGCACCTAACACCTACCTTCCTGCATTCCCTTTTAAGTGGAAATTTGATAAAATCTGTTGACTTCTACTTTTCACATATAATGCTTTGTATTGCTTTCTAATTCGATGAATTCCCTTCATTCATGGAATCCCATGTACATACCTTGTGTTAGGTAATCGAAGCTTGTAAATATATATAGAGTTTGAAATTTGATGTATTTAGATAATGTTGAATGCGTCGACTTCTGTGTGTCCAATAATTTGTAACATGCAAAGAGAATTTAACCTTACCTTCAAATCGAGATCCCATCAATCCATTGCTGGGGGAATAAATTCACATCAAGTACCGAATCATACTGATTTGGTCAAATTCACAAGATATGTCTCAAATAAATTGGGTATGTTCTTTGTATTAGTATTCAATGGAGGTACTAGTATGTTGTTGTTGCTGCCTGTACATTCAAGGATCTGTATTTTCTATTTCGCTGCTCCTTGCTAAGAATAGTATTCGATTTCGACTAGTGTATGTATATATATAAATAAATATATATATATATATATATATAGCATGCGTGTAGTTAGATGAATATCTCGTATAATTTGAAGTTGTATTTAACTGAAATCTGTTGTTTGTTTTATTTGAAATCTAAAATATATGTACTTATATTATATTGTACAATGATTAAAGTTAAAGAATTTTTCTGGATAGGGACTTTGGAAATGAGTACTTAATTGATGGGTAAACAATTAAGTGATTGATTTATATCTTATATAGATAAATAATTTTTAATTAAATAAGTGAAAATGACTAATGTGGGAATAATTACTATGTTGGATAAGTGACTTACATATGCATCTGTAGATAAGCAAAAGATTTGATTAAATATATGAATTAGATTTTCTGAGTATTGATTAATAAGTGCCAACTGCTTTTATAACTATTCAAGAGTTAAAATGTAAATCACCATGTAGTTAGTTAATGGGTACATTTGTTACTATGGTAAATGGTTCATTGAGTAGATTAGTGGCTAAGCATGTGAATATCATGAGATGTGGGATAATGTTCTTCATGGGTGTATTTTTGTTTGATCATTTGTATTGAATTTGGTGTTTGATTTGATATTAAGTTGTGAATTGGTTGATTTTACTATTGGTTATTGTGGTTGTTTGATATTGAGTAGATTTTTGGTTTTTGTTTTATGGAGGGAGCATTTTTGTGTTAAATAGTTATTGAGAGACTTCTTGAGGCTTGGGGAATGAGCTCGAGTTTTGGATTCTTGATCATTTAATTTTGAAAGTGCATAGATTTTGTACTTGAATTGTGTTCATGAGGGTATTTAGCCTTGCAATGTTTACTTGTGATTATGGTTGGGAAATTGTGAGCGAGATGGTTCATTCTATGCTCACGATATGTGATTCTTATGGCTTCATTTTGGTGTGTGAGTTGGCTTACCCTGTTAGATGTGTTTAGGTCTTCTAGTTGTTAGTAGGGGGAGTGGCTCTCAATGGGGGCCAGCACACAAAGTGGCATCAAGGTAACTCATTGGAGATTTTCTTAACTTAGTGATAACCTAATAAATAAATTAGGGTGTTGGGTAGATAACATAGTAATCAAGATAGCTAGAAGCCTCACACATGCCTATAGTGCTCGTGTAGGCTAAGGATGGGTCGAGAAGGCCTGGTTGGAAAGACCAACTTCCTTGTCCTCATGAAAGGAATGTTGGTTCCGCATGTGTCACCCTATGGGGCTAGTGTCTAGTGAGAGACTGTCATGGTAACCATAGATGGGGGTCGACGTCTAGACTGCCAGGGTAACCCATGGATGGGGGCTAGCATCTAGACTGTCAAGGTAACTCATGTTAGGACCATGCGATGACACTCCTCCCTATTGAAACCTAGCATTCTATAGTCTTATGTCCCCCTTGTTGTATGTGTACCTCTAGAAGCGGTGTTTCGATTATGTGATGAGTTGTTGTATTTTATGTGTTGGAGTCATGTTAGCCTTTGTGTTGTGCTTATATCTTCTTAACTACTTGGTGTGGTGGGACCTTTTTGTTATCTCCTAGCATGGGGGGTGGACCTTTGGGTTCCACATGGTCGGGTGGAATGTGCCTTGTACTCCATTGGATTTCCCTTGTTGTTGTTCGTGTTCGTGATGACTGCTCTTGGTGATGTGGACTTCTGCACTTATTTTG
The DNA here is from genome assembly GCA_007258455.2 of Sequoia sempervirens. Classification (NCBI taxonomy): domain Eukaryota; kingdom Viridiplantae; phylum Streptophyta; class Pinopsida; order Cupressales; family Cupressaceae; genus Sequoia; species Sequoia sempervirens. The sequence continues at coordinate 1,264,580,618 of VDFB02271358.1, forward strand.
ATTCAAGTGGAATATCTTAAATGTACTTGTATTGAATTGAAATCATTTGTTTCATGCATTGTACTCAGATGTATTATCTCCCCAATTGATCTCAAGGAAGCATTGATGTAATATTGTAATTCCTTGTTGAACTCTCTCTTGTAATGGGTAATGTTAATGATGTACCTTGTTTATGTTAATGAAATTGATTTTGAATGATATCTATTGATGACATGCTATGATTAATTGTTATTGGTTGATCATTTATATGTGATGGATTAAATGAAATTCATATTGTCAAATTAATCTTGGTTAATGAGAGGATAGTGATGATTTATTATTCTTGTTAGTTTGGTTAATGGGATTGTAGTAGCGTAGTCATGGAACCTTAGAGGACTTAGGTTTAGATACAATATATTGTAAGATCTAAAATCCTAGTTTGTTGCACTTTAAAAAAAATAAAATTGTTCCATTTTTAATTGTTGTAGCATGTTGTCCTCTAGGGTTCTATGGTGGGGCTTTACATAACCAAAGTGCCAAATTTACAAACATGCTTCTTCACCTTGGTCATACTTAAGTTCTCCATAAGTTACAACCTAAGCAACTCAAAAATATCAAAATCCTTTCGATTCACCACCATTTTATAAGTAGTGTGAATTGTCATAGTCGATACTGAACTTACTTGATTTGTGAAATAGATTTTCTACCCAATCATGATGGCAGCATAATTGACGGCATGTTTTATAATTGACTTTTTGGTTAAAGCTCTTTCTTCAAAATTAGCACCAGTCAGTCGTGTGACTTTATCATTTTTCACTACTTTTAGAACTGGAATGACATCGGTATCACAAAGACTAGTCACAACTCGAATTGCTTCCTTGTTGATAATCCCTGGTTCATTTTCCAACACAAATTTTCTATGAACCCTATTGAGGACCATTCTAAAAAACTTTGCCTCACTCTCACTGGAAAATTTTGGAAACCAGTTCCAAATGTTCAGCTCTTCATTCGAAATAGGTTTTCATATTTTTCCTTAAGCATTAAATCATCTCCATTCAACTCATTGTCCCACAAATCCTTTAGCTCCTAATGATTGAATTCTTCTAACTTCCCATGAATTTATGCTCTTGGATCTTCGGTGGGTAGCACATGACTTGGAATGTGCGAGAATACACCCACAGGGTCATTTTCATACACTTTCCATGAACATTTTCTAAACCTAGGTTGGGGTCTCTCAGAGACTTCCAAAATAGTAGGAGTGGCCATATTCCCCAAACAATCTTGAAAATGCTTAACAAAAGGGTACCTTCAACTTTAAAATCCACAAAATTCATATAACAGAGTACCTTTTCTGCTTGATGGGAACTAGGGTTTTAATGTACAATGCTTTGAATCACCTTTAGTCTCACTTCAACTTGCACTGCTTCTTCCAAATTTTGCAAATGGGATTTTCCTTAACTTAGTCTCTTACTTTATTGCTTACGAATTGAGTCCTAATTCACATTTATTGCTTTTCAGCTTTAAAGTTGCCAACCACTTTATGAAACATACTGAAAACCAAGATAAGTTCCACAATTTTTTGGATCTACCTATTTTTTCCAAAAATTTCTTCAATACCTTCAAAATGATGACTCACATCACATATTCTTGTGTCACCACTTGACACCTCATATATCGGGGGCTTTTTATATTTTTCTATAACTAATCCCCTTGAAACCATTACTAGGTTTAGTTCTTGGAAGAGGTATCTACACCGGATGTAGATACATGAACATTTGATTCATCCTTTCTCTTAGGTTCTTCCTTCTTCTTCCAATTTTTTTCCATTTTTTTCTTACTTCGGCAGGATCTACTTTGTTCATAGACTTGTTCTTCTATTCTAAATTAGGTTCTACCCAATTTCGCTTCTACAAAATTTTGAGATATGTCCTGGTTTATTGTAGGTATAGCACACAACATTCCTTTGATCAAATTGATTTGCATTCATCCTTGATTTGCATTGGTTATCCTTATGTTCAAAGATATTGCATGTGTAATAGTAGCCTTGAAAAGATTGAATCTTTCTACCGGTATTAAATATGTTCATCATTATATGGCTTCTACATTTGGTAGCTCTATGTCCAAACTTGTTATAAACATAGCATTGTCTAGTAAAGAATCCAACATTCTGACTCATTCTATTTTGGTTCATCCTACTTCTGCATTCGATTGCTCTATGACCGAATTTATTATATGAGAAATAAAATCCATTAAAAGATGGGTACCTTTGAGCATTAGGCTGTCAGATAGGAATCCTTAAGGTATTGCTCCTTTGATTCTTGATTTGATGAAAGTTTCCTTGAATCTTCTTTTGATTGTCCACTTTGCTAGAAATAGGTTTTGTCTTTGAGATTTGTCCTTCTTCAAGTCCTAGACCACCTTTATCCTTAGCAGGTTCTGAGAAGTAATCAACTCATCAAGACTTGTAGAGCTAGTTTTGAATCTTTCTTCATGAGCTTTTTCTTTTACTAGATCAGCTCTTATGGTTACCACTTCTTGTTCAAGCTTTGTGCATTCATCAATTTTATTTTGAATTTCAGCTTTCTAACATTCCTCAATTTGCTTCTTTTCTTCTACTTCCACCTTCAGTCTGACAATGTCTTCATTAGCCTTTTTCAATTGATCACTAACTTCCCTATGTCTCTCCTTGAGTTTTTTGATCTGCTCTCTTAGCTCTCTAATACATTCATTTGCTTCCTTCAGGTTTCCTTTTAGAGTTTCCTTCTCATGTTCGCTTTTATCCAATTCTTCAAGAGCAACATTGATTTCCTCAGATGTAGAGTTTTCTTTTGGAGGAACAAGATAGCTTTTGTTAGCCATGTATTCAAATTTTGGGACCTTCCTCAAGCTATAAGACATTTTCAGAGGAACCAAGCTCTGATACCAATTGTTGAATACATTGAATATTGAGAGGGGGGTGAATCAGTATTCTGCTAAGAAAACTAATTATTAACCATCCAATTAACAATCCACATCTAGCTACAATAGTGAACCAAAACACAAAAGAGATCATAACATATTGACACCAGGATTTTTATGTGGAAAACCCAAGGTGGGAAAAACTACAGTGAGGATTAGCTCACAATGTATTATAACCAGTCATAAGATATTGTAGGGCTCACTGCTAGGATACACTATCCTTGAAAGGCTGATAGCCTAAATACAAAATATGGCTTACAACCAAGATACAAAAAAAGGTATGGCTCACTACCAAAAGTGAACTGGTGAAGTGCACCTAGAAAGTGCAAAAAATAGTTCTTGTTAAGCTCTAAAAACACCAAAATTCTACTCCGGTTGCAGATATACAATCATCAATCACTTCACACTATTTCATTTGTCACATCACTCACATACACATTCTATATCTCATACTCTTTTTTCCATCATATGCACACATATATATACATAGTCATGTTCTCCAACATCAATTAGGTCCACCTAATTGAATTTGAACATAAAAAATTCAAAATGACTTGTCAACTCAATACAAAATTCATTTAGGCACACAGAATAAAATGTGTCATCCAAACATTAGGTAGGCTCAGACCTAATAAGGAACACACAAAGTATAAACAATTCTTAACCTTATCAGCCAAATGAGTACCAAACTTCTGTTACTTGGATTACATAGCCAGATCAATGAAGATAGCTAAAAGCCCATTTATACCTATAACTGACACTCCTAAGCAACATATCAAAAACTTTACTGAGAGGATTTATGGACTAAGATAATGGATCAGCATAGACACGTAGTTTACTTAGCCAGTTACCAACCAATGTTGGTATCAATGACAACAAACCCGAAGGTCACCTTCTTCATTCTTCCAACACTTGTGGACCACCAAAACACTTGATACTTGCAAGGAAGAATCCATATACCTTTATGAACATATCCCTAAGTTCACACAATCAAATCTATCTCACCTAATGAATTCAAATCATCCCAATAATCCCACATCAACTCTTTATATCGTCGAAGCACAAACTAGAACACTATCACTTATAACTTTCACTGTATAAGGTATGATGACTTGAATCCTTGGATATAACACTTTCACATATCAACCATCTTGTCTTAGACTGCAAAGGGATGTGAACCAACATACTATGACTCAACCTTAGAGTATACACTTTAAATGTCTTAACAAGATTTTTGCAATGTATCTAAATGTGTGGTACATCAAACAGGAATGATGTGAATGTAAGAATATTGTAAACATATCAAAACTTGTGTACTTGCCTCCCCAACATACTTAGAAACTAGACTAAATACTGATTGAATACCATGTCAACCTTATATGTATTACTATTGACATATACTCTACATACCAACAATCCCCAGAGTATGTACATCCTTCATCATACACTATTGGCATCAATGATAACACATCCTGAGTTGACATTAATGACAACACATATTTCCAACACAATCTACCCAGTAATCTCCTAAGTTTGGAATATGATAGAATTCTAGTCCTAATTGTATATTATCTTCCATAAAGTTTTGGCTATCAAATAGAAACCTTCTTTCATATAAATGCATGGTGAACTTGATCAGGTCTTTTTCAATGTTCAAGGCATTGGACATTGAATTACATTGATAGTGAGTAAAATCAATAGGAAAAGGGATCCCTACCTTCTTCCTTTCATGGCATCACTTATTCATCTTTGCTACTTTCTTGCAAATCTCAATAAGTGCAAACTTATCATCTCCATATTTTTTGCAATTTATAGGGTAGCCTATCAAATCCTCCTACCCTTCTATAGGTAAATTTTTGAAACTGAATGCAATAAGTATCATAATTCTTGATTAACAGAGTATCTTTAGGGGATATTATTAGGCCCATATCTTCTTGAATTTCCCTTACCACTCTCATGGTAAAGGAATTAGTTACCATTCTAACACTCTTGTAATGTTTTTGCAACTACAATTGAGTGTAATAGTCATATATTTGAATAGTCTCATCAAGTACACTTACTGGGTGCAGTCCTAGCCAAGGCCTTGTACAAGAAATGGCATAGAAAATGTATGATGCATATAAAATTCCCTATTTAGTGGAAAGTGGGTAATATCCACATGAATTTGGTTTCTAATTATATAACCTCAATCAATAAATTGTTGTCCATGAATTATCATGACGATGAACAAATACATTCATTCCTCAAAATTATGTGCATTATCATTTACTTTAAGTCTATGAAGGATGACAATAATTTCTGATATTTCTTCTACAAAATAGGAATGATGAAAAATTTTAGACAATTGGAACTTACCTTTCCTTGATTCCTTAAACCATTGGTGAGAAATTGTGTTCTAGCATTGGCATTTCTTCTCAGTATAATGTTGGTAGGCCACAATGAAATCAATTACAACAAAAACATTTCTTTCAGGCAATTGAAGGTAATTATTGAATGTGTTGTCACTTAATTTAACCACCAATCTATTATCATTAGTTCTCAATTCTCATGTTTGGTGGTTATAATGATTTATGCACTCAAGAACTAAGTTTGTGCATTGTATGGCTATGGGAAACACAACTTCTTGTAGTAGCCCACTCTTTATGAGCCTTTGTGTAATGGGAGACTAGTTTAGTCCACCAATTATTACCCAAAATTCCTACAAATTTATATGGTCCAATTTTACGTCACCAATTTTTGATAAAGAGTTGGTCAAGCCCAACAAATTCTCGTAGCCTAGGTATCTAAATTTCATCTTATTATATGAATATATGAGATTTCTAGAATGATTAGGAATTTTTTGGAATTTTGAATTACTTATTAAATTGAACACCTTATCTCCACTTTGTAGATAATTCCAATTAAATCCCAATACACCATGAAATTCAAAGAGAAACCCTAATAAATACCTTTACTTGTAATAATGAAAGTTTTTTTTGTGAGGCCGTCACCTTATCTTCTTCATTCTTCCACACTTCTTCACCAGCTACTCATAGGAATGATTTTTAATAGTGACTTGGGGTATATTTATAATAAAATAGCATGAAAATTGCAGACAAACAATTAATTTCATGCATTGAATTTCACACATGTGAGCTTTCTCATCCACTATTAACTTTTGACACCTAAAAATTTGAAATGGAACAACTAATGAAATAACATTGGAGAAATCATGAGTTTTTACAACCCTATTGGGCTATAATGAAGGTTTAAAAACCTCTCCAATTCTTCAAATACTTCATAAGATCATCTCTTGAAGAATGTAATCTTGTAAGAGTGACTCCATTAGTTTAGTTTAGGGTTGTTAAAACGTTCTCAGGCTCTGATGATGGTTTCAAAACTACAAGGAAAGTCTAAAATAAGCTATCATTGCCTTCAAGTTCTATAAAACTTTTGAAACCCATCAGAATAAAAAATCCTTCAACTATGTGAGCTTGGGGCTTGGTTATGAGTACTAAGTCAGAGACTGATGAGACTGTCAAAACATTTTTGAGTTTCAACAAAGGTTTTGAAACATCTAGAAATTTTGAAAACAATTGCCTTTTCTCAATTTTTGATTAAGTGTATCACTCATTTTACTCATTGTCAACTTTTAATTAGGAACTGCAAGAACTTGATTAGGTTCTGACAAGGTTTTGAGTACCTTGGCCGAAGCTAAAAAAGTTGATAATTATTGATTTAAAATAAACTTTAATTTGAAAGGGACGAAGAAACCCATGGTTGCGAAAACTATGTCAAAACTCGATGAGGTTCTGAAAACCACTTCAAAAGTTGATAACCAAAATAAATAAATAAAATATATGAATAAGGTTTACAAAATAAGTGATGAATACTGAGGTGGCTCTTACTAAGCACAAATACTGGAAAGGATTGAGAGAACCCAGAACAAAATTCCTTTCCATTGGGCAACAAAGTCAACACTTATGAAATTGAGACTGTAAGGCATGATGAGTCAAGAACCTAAAGGGAAGAAAAAAACAAAAATGACACAACCCAAAACACCTACCCTAATATTGACAATGGTGAAACATATTTTATACTCACATTTAATAAAGCTTCAAGTCTTGTCGATTTTATGGAAGGGGCAAGGTTGTGTTGTTAGGATAAGACAACCTAAAAGTATTTGTGCCATATTTTTGAGAAATTTTCATAAGACCTTTCCATAAGGAATAAATTTTTCCATGACCACCTTTAGGTGCCCTTCTTCCATCCCATAACAAAACTAAATCTCCAACTAATAAATTTCTTGGCCTAGCCCTTCAATAATTTTTTTCTTAATTTTGGCTTAATGCAAAGTGATTTTTTCTACCATATCTTCTCTTTGTTCCTCGATTTTGATGACGTGCATCATTCTCTTCTCTAAAGAATTTCAAAACTCTTCATCTTCTATAGCAGTTTGTAACTTAACAATTGATAATTTAAAATGTAAAGGTAAAGAAAAACCTATCACATATACTAGTTCAAATAGAGACATGCCTATTGGTCTCTTTGGTGTGATCATGTTAGCCCGCAGTGCTTCATACAACTTCTTGTGCCAATTATTTTAATTTTCATAAACTAACATTTTCATAATGAAAACCAAGTTCTTGTTTATAGACTCAGCTTTCCCATTTCCCTAAGGATAATAATTTGAAGAATGAGCTAGAGTAATTCCATGCTCATAAAAAAATAGAGATATCTCAGTTGATGAAAAATTAATTGAGTTTTTATCACCAAATTTTGTGGAACACCAAACCTAACCAAGATATTTTCTTTGATGAAATAATAAATCACTTATGAAATGGTGCACTTCATAGGTATACCTTCCACCCATTTGATGAAGTAATCAATGGTAGTAATAATGTGAGTATGACTAAGGCCTGCTAGCAAATTGTCTACATTTCTCACATTGAGATACCCAAAAATATGTCTTTGAACATCTATGGTCAATAATAACATTTCCTTAATATTTTAAAGGAAGTCATTGATGAGGAGAAATTTCCACCAAATGCTTCATTATGGAACAACTTCAACAACTTTTAATGATCCTTGTCTACACACCTCAAAAATGTACTATCTAATGCTCTTTTATATAATGTATCTCCCTAAATTACATACTTAGCTACCTTAAGCTTAATATTTATCTTTCCTTTCAAGGACAAGTGAGAAAGACATTATCCATAAGTAAATAAGAAATTTTTGAAAACCACTATCTTGAAGACTAACCGTTATGGCATAAAATTGCACCCTCAAGCAATTTCCCATGACACAATCCTTACTTTAGCCTTATAAGTTGATAATGTAAAATCACACCGTCTTAAGCCTTCATTTCCATTTATGCCTTGTCATTAAATTCAATTATTCAAATTTATGGGAAAGTAGCATAGTTTTGATTATAAGGGAAAAACAGGTTTTGAATGGACCTGAAACCATTTATAACAGGTTTTTAATGGACCTAAAACCATTAACAAGCAGGTTTTAATGGGGACCCAAAACCCACACAAAAAGACCAAGCTGCAAAAGCATAGAACAAAGACAACCAATAGTGAACTAAAGGCAGATTATAAAAGAAACAACATGAATACATAAATCTACACCAAAAGAAAAGGATTAACGGGATCCTCAACCCCAAAACAACCAATTACTAGGGAAATTGCATCTAAGAACCACCTAAAATAGCCAAGTAACCATCAACCTATAATAGCCAGACTATAGCACAACACTTATCAGCACCAACTAGCAGCGCACTTCCTAAAACATCCAGGTAACCATCAACCTATATCATCCCGACTATAGCACAACACTTATCAGTACCAACCAACAAAACCAAACTCCCCACCTCAAAAGGAGAGTTAGGAATCAGAGTAGAACACCAAGAAACCTCCCAACCACACCAATAGGGAAAAGGAAGCCTCTTGCAACACCACCAAACCCAAAGAGTTGAATCAAACTCCACCTCAAAAGGAGTAGGCTCCCCTCTATAGGAGAAGATGGCACAAAGAACCTTACCACAACTACAACCAAACTATAACAAAAAACAACTCCACCTTCATAGGAGCACACAGCACCTCCAAAGGTGTTGTAACAAGGAAAGCACCTCCACAAATCCATAGACCCCAACTCAACATCTAAAAGAGAGGACTCCACCTTCGTAGGAGTAATCTTCACCTAAATAGAAGACTCGGACTGTAGGAAGGGGAAGAAATCCAACCAACTAGTAGCAAGGATCTCCATGACAACCACTGACAACTCGAGAACATGGACCAAAAAGAGACGCACAGGGATAAACCCAACCACCCCATAAGGGGGTAAAGAGAACATACAAACAAACAACAAAATCTTCATAGAAGTAGGCACAAAAGAAACAAAGAACACTTTAGCCACCAGCCAAGAGAGAAGAAACTTATGTGTATCAAAAAACAACAACCTCCCTACCTAGAGAACAACATCCCTGCCCAAAAAAATAACTAGCACCAACAAAGAGACAATGGACCTCAAACAAATAAGAGCATCCGCATTGTTGAACAAAACATCAAGCACTAAAAAGGAGCCAAAGGTACCATCAAGAAGCAAGGTAAGGTGAGGAAAGACTGCCAGCAAAGAGAGTGATTAGTAGGAAAGACAATGAAGAGAAACTTCCAACCCTACATGCCAGTTAGAGTCTAAAACATTCCCATAACTAACCACAAGCCACTCCACTAGAGTCAAACCAAAGACCTCCACCAACAAGCACCAAGAACAAGGGTAGCCAGAAGGAAGCACCAAACCAAAAGAAATCAAAGCAGTCCAAGTAAGGAAAAAGGAACCAAAGTACGAAAGATGCAGGGAGAAGGCCAAACCAGAAAGCACAACCTCACCTCTAACACGTCAGTCAAAGTCCAAAATAAGCCATAACCATGAACCACATCCTAAAAAGGACTAGAGCCTCACAAGACACACCCACTTCCAACACACAACAACTAGAAATGACTGCTTCCCAGCCACCAACGCACAAACAATAGCTAGCCACAACCTAGTCCCTAGCACCCAAATGAAATCTAGACGTAGCCCAACTGCTAGAGCCCAACCCACAACATCAATGCTAGGAAACAAAGTGTGCCAAGTAAGGCAAGAGGAACCCTTGCATGGAATAAATAGGGTGAAGGAAAAATGAGAAATCCCAACCACACCTCTAACATGCTAGTCAAAGTCCAAAATAAGCCATAACCCTAAGCCACATCCTGAAAGGAACCAAAGCCTCACAAGACACACCCTCTCCCAACACACAGCAACCAAAAATGGTCGTAGCCCAGCCACCAGTGCCCAAAACACAACTAGTCGCAACCCAAAATCTAAGACCCAAACAACAGCAAGTCATTGCCCAGACGCCAGCACCCAACCCTCAACATCAACTTCATCGCCAGGAAGCAGAGCGAGCCAAGTAAGGCAAGAGAAACCCTAGCAGAGAAGAAAGAAGGTGAAGGACAAATGAGAAATCCAAACCACACCTCTAACACATTGATCAGAGTCCAAAATAATCCATAACCCTTAGCCACATCCTAAAAGGAACTAGAACCTCACAAGACACACCCTCTCCCAACACACAACAACCAAAAACGGTTGCATCTCAGGCACTTGCATCCAAAACACCACCAGTCATAGCCCATCCTCCAATACCCAAACATCATCCAAACGCTGCCTAGTCGCCAGCACCCAACCCTTAGCATCATCCTCATCATCAAGATCTGAGCCATCCTCCCCATCTACATCAAAGGATTTCAAACTCCCTGAATGACACTTATTCCTGCCTCCTCCTTCGCGAGCCATCTAATTCGGGAAAGTGGCATAGTTAAATTATCATGTTTTTAATAATTTAATTGACTTAGGGGAATAAAGTGAATTAGTGACATAATTAAATAATTGATGTTTATTTAATTAATTAGGAGGATTAAAGTTAGATTGGGACTTTATTAAATAAATGAAATTTATTTAATTGGTTGAAATTGATGAAAAAGTGAATTAATTAAATAATGGCATATTGTTCAATTAATAGAGGAAATTATGGTTTTAGGACTTTATTAAATAAATGAAATTTATTTAATTTGTCAAAGATTGGTGAAAAAGTGAATTAACTAAATAATGTCATATTATTCAATTAATAGAGGAAAATAGGGTTTTTGATGCAATGGATGTGAAGTGTAGTGATATTTGATGATAATGATGTCAATGATGAGAAGTCACTTATGATGTGCGATAAGTGTTAGGTCAATTTTAAATGTCTACAATAATAATATAAATTATATATAATATTATAATATATAAATAATATTATATATTATATATTTATATATTTTATACATAGCTCGTAAATATATTGTATACATTCATTTCTCGATTTTGGCTATGTGAAAACAATTTTTTTTTCCTATTTTCATTGTTTGTTTCATCATGATCTTGCACTCAATTATAAAATATTAATCAAGTTAAGTAAATAACCCTTGGTTATCTAGCCTTAATCAATTAGCACACAATCATTAACATAAAGTGGTGCAAAAGTTGGTGGATAACTAGAATAGAAAGAAATGTGCAAAAGACCATTGTATATAGACACATCAAACTCATAAGAATTTACAACTATGGATTCAAATTATTTTTCATTAAGAACAAGTGGTGATTCATCATACTCGGTTGAAATAAAGAAAATATAGTGATAACAATAGTACTTATATTTTGAAAACCAAGGAAGATAGAGAAACTAAACTATGAAAACTAAAAAAAATCTTGAAATTGACTAGTTTCTAACACTTTTATACTATTTTCACTAGTCTTTATTCAAAAAATTAATCCAATGATTGGCTATGCTTATTAAAATATTTATTTCAATCTAATTAGTATTGATTTGATCATTATTTGATGATTTAATGGATTTTAAACAATTGTTTCCTTTGTAACAATGTTATCTTGAACAAAACTTCCATGTGATAGTTAATCTTGAACAAGTTTCAAAGAGGTTTATTACAATTTTCCCATACACAAACATCAAGTTACTGCATATTTGGATGACATATTTTGTATATATGAGATTTTCCCAAAACAAGTCCATCATACCATTTAGAGAAAAAAACATAAGGTTCTAAGATAGCATATATGACCACAATCATTTTCTTAAATATCTCAATTCCCATTATTTCAATAATTATAATCACTAGAATTTTTCTATCTTTGATTAACCTATGAAAAATCCTACATAGAAACAAAGCATAATAATAGATTACATATGAACAAATTACACTACAATAATTTTTAATCTACACGGTATATTACAATATTGAATTAAACATAAAACCATATGGAAAAAATCATCCATTCTTAATAAGATATAGTCATATCTTTCTGTATTAAAACCAATTATACATCACAAAGCAAATGGATATATTTTCCTATGACATGCACATCATCTATACTCTCAAGTTTAAATAAGAATCTAAGTTTTAATACAATCATCGAACAATCAGAAGATTAATAGTTTAAGACAATACTTCAAGATGGGATGGTCTAGAATTATTCAAGTTGAAAAAGGAATGTTTGGATTTAATTATAATTCATCTCGTCTTAGAATTGTCATGTGTTTAAATGACTCAAGTAACTCCTTACTTTAACAAACTTTATATTATTTAACAACATATTTTAAAAATTTTAATTGAAAATATTTGATTTAACAAATCAATCTTTTATATATATATATATATATATATAATTATTCAATAATATATTTTCATTATTTAGGTCCATTTAGAGTAATTTGATGTTGGGTTCGAATGTGAGTTTGCTAACAAAAATTGAGTTGAACCCATTTTGGGTTTCATGCACATGTCATCGCTTCCATCATCACTTGTGAACTTCAAACAATCTCTCATACAAATTCAATTGATGGTCTTGGCTCCATTTGGAATATTATTTTACAGATTTTGGATGCAATATATAAGATATTTTTTGGTTTACTAAGCATTTTAGTTCTAACCCATGTGGTTTATGCTATAGCCTCCACTCTAAATTTGTGCTACAATTTTTTTATTACCATTCAATTCAATGTGATAAGTGTTCTCGAGTCCTAAAGAAATACAATGATCAATTTTTTTTAATCCTTAAAAAAGGATTTGTTGTGAAGATCATATGTGAGTATGTTGAAATACAATATGAACTCTAAGTCTAGAAGTAGATATATATACTAAGATTACAAGCATGTTCATCTATGTTCATCTCTCTTGATTATATCTAATAAAATGGTTCAAGTCTAAGATATTAAAATATAACTTTTTAAAATATAAATATGGACATAATCTATAGTAAAATTATGAATTTAAAAATATACAAAATGAATAAAATCCAAAAACCCAGAGATTAGGTAAGAACATGATGAGGATGAAATAAAAATTGATAGTTGAACTAAATTGAAAATACACACCAAGGACCAAACATGGATCACAACCTAAATGAACTTGAATTGCACTCATGAGATGACCTCCCTAACTCTCAACATACATAAAACTAAAATCCTTTTAACTAGACCAAGATAGGCGAGCATTGATAAATTTGAAAATATGATGAAATGATTAAGATTGTTTGAGCAATAAATCATTAAATTGGACATATCAAATTGTTATAATATAATATTTTAACCAAGAAACATGTCTACATGTAATTTATATCAATGAAGTTTTCCAAATACCCAAAACAAAGATCAAACCCAATGAACCAAGAAACATACAATCAAAGAACCTAGATAAAGATTCAACAAAAGGGACCCCTATTTTCTTAAAGGAAAATAGGGTGTGTTATTCTAGCAACAACACCTCCTTTGTTGCAAGTACCACAAGTATAGCATAAGGGCTCATACTTTTGATAATTATAGCTTTCTTCATCAACTCTTCCACTTGTATGTTTAATTCTATACATACATCTTGTGCAACACCTTATGAGGCAAGCTAAACCCTAAAATCAAACAAATACAGCGTAAAATGCTCCATACTAATGATAAACCTTTTAATTATTCTATTGTACATGATATCCTCGTATTCTTTTAATAGTGTCTCTAAATTTGTATCATTTGAGTGGAACAACTCACTTTCCTTCATTGATGCGGATTTCACAATTAATGAATAGAACTCCTCCAGATCTTCAACTTCCTTTGAGAATTACTTGTTTGATAAGAAAATTATGTGCCATTCTTCTATGCCTTCAACAACTTCAACTCAAACTTCAAGGTTGGTTTTCATTAATGTATTATTTCTTCTATTATGGATGGTGAACACATGCACTACCTTGTTCTACCTAACAACACATGACAAGAATCCATGTGACTTACATCACACCATGCCTCATCTACATAACCTCCAATATAAAATGCCACTAAGAAAATCAATCTCTTATAGTCATCTGCTAAACCTTTTGCAGCCATAAAATATAATAAGGATTAGGAAGCCATATCACTTTTAGGCCTGAATTATATATCATCTTGGTGGACACTAAGTTATTCATGGTTACTCCATTTGTCATCATCTTCAACACTTTTCAATAAACTTTCACCTAGTACAAGAGATACTCTTCCTTAACCACATTTCTCCATCATCTTTGACAAGATTCAACAAGACCTTGTACAACATAAATCTCTCTCCACCTTTTGTTGTCACTCTCTATCTCAATACCTAATTCATCGCTTCATTGAGCAATGTGTATTATCTTCTCAAAGTGTCTATTTTCTCTCTCTTCTTTAGGGTATTCAAATTCCCCATTTCCCACTTCATTACATCTAAAATAGTTTCCCTTAAAATTATTCCCATGAGCTCCTCTACCTTTAATTTCTCCTTTCTTGGGAATCTTCTCATCTTTGGAGCCTTGTGATCCATTGCTAGATTTGTGGCCTCTTTCTATGCATTCCTTCATTTCTTGATCTACTAGTTCTTCCCTCCATTTCCCTTACCTTACATTTTATACTTTCTAGACAACTTCTCCTCTACCCTCAATACAAGTTAGTAGGCACCCTTAATAGATTCAAATGGTAAAAATATATCTCATCTTGAATTTTGCTTCACAACATTCATATGAAAATTAAAATATAACAAATTTTAATTATTCATATAATGACATTGATAAGACATTTATCATCTATATTATCAACCCTTAATAGATATCATTAGAGATAAATTAACATAGAAATTAACAAAATTTTATTTTATATACTATATAAAAATTTAAACCATTTATGATCATTGTCACTAATGAATAATCTTAAGCCTTAAAGTTATTTAAGCCATGAATACATACAAAATATTTATGTATATTGATCTCAATAAGCTCATGAAGGTCTACATAATGTCATCAAAATATTGATCTCACTGCCATTCAATGTTATGAGGCCTACTATGCCTCTAAAAATATAAAATATCATTAATATATAGGCATACAAATTGTCAACAACACACCATATATGCATACAATAAAATTTCATATATGCATGTACTAAATTTCATCATATACACCAAGGACTACTCCTAAAACATTTAGCCTCTTTAAAGTGAAGTTCAAACTTCAAAATCAACTATCATCTTGCATCAACCTAATATACTCAACTTCAAGTTATATTGCAGCTCAACTTGTATATACAAAAAGCATTAATTTTAATTATAATAAATTTCCATAATCTATAGAGATTATTGTTGAATTGTTTCTAGATTTGATTGTGTAAGTATTTTTTTGCATCAATGTTTTAAATCACACTTTGTAATCCATCATCAGGATGAAGTAGAGAGCTCAAGGAGATAATTGATCTATTATTGGTTGAACTGAATCATGCATTTTCTTGAATACTAAGTTACATATAGGTTTTATGTATCATCAAATTTAACAAAAGTGGGAGGATGTGTATAAGAATTCCTTCATTACACATGAGGTTCATCATGAATTCTTAGCTATCCACTTTGTCTTCTTTACAAACCCTCATGAATTCAATTTTACACCTATTTGTTAGGAAACTTGTTTAGTTGTTCTTTGATGACATTTGCATCTATAATAAAATATGGGAAGGGAATTTGTAGCTTATATACAAGATATTATAGGGATTGGGAACTAAAAAACTCTATTAAAATATCTATATGTTACCTCAAGGTAAAAGAAGTGGAGTGTTGTGGCATGCAGTGTCACATGAAGGTGCTAAGATGAACCCTAATAATTTTCTCCTTGATCTATTTACTTCATTCTAATGATGGATTATGGAGTGTGATCCAAACCGTTGATGCAAAAAACTACTTACACAATCAAATTCAGAAACAATTCAACAATACTCATTAATTTTGTTTAGTATAATGGTGTAAAAAGAACTATTTTTCATTTTGCACATCATCCCACTAAACCAATTACACAACACATATAGGTGGTTTAGTTAATGCTACTAGAGGCATCATCTTTCTATCTATTCATCTTGATCCTTTCAAGATGCATTGATCTAACAAAGTCTCTTAAGAGCCCTAAGACCCAAAACATGCCAAACTATAATGTTTTGTCATGATAATCATACAAACATTTATGAATCACTATATTGAATCACTATCCTAATAGATTTTTAGCCTTCAATATATTGTGCTCTCATTGTTTTATACATTTGAATCACTATCCTAATGTATTTCTAGTCTCGCATAGACTACCTTATCATTATCCATAGACATACTAACATTATTCAAAATCTAAACTCACCAAACATAGAGATTTGAAACTCATTGTTTAAATACATTCCAACCCCTTCTAAATAGTTATTATCCCTCTTGAAACTTCACATGAACATATGAAAACTCAAAACAAGAAGAAATTTGTTTAATTAGACATCAACTTTAAACTTCAATTATATAAAAAAGAATGGAAATAAATCATAGACACAAACATGAACAACAATATCAAACAAAAAGACCACCATAGATTTTTTATCCCATCCTCTTCTTTGAGGTACCATATTCCTTTGTCCATTGCAAGTCGCTCTAAATTGAATATCCACATTCCAAGGAGAAAGAGAGTCACAAAGTTGTGGCCATATTTGAATGACAATGTTCTTCTGGCTATCTACGAATCTGAGACAGATTGTGGGCACGAGAAAAAGATGTGCATCATGAGGGACCTTCCAGTTCCAATCATCTTTCTGTCTTCATCACCTCTTTAGCCTTTGTGCATTGCTTTTTCCTTTTTCATTTTGTATTCAAGTGTTTGACGTTTCTGCTATTTCGAATCAAACAATTTCCACCACAGATTTGCCAAGATAACTTTTATTTTCTGCAGCATATGTATTTTGTATGGATTTGAAGTTCAAAAAGGGGTACTACTTCAGCCATTTGTGTTCAATTGTAAGCCCCACCATCCAAAATCAATAACTACTGCAACATATTTTCAACGACCCATAAGGTTTTATGTTTATTATTTTCTTAATTATCTTCACAAGCTAACCCACGATAAGTTAGATAAGTTTTCATCCAAAGTTTTATGTAGAATTTATAAGTGATTTTACATTGTCTGTCATTAACACTAACATATTTAGCTTATATTTTGAGTTAATTGCATATTTCATTGATAGGCTATGCTGTGGAGGTTAAGTTTAAAAATTTTGTCTCAAAAATTATAGGACACTCATATATTTTGTAGTTTTTGGAAATAATTTTTTTTGTTTTAATTTAATTTGATTTGATTTTTCTTCTTAAGTTTCATTTCTTTTCACTTTATAACATTTTTTATCTATCTTTTTTGCTTCATCTTCATCATCCACTAGACTATTAATAACTTTGTGAATTTCATCCCTATCCACCCCTTTATGAATCCTCACCATGCACTTAGCTTCTTCCACTCTAAACTTGGCATTAAATGAGTACTTAGCATGGATTGACTAGTAGATAAAGGGTAGATCACTAGAGAAGGTGACCAACTTAGAGTCCCTATTGGAGGGCTCAAAGAGGGAACTCTAGTTTATTGACACACATAATGGGGTCCCTATTTTGTCATGTGACCGCTCTAAGGCATTGTCAGGTGAGCATTAGAGGGGCTAGAATATTTTTGGAAACCTTGATAACCTTGAGGATTGGGATTGAGAGGACTACATTTCTAAACTTATATTAATGAATTGAAGGATTTTCCTCAAGTTGAACACACAATCATCAATGGTGCACTTTGTGCCTAAGTCTTCCATGTTAGTCTTCAATGGTGCAATTTGTGCCTAAGTCTTCCATGTTAGAGTCTGTTGAAGAAATATTGTGCATGAACTACAATAATTGTATCTTGGTCCACATAATGTTTTTGGTCTCTCCTTAGTAGTACAATTGGTAGTTTTGATGGTGTTGTCATTAATTGGGTCGATAGGTTTGGTTCCTTCATATGTGGTTGGTTTAAAGTAATTAAGTTTGCTTTGGAGGGTGTATTGAGATGTCTTTTCATCTTGTTGTGTCGTGTGTTGATCTACAACTCTTTTTCTTTTCATATTGTATATGTTTGAACCTGACCAATGTGATATCATATGTTTCTTCTAAAGGTTATTTTAGAGCCAACCTAATTAAGGATTTGAGTTGTTACAGAGGATGTATATAGAAGATCAAATTCATTTGTGAAGTTGTTGAATGTGAAGGAATTGTGACTAACCAGTATGTTGAAGATGAAGTGTGTGAAGTCTGTGTGAAGAACTAATTGTGTGAAAAAGGGACCACAACATCAGTACATGTTGGATGCTTCTTCATAGCAGTTCATATTCATATTTTTCATACTAATTTTCATGTATCCTACTATGAGATAGTGAGTCTCATCAGGTCCTTTATATCTTTCCCTAAGGTTCTACAACTTAGTCTACAAGTCCATAGGCAGTGAGCCTTAAACAACATTGTAACTCTTGTTAGCAATGAGCTACATCTATTGTGAGTTAATCCTCACTGAGGTTTTTCCCTCATTGGGTTTTCCACATTAAAAATCATGGTGTCTTTTGTATGGTGCATGTTATCTCTTCTACTCTTCTTTCAATTTATGTAATGTGATGTTCAATCTACAAATTGTAATGGTTAAGTTTTAATATATGTCGATTCAACCCCCCCCCCTCTTAGCACTACATTGTGTTCAATAATTTGATCATCAATATTTAATAATTTTTTACAAATATACAGTTTCTCATAGTTCTAAGGAACCAGCTCAAGTTTTGAAATATACTTCTCATAGTTGTACCTCATACAAATCAAATGTCAACCAACATTAGTCCTAACAACTAAAATATTCATTAATCCAAAAAAACTATGATACATATAGCTTGCAAGAATATATTGATCTCAAACTATTATCCATCCTGCCCCTAAATTGGTAAATAATAGCTCATCCATCGACTAGCCAAAAAATACTATCATTGCAATATCTTGCCCCTAGATCGATATGTTATTGTGGACTATGGAAATGGAATGCACAACTTCCCTTATCCACACCTAAAAGGAGAATGAAGGAAGAGGAATCCAATTTCGCAAAGTTCACACTTAAGAACAAATCCTTGAGATTCCAATGCAAGAGAGAGATATTGAAATATGTTAAAGGAGATTGTTCTTAAGGCTGGAAATGGATAAAGAAGATTAATTAAATTAATGCAAAACTAAGGAAATGAAAGATGTTTGAAAACATAATGTGATATACAAAATGACCTAGAGATGTAAACAAACTATAACAGAAATTAATGAGATTGAAGAGGTGCACCTGGAGGCTGGAAAGTGATGGAGAGGAGTGATGGAATCCTGAAAAATTCACTGGTGAAGCCCACTAGGACTCATATGCCAGGTTGGGCGACTTAGTCCTATTTTGGGGAAAATCTTCCAAAACAGGTTTCAAACATAAAGGTACTCAAAACTGCAAAACAACTTTTCAGGCCTGGCAGTGGAACTCATATGCCATTGATGGTGACTTAGTCGACTTCTAGATTTTGAGAAATTAAAAAGTGCAATTTGTATCTCCTAGTTTGCACTTCAGCTCCTTACAAGTTTCTGGATCCGAAACTGCAGAATTTGACTTGTAGATGTTCTCCAAGTTTCTTTTAAGGCTTTGACCACTTTGAATGACTTTGAAAAATTGTTGACAACTTTTCACACCTTGCTCTTTGACAAATCTGCACACAAGACCTGCAAAATACATGCACATAGGGGGAAAAGTGTTAAGGGTTAGTGAATAGTGGTTTGCCTTGGTCAAACCCCAGTTTGGTAATTAAACCTTTGAAAATGAAAATGAAATGAAAAGAGAATTATGAATGAACAACATGCAATGTTACAACATACCAAACCCTTGAAGTGGAAATCTGAAGATATGCAAGTAATGGCTCCAAAGTACTTGAATACTCTAGTAGACAAAAGCTTGAATGCAAAATCACTTGATTGCTTGATTAGAAAATTAGGATAATTTTTGGAGATGAAAATGAGAGGAAAAACCCTATATTTATACACAATTATGAAATATTTCCTGAAAATACCACATCACAGCCCGACCTTAGGTCTAAGCAAATAATAAACCGCCAGAAATTTGATATTATTTTGATTTTTGAGCCAAAAGGGACTCATTCACCCCTAGTGGCCAATGGGTCCCACTTAGAAATTTTAAGTGGGTGTTAGAAATTAAGATGTATTAAATGATTTTTAACGGGATTATTCTCAAAAATATACCTAAGGCAGGTGTAAGTGTATAATAGGGCCAATTAAGCATAAGAAAGGGTGAAAGTTTGTTATACCACTTTACAACAATTTGAAATAAGGCTTGGTAAGTGATAAAAAGAGGTTATTTAAATGAAATATATTAACAAGACCCTAGAGAAAAGTGTGAAAGTGTGTTACAACACTT
This sequence comes from Sequoia sempervirens, assembly GCA_007258455.2. Taxonomy (NCBI): domain Eukaryota; kingdom Viridiplantae; phylum Streptophyta; class Pinopsida; order Cupressales; family Cupressaceae; genus Sequoia; species Sequoia sempervirens. The sequence continues at coordinate 1,264,601,429 of VDFB02271358.1, forward strand.
AAGTAAGGTACCACTTGAATCCTTTTAGTTTTCTAGGGCCCAAGACCTAATGTGAATGTTTTATACACATTACAACATTAAATCAAGGCACAACTAAGCCAGAGTCACAAGGAGGACCCAAACGAGACAGAAAAAGTAGAAGGGTTACTTTTTCAGTGTCTACAGTTATAACTCGTTTATCAACTAGCTAACAAATACTATTATTGCAATACTACAAAGACAAATAATTTACCACTATATGACCCTTATTTAAAAAGACACACTACACATTATCATTTTAAAAAAAAAAACCAAACAACTTAAATATTCTAAATTTTGAATCACAAGTTGGCTCAGTGCACCCTTTTAAGTCCCATTTTTTCTTGAATACTTTGTTGATGAAACATCATCCCACTTTGGCTGACATCAAGAAGGTGTGGAACTTGAAATTTCATCCATATCAACAACCTAGGTAGATTTCTTTGTGGAATTGTGTTATCCAATGCACCTCGTATTTTCTTCACATTTATGGTTTCCAATTGGCCATCTATCAACAATGCTCATACGAGGCCACCACCTCATATCTCTGCCATGCTACAAAGGAATTATTCACCAATTTGTTCTCTCTTGTTTTTCAGGTTTGAGTTGTCCATCTTAGAAAGCAAAAGAAAATTGTTGATAATTATTTTGCGAGAGGAGCCCAAATCAAAGCTAGGCTGAACTAGATTGAAATTGGCAATCATACCTCTAAAGAGTTTTTTCATTCCCTTCAAACATATTCTTTTTAGGGCATAAAGAAAACCAAAGAAGGTCAACAAGTGCTCACAAAACTTTCAAAGATTCTCCAAGACTTTGCCAAACATTACAAGGTCTTCATTGCTTAGGCTAATTCCCAAGAGCATGAAAATGATTTATAGGAATTCCTTCAAGTATTCCCTTGTTGGCTCTTTGTCACCCAAAACACCTTTGGTGATCAATCTATCTCCCTAGAATATCTTAAGGACATTGTTAATTCTATGGCAAATGACAAATCTCCCAAGTGTGATGGGTTTCCTTGTGAGTTTTACAAAGCCCTATGGGATTGTGTCAGGACTGACCTTCACAAACTCTATCTTGAAGCTTTTCATTCTCAATATTTAGGAAAAATTATTAACAAAGGCAACATTAAATTCATACTTAAAGTTGATAATCCTAAAGAAATTTGCAATTGGTAGATTATCACACTACTTAATGTTTTATATAAAATCGTAGCCAAATTTTAGCTATGAAAATATGTCATCTCCTTCCTCAAATTGTTCATCTTAAACAAATGGGTTTCATCAAATCTCATTATATTATGGATAATATTATTGTTGTATGGGAAGGTCTAGAATAGGCTCAACACTCTCAATAAAGGGTCATCTAAAGAATTATTTTTTCCAAAGCATATGATCACATAGAATGGCCCTTTATTATTGTCATGCTCTAGGCTTTGGGGTTTGGACCAAGATTCCTTCAAATGGTCATCATTCTTTTTGTAGATACTTCGGCTTGCATCTCCATTAATGGTTCCCAGTCTCATGCTTTTGGCCTCTTTGACTCTATCTAACAAGGATGTCCTTTGGCACCTTCCCTATATGTTCTTTCCACCAAAGGTGTTGAATATCTTCTAGCTCGCTTTGTTTCTTATGGGCTAGTTAAGGGTATTTCTCTGCCTGACTTGGTGAACCAACTTGTAAATTATCATTCTGTTGATGACTCTTTCTTCACTCTTTTAGAAGATGAGCAAAATATCAAGGATGTGATCAAATATTTGGATACTTCTTTCCTGGCCTCAGGAATGGCCATTGAATGGCATAAAACCCAATGCTATTTCCAATCTTCTCTTCTAGCACCACATTGGATTTGTAGCTTTGGGTGGAAGTGGATTGATCATGGGGAAGTTTTCAAATTTTTAGGCATTCCCTTTATTTCTCAAGCCTCATTGGTTAGACTTTGGAACATGATCCTCACCAAAATTGAAAAGAAGCTTGCTTATTGGATTACTAAGCCTCTCTCCTTAGCGGGAAAGTTTCATAACTGTTCTAAAATTCTTGCAACCACCCATGTGTATTATTCTTCTTGTTGGGCTCCTTCCAAGGCTTGTTACATTAAGCATGAGAAGCTTCTTCAAGATTTTCTCTGGGCATTCTCTGATAATGACAATGGTTTCCACATGGTGGCCTAGGAGTTTTATTGCCTCCCTTGTGAGTCTAGCTTGCTCAAACTTCTTTCTACTCAATGTCAAGGATTGGCTCTCCGTGTTAAATGGATCATTCATGCCCTTTTTGGTAATGAAGCTTGGAGGATTCTTCTATGCCATTGCATCTCTTCGAGCTATCTAGTCAATCAACCTTCCTAGAAGGAGATAGGATTTCAAACCCTTCTTCTCATGAGAGAGGTGGTTCATATCAAGGGCACTTTTGTTGCCAAGAGCATTTGGCATGTTTGGGAGGTAGTTAAACCTTGGCTCCAATGGGTCAGTTTTGGCTTTAGGGATGGGATTTCCTTTAACTAGCACAATGTCTAGTGATCTCCCCTTTTGCATTTTCAAGGTCTGTCATTGACCAAATTTCCTTGGGTTAAGGCTTGACAATTCCATGAAAAGGGTATTCAAAAGCCCTTGAGATTTGTTTTCTAGAGCTTCCATGAGTCTCATGTCATGGGAAGAGCTCAAGGCCTAGTTCCACCTCTCTCGGCTAGATCGAGAGACATATGATATGGTTATGACTTCCATTCTTGTGGAGATGTTGCACAAGGTTGGTGTTCATTCTACCAAGCTATGGTGAAAAGATTATTGCTGGAGTCATGATACTTCTTTCTATAATTACAAACTGTGTCTTGGGTGTTGATGGATTTCTCCACACCTTCCATGGTGCCTAGTTTAAATTAGAGATGGCACTTGTAGTCTCCAATCTTTGTTTGGGAACACAAGTTTTTTAATATATGATCAGTTGTTGTTGAGCCTCAACTTGCCCACTTTTCCTAGTGTATTCTTTTCCAAGGCTTACTTATGGGGCTTCACCTTCAACATGCGGGTATCTAGAACCCTTGTTGATTTTGTGGGCAAGCCTCATATTTTAAAAGAACATTTCTTGCTTTTTCCAAAGAGATCAATAGCTCTTAAATTGGATTCATGACCCCTTTTCCCATTCAAGCCTGAGCCACTCTCCGAGAAAATAGCTCTTTGGGAGGATTGGCCCCACATTCCCCATAAGTATACCTAGATATGCCATGCTTTCAAGATGGAAATTCTACTATATTTATTCATTGTACTATCGATCAAAATGTTTCACTTTATTCTTAAGCTATTGTTTGCTCAAATATCTTCTTACAAATTTAGGTGCAAGCTAACAAGGTGGCCCTAGAGGTAGCTCACATTCAATAGCTGCTTGATCAGTGGGGTAATGCCCCATGCACTGTTTCCAAAGTGCCTACCTCTCCCTCATCTGCTTATGACTGATCTCTTGCTCATGGTCGGTGTCAAGGGAGGAGCCTCTTAACTCGTCGCTCCCCATCTCCCATATCCCAAGCTCCTCATCATCAAGTTGGTGGCTGTAGTGGTTCGTCGTGACTTGTTCAGTGATGCTTTGCTTCTCCTCCCCCTAGGGGTGCCACTTCTAGGTGGCCTTCTAGGGGTGTGAGCCCATCGATTGGTGGTGCCTCTAGGTGGCTTTCTCTTTATTCCTCCAGTGACTTTATCGGCTAGCTTTGGCAATCTCTCTAGTGCACACTAAATATGAAGACAAGGATGTTGATGAAGATGACGGATGTGATGTCCCTAACGTCACTTTGAACCCCATTGATGTATGGGGTAAGTCGGGTGATAGGGATCCTTCCCCTCTTCTGACTACTACTACTTTAGCCACTTAGCATTTTTTGTTGTTTTACATGACTTCTGACCTTTGCCCCATTTGACTCTCGAAATGTGATCTTGTATTAACCCACCCTATTTTATGAATATGTGTATATTTTTTAATTAATAACATTCTAATACACTTATTCATCCAAAAAAAAACCTAGATTATTTTGTATGAAACAATGTGCATTCCCTCCCAACCCTCTCTCCACATTCCCTAGAATTAATCCCCCAAATATGTTGACTTGGAGTTTTTTTTTTTTTATACAATAGGGGTGTCCTTACGACCTAGCCCAGCAGCCCATATCTTGGATACCTAGGACGAGACTAAAGGACTTGGAGTTAAATGAATACGAAACAATTGTACCAAACTTAACTATCAATACAAACCTAAAATGTGACCACCATGTGCCCTCTCAAAAAAGAAATTATCCATATATTGAACAAAAATGTATAAAATAAAATTCGAAGTAAAAAGTATAGAAAAAATCATGATAATAACAATAATTTGGTGTTACACATCCGTGTCCACACTCTCTCACCTAAACTCCAATTAACTCGTTTCTAGTGCTGCAAGATTTTTTAGCATTACATGAGTGGAAGATGGAACAAAATCTCAAAAAGTTTCTTGGAATGGCCATACAAATCCAATGATGACTATTCTTTTGGTCTAGCCTTTTCTACAAAATCCAATGGTGAAGTTGACGTGCCACTTACCTTGTGTACCTACCCCATTTGGATTTTGTTTCTTTAAATCAAACATGAAGTAGTGATAGCAAGACTTTACCTATATATTGAAATTTAAGGCTCCCTATCCACAAAAAATTAAAGCTATAAATATGTGATGGATCTTTTCCAATACATATTAAATTGCAAAGTTCCAACAATTCTTTGTACGACATTTTTCTCTATCTCTAACACAAGGGGATTTAGAGAACATTTTTCCATGGAGTATTTATTTTATTTAATGGACTTAACTTATATGTTTTTTTTTTAATTAGTTTTTAAAATATATTGTGTATAATTTAAAAATATGTATACTTACAATATAATATTAATTAAAATATAAAATATTGTATAATTTTGTAAACATAAATCTTTAAGATTAATGGTTAGTAGTTTATTTATTTATTAATTATTTTTATATTAATGTTTAATTGATAATAAATATAATTTAGATATCTTAAGTGATTATCATGTATATTTTTTTGTATATATATTCAAATTGGGAGAAAAAATCTCAAATAAAAACTTTGATATGGAGTGCAAGATTACTTTTCAAAAAAGATTGAGATTATTTACTATTTTTCACAATGTTCTAAATGTATATCAATATTTTTATAACAAGCATCTCTTTATTATTTTATATATAGAGAGAGAAAGCTAAATTGATTTGTAAACCCTTCAAATATAATTCAAGAATAACTAGATTATTTTAATCATTTCTACTTGGTAATGCAAATGAAGCTTAGTTTTTAAGAGAAAAGACTATTGTGAAAACATAAATGAAACTTGCACAACTCATAAAAATCTCAAAATTACCCAAAAGCTTGAATGTGGAGGAAAACCATTGTAGTGGCAATGGCCTTGTTACCTTCTTTATTATCTTGGGAGGATAATTATTACAAATGGGACTTTAATTCTACCCTCTACATGTATTTATTTCATTTCCCTATGAACCATTGAACTCTATAATGTTTATCTAATTCTTCAATTTTCAAAAACATATTTTTCAACGGGTTTCAACCCCCTTATATAGATTTGGATGTACAAAGAGATTATACCAACTTAGAAGAATTTTGCAACACAAAAGAAGCTAGAACAATAACTATACAATTCACATTTGGATTATTGTACTTTTCTAATTTCAAACTGTTCAATCCCATGATGTGTGGTTCTAAACCAATCATTTTTGCAAGGTGTGGATCTCCATCTTTATTTTTTCCTTTTTTTCCTTAAGTGCATATATATAAATTCACTTTACAAATCCATTTTTTATTTTCTATTATATTTTTTGAATCTAAGGATTATAACTCCATTCTTAAGGAGTTTTTGGTCCAATAAAATATTAGCAAGATTATAAGTGGAGGTAAAATTCTCCCATTCTTTCTTTGGAAAACCATTTTCTTTCTTCATCTTCTATCCTTGTCTAATTTTCTATATTTCTTGGAATCTATTTATAGTTTCACTTGTTTTCTTTTCTAGCACCACATCTTCTATGAGTATAGGTCATCCTATCACAACAAAATCTTCTAAAGAGGGTAGTAAATGGTCTTCCTAATCAAATATGGACAGCTCATAGAGCTACAAGTACTCATAATCAATAAAAATGTACATCTTGATAAAAGAGGGGAGATCAAGTTTGAATGCATTTTTACTTATGAACTCTAAAATTATGAAAGGGTTAGACCTTAATGGATTAATTTTCTTTGTGTGCCCCTTTTATCCTTTCCTTGCCCAAAGAAAACCAAATTTTATCATGTGCCTTAAGTTTTCACTCCTTCCCATGTTGATTGTGTATTTGTTTATAAAATTATTGTGTTCTTTCTAATTATACCTTAAGTTTGAGTTGAATTTATACAATCTTCACAATATTTTTGTATGCTTTAGTCACCTCATTATCTTAACCTATGTTTTTTCCTTATCAAAAGCTATATCAAGAAAAATTTAAGGAAAATATCCCAAGCATTCCTTAAGAGGCAACTTATCAGTAGAACAATGCAATACCCTATTATAATAATAGTTTGTCAATAGTCACCTACACAACTAGGTGTTGAAGTTCATATTTTAGCCAAGACATTAAATGTAGATCAATCATGTTTTTAAGAAAGATTTTGAATGAGTCTTATACAATGACCACAATGTGTTGAAGTTCATTAGCAATCACCTATAAATTTTAACCAAAGATATATGAGACGGGTGGAATATCTACAAGATCACTCTTTCAATTTGAAGTATAGAGCTAGCGCACCCAACAAAATTTTAGATGCCTTAATTAGGATTTATGGAGGGAATGAAGGATTTTTGTAGCATTAATCTATAATTTTGAGATGTATGGTGCTCATATATAGAGCCTTGGGCTAGGGACAAAGGCTCATATGAGTATTTATTTACATGGGAGGAATACTTGTTCAAGAAAAAAAAGTCATGTATTATGTACAATTTAAAGAGGTAGAACCCCATTTGAGATTTGCAAGGAGGTGGAGTCAAATGATAGAACTCAATGACACAAGAAAAACACATGTGCCATGTGGGAGGAGAGGTATCAGATCATCTAACTTCATTTAAAGATGTGCACAAATTCATAGAAAGATATAAAATTTGGTAAACACCAAAAGGGGTGGTGCATAACATTGGGTTATATAAACCATTGTGCATGCCAATAAAAACTTGGGAAGAACTATATATAGATTTTATCTTTATATTACTACACATATAAATGGATAATGATTCTATATTTAAAGTATTGGATAAGTTTTCTAAAATGGTACACTTGAGGAACTTGTTAGAAGTTCAATGATGCATCAAGAATAGAAGATTTATTCTTCAAGGATATCATATGGTCATATAAGTTTCCATGCAACATTACACCAAACCATGACACAAAATTCCTTAGCTATTTATAGTGTAACCTATGGAATAAATTGGGCACATGATTTAATTTTATTTATGTATATTACCTAAAAATAGATGAACAACTAGATGTTGTTGATCAAAGTCTTACCAATCATCTTAGATGTCAAGTAGGAGATAAATTCTATGCAATGGGACTCTGTGTTGGCTCATGTGGAATTTATGTACAACTTGGTGAATATATCATTAGGGAAAGCATCGTTTGAAGCGGTGTACGGACATCCCCATGAGGTTTCATGGATATATTTGGAGTGGAACAAAAGTAAAACGAGGAACCCATAGAAATGCATGCCACTTTCTAGCCTAATTCAAATATTGAAATTTTATTTTTTACCAAAATTTTACTTTTTATTACTTATAACATGCAAATCACTAATAATTTGTAGATGGTCCATGTGTTGGGAAGTAAGGTTACATATTAGATATTTTGTGCATAGGTACTTGAAATATTGTATTTATATCACAAATACTAGAGATGAGAAGAGGATCAAAGTTTGTGTGGTAGATTACAAGAGGTTGCAATGGGAAATAACATGTGTAGATAGTTATTAACAACCATAACATACATCATAATGTTATTGTTTCCAAGATCTTTGATACCATGTTATTGATACTAGCATTCAAGCATAGATATTAATGTTGCCAAGATCTCATCTTGAATGTTAATATCAATGATTTGTGCAACTTAAGGAAGCACACACCAAATCTATGAGATTGAAAACAACAATGTAATACAAGAGCTAAATGATTAGAAGTAAAATAATGGAATGATATTCTCAATGAGAAAGATTGTACATATAGGATGACTACTTTGAGTCACTATAGGAGTGCTCAATCGAGGTAGAAAGAATGCTCCACCAAGTGGAAAATGAGAAGTGTCATATATCTAACTAACTCTCCAAATGACATATATCCATCTAAGGTGTCTTAATGTATAAAGTAGAATAAAATAATTAAATAATAATTCTACTCTAACACCCTCTTTAAGCTCAACTTAGGTGCACAAAGATGGATGGGTCCCAACAACTAGGTCTAATGAGATACCCATGTACAACGAAAATCTCCCATAAACTGAAGAAAGGTAGAAAACCCTATGGAAAAAAACTACCCTCCAAAAAAGATGATACAATAAAAATTACAATGAAGAAAGACTATATAGCCATTCAAAAATATGATGCTTAACTACCCAATGTGATCTATTGTTGGAAAGAACCTTTAGATGCTCTCAATGAAGCACCTTTAAATTATAATATAACACCTATGATGGTGGAGGAGATGAAATATCCATACTTCATTTCAATCCCACATTGTTTGAGTTGCAATCTAATTGATTTATTTTTTTGTGAAATAATCCTCTATAATATTATAGTATATTGGACTTATACTTAGGAGGTCATTTTCTAGCTCATGGCTTCACAGTTCTTCAACCTTCCCAAAAATATTCATTGGGATTTTTCAAGGCATCAACATAGAATAGAAGATTTGGAGATAGATTAATGTATTAAAACCCAAAGGTTTAATCACACTATTATATAATTTTCATGATTTTGATTATAAACGTAGAATCACAAAAAAAAATGTAAGAGAAATATAACGTGCACAAGGAACAATACAATGATAGCCCCTCTTGATTATCCTTTAAATCCCTCAAAAATTGGCACTTTCTATATTTTGGTGCATTATAAACAATTTCAATGAAATAAATCTTAATTCACCAACCATTTTACCCTTTAGTTTTAAGTTTATTTTATTTTTCAACTTCATTCTAGGATTGAAATGAGAACAAGGGGTGTACCATTTATGAATGTAGCCATACAAACCCTTGTTGTTTAGTGTGAATTTTATATGCTAGACATTGTGTTGCACCACTAGCTGAATATCTACATCCAATGTCATTAAGGGTTACCCACCTTGGTTTTGCAGATCCTAAAGTGTAGACGATAACAATTATAAAAATATTATTCTATTCATTGACCACTGATCTTGAAGTCCTTAGGCATACTTGAGTTGGCTATCCTTTAGAATATTTTCAAATTTTCAATTGGAAAAAACACCAACAAACCTATCAAGTGCAACTCTCACTTATTTTGCATTCATGGCTGCTAGTTGAATAGGTTTGACCATCATGCATATGAGGCCACCACCTCAAATTTCCACCATACAATAGCAGTAGTCAAATACAACCCCTACGCTCCTAATTAACAATTTCTTTATAATCATTTGGCTAGAGGCGCCTAGATTAAAACTTGCTTGTATCAGTTGAAGGTGGTTGATAGATATTCTAAAGATTTCTTTCAAGATCTTCATGCTCATCAAACATTTTATGGTATCAAACAAATTTGGGATCACAAAATTCTTAGGGAGCTCTCTAATATCCTTTAAACATTTTTTTAGCTTATAAATAGTTTTTCAAAGCTTAAGAGAACTCTCTTGAACATGAGCATGCTTTGCAAGAGTTCCTCAATGTTTTTCCTTATCCTCTCTCTTCTTCTTAGTGATGTTCTTGTGATCAATTTTTTTCCATTGTTGAACTCCATGAATCAATGGACACTATGGTCAATGACAAATATCATGGAAATGATAATTTTCCTTTTGTATTTTTCAAGACCTTGGGATTATGTTGGCGAGGACCTTCATAAGTTTTATCTCTAATCCTTTCATTCTAATTTCTTAGAAAAAAATAATTAATAAAATATCAAATTCATGTTTAATTTTTGGTAAATCCTAAAGGATCTATCATTAGAGTATGATCATGCTACTTTTAATTTCTCCTACAAGATCATATACAAGGCTCTTGCACTAAAATTGTGTCATCTTCTACCTTAGTTTGTGCATCCTAAATAAATTGGCTTTATTAAGTCCATATATATTTTTATATACTATTATAATGGTTTATGAAGGTATGGAATGTGCTTAGGCATCATCAACAACTTATTTTCATCAAAATTAACTTTTATAAAGCTTACAACCACATAAAGTGGCCTTTTATCCTTATCATGCTTCAAGACTTAAGATTCGGTCCTTATTTTATTTGATCAATTTACATATTTTTTCTTATTCTTTAACATGTCTCACCAACAATGGTCATCAATCCAATGCCAATAGCATTTTTTATTCTATTCACTAGGGAAATCCTTTAGCCCTTGCCCTCTATTTGCTTGTTGAAAAAGCTTTTGGATGTCTTTTAGCTCATTCTATTTCTCAAAAACTAGTCAAAGGTATCTCCTTAACAAATTCCACAATTCGATTAGTGAATGGTTAATTTTTTTATGATTGTTTTCTTACTCTTTTGGAAGAGGAAAACAATATTAACCAAGCTCTTCATTGCTTGGATATTTTTTCCAAAGCCTTAGGTTCTAGCATTCAATAGTAGAAAACTCATTGTTATAGACAACCATTTATACCTAAGCCTATCTAGCTCAAGTTTTATGGGTAGAAATGGAATGGGAATGAAGAAATATTTAGGTTCCTGGGTATTCCTTTTCCTTTTCAAGCTTCTCTAGCCACTCTTTGGCAAGTTGTTTTATCTAGAAGTGAGAAGAAGCTAGCATATTGAGTTACTAAACCTCTTTCCCTAGTAGGAAAATTCTAGATTTATTCTAAGATTATATCAATCACTCATTTTTATTATTCTTCTTGTTGAGCCCCTTTTAAAAAAAATTATCTAAATCTAAAAAATATCCTTAGATATTTTCTTTGGGCATCCTCTAAAAATAATAGAGGTTTTCATTAGGTGGCTTGGAAGTATTATTGTCTCATGCATGATTTATGGGGGTCTTGGATTAATTTTCACCCAACTTCAAGGTTTGGATCTATGTGCCAAATAGATCATTTGAGCCTTAGAAGGTCATGAGGCAAGAAAAAATTTAGTTCATTATTGCATTTCTTCTAGTGTCCCCTCTAGGAGGCCATCTTGGAAGGGGATTGGCTTTCATACCCTTCTTATTATGAAAGAGCCATTCAAATCTAAGGGAATTTTTTCATGAAAATTATCTGGAGAGATTGGGAAGTTATTAAGCCTTGGCTTCTTTGGAATGGTTGTAGCTTTTACAATTGTGTCTCAATTAATCAATAATCAATCTAGTGGTCTCCTATTTTACATTTCCAGAATTGTCCTCTTGCTAAAACCCCTTAGGTCCAAATTTTGAGGTTTTCAAAAAGGGAATCAAGACTCTTTTAGATATCTTTTCCAAAGTGAAAAAAACTTTTAAACCTAGCTAGAAGCTTTAAAGTGAATTTTTTTATCCAATTAGGATCATGAAACTTTTGAAACTATTAATAATGGTATCCCTTCAAATATGTTGCATAAAATTAGAATTCATTCTTACAAAACATGGTGGAAAGATTAGAAATGGTATCCAAGTAATACTTCATTTAGAAATTACAAGCCTCATATAGGCTACTCTTGGCTTTCACCACATTTTCTTAAGGTGTCTATCTTAAACTAGAGATGGTTTTTGCGAACTCTATTAACGATTTGGCAGCATAGATTCTACACCATTTGGTTAGCCATTATTGAGTTGAATCTTGCTCATTTTTCTTGGTGTATTATTTTCTATGGCATTCCCATTGGTTCCAAGTTAAACCATTTAGGAATTCTATATCCTCGATGCCCTTTTTATGGTCATCAAGAATCTCTCAAGCATCTTTTTTAGTTTTTTCCTAGAGCTCAAGTTGCTTGGACTTAGATTCATGTCTTTCTCAAGCCTTTTCAACTTGTGCCTTTTTCTTGGCATAGTTTTGTTAGGGGATTGACCTAAAATAACTTGATATATACTTAGACTTGGCATGCTTTTAGGGTGGAAATCCTTTTTAGCATTTAGAAAGATAGAAATACTACTATTTTTTGGATATTTTATTGATCAAAATTTCTCATTTTATTCTAAGGTCGTGGTTTACTCTAATGTGCTTATGCAGATTCAAGTGCAATCCAATAAGTTTGCACTTGAAGTTTCTCACCTCCAAGTGCTACTTGGTCATTAAGACAATACCCCATATAGTTTTGTCAAGGTCCCTTCAACTTCCACCTCTAGTTGAGATTGATCTCTACCTCATGGTGTCATCAAGGATGTAGCGAATCTGCTTATGGTAACCAAGATGCTCATTCTCAATCCTCTTTGCCTCCTATGAGAAGAGATAATGTTTAATGAGGATAGTTGTAGCCCACAAGCCACCAATCTACCTCTCCCCTGACTTTTAGTTGTTAGATTAATAGCTAGCCAAACATTGGCAAGTTCCCTTAACTAGCTCTTACTATTTCTCAAGTTCAAGACGCTAAAAATAAAAAATATGGTAATGATAATAAGGATAATGATGGGTGGGACCCTTTTATGGACACTTCAGACCTTATTGATGTATGGGGTAAATCAGATGATTGGGATCATTCTAGTGCTCTTGCTCTCGTTGCATAGTGACTTTATGTAATTGTCTTTTATTTTCGATTCTTATGTTGTTTGGACTTTCGAGATGTGACTTTTTCCACCCACTTTTTTTTAAAATATGTGTAACACTATTTTATAAATGGTAATCTAGACACTTCATAATTTATTAAAAAAATATGATACTAACATAGGACAAAATTATTCTTATTACATTATTTCAATCTTATCATTAGATAACCTCATTTATTTAATTGAAAAGACACAATACACACAATCATTTCAATTATGAAATTTAAAAAGAAAATTGTCCAAAAAGCTCAAATTCCATAAAAATTAATAAATACAGATGATATACATAACCTCGAAACTCTAAAATATACTACAAACTCTTTTGAATTCTTGAAAGAAAGAACCACCAATTAAAACTTAAAATGTGATGGCCACTCAACCCTACACCATTACTTTTCGCCGAAAACGAAAATTATGCATATTTTGAAGAAAATTATAAAAAAAATCAAAACTAAAAAGCATAGAAAAAACCAATAATAATAATAATAATTTGGTATACACATCCCTATTACCTTGGAACTCCAATTATTAGACGATGTAACAAAATCTCTAAAGCTATTTGCTAAGGTAAAATTTGGATCACTTGGAATCCAATGATGATGTTGACATGCACCTCACCTTTTGTGCCCCATTTGGATTTTGTTTTCTTTAAATCAAACAAAGACTTTACCTATATTGAAATTAAAGGCTCCTTGTCTACCTAAAATTAAAGCTATAAATCTGTGATGGACCTTTTCCACTACACATTAAATCGCAAAGTTCCAATAATTGCTCGTACAACTTTGTTTTTCTCTATCTTTACCACAAAGGGATTGAATGGCTTTCCATGAGAGTTCAAGAAGATTTTTTTTATCATAAAGGGAAAAAATTATTTATTTATTGGACTTAATTCAATATAAAAATTAATGTATTTTTTAAAAATATTATTTTTTCTTAATTATAAAGAGTAAACAATTAAGAATTTAAAGTAATGTATTTTAAAATATATTATTGATTAATTATAAAATGTTTTTATATTTTTTTAAACAAACTTAGATTAAGAATTAATATATTTTTATTATTTTTAAATTAATTTTATTTAACAATAATTGTAATTTAAATATATTAAAGTGATGGATAACTTTTATATATATTGGAATTTAAAAAAAGATTTGAAATAAAAATATTGATATGGAATGTAAGGTTATTTTTATAATGTTTTAAATGTATGTATATTTCTATAACAAATTTATGTTTATTAGAAAATGAAAAAATAATGCATATAATAAAATTTATCCTAGAAACTCCAATGTGAAGGAAAATCAACTTTTATAGTAGTGATAATGTCCTTGCTACCTCCTATATTATCTTGGGAAGATAATTACAACAAGTGTGACTATAATTCTACCCTCTACATATCTTTATTGTTTTTTTTCCCTTAAACGATTGAACTCTATAATGCTTCTCTAATTCTCCAATCTTCAAAAATATGTCTTTTAACAAGCTAAAATCCCCCTTATATAGATCTATGAGACAACAAGATTCTCTCAATGTGTAAAAGAATTTTCACAAACATAAGAATCTAGAATGACAACTAGTTTATGTTCTTATTTTTTTTATTTTTCTATCGTTAAGCTCAACCTTTTAGAGTGTAGACCTAAATCAATCATTTATGTAAGATGTGGATATGAAGCTCTACTATTTGTTGAATTTCCTTAAATGTCATGTCTAAATCCACTTTACAATTTCATTTTCTACTTTTCATATATTTTTTGAATTCAATATGGATCAAACCTCCCTTGTTGAGGAGTTTTTAATCTTCCAAAATATTAATAAAATAATAATTGGAGGAAGAGTTCTCAAACCATTTCTTAGGAATATCATTTTTCTTAGTTGATCTTCTAATCCTTGAATCTTATTTTCTATATTTATTGGACTCTACTTAGGGCTTCCCTTGTTTTCTCTTCTAGCACTACATCTCCTATGAGTATGGATCTTCCTACCACACACAAATCTTCTATGGAGGGTAGTAAATGTTCTTCCTCATCAAACATGCAAGGATAGTACAATTGCAAGTACTCAAATTATAACTAAGTCCATCTTGATAAAAGAGGAAGTTTAAGTTTGAATGCATTTCCACCTATGGCCTCCAAACATTAAAATGGTTCTAATTAATTTATTTTATTTTATTGTCCCTTAACCTTTCCTTGCTAAAAGAAAGCCAAATTTGGTCATTTAGCTTAAATTTGCACTCCTTCCTATGTTGATCATATCTTTTTTATGTAATTATCCATTTCTTTCTTATTATTCCTTAACTTTGAGTTGAATTTGTATAATCTTCTCAAAAAATTAATGCTTTAGTCACCTCATTATCTCTTCCTACTTGTTCAACTTGCTTATCAAAAGCTACATCAAGTGGTTTAGAAGAAAAATATCGCAAGCATACCTCAAGTAGTAACTTATTAGTAGAAGAATGCAATAGTCTACTATAATAATTTTGAATGAAAGGAACGAGTCATCCCAAGTCTTGAGGCACTAATTGCTATAACCTCTAATGAGCTACAATGAGGTCATACATCTAACCATGTATTTACAAGTGAAAGGTTGTGCTTTCCTTTAGCTTCATGTCTATCATACTCCATAACGTAGACCAAAAATTACCAACAAACCTTGTGTCTATATCTAAAACTACAGACATAGGAAGTTCAAAGTGTGCCTATATGTTATTAAAGACCATCTTAGCTTTCTCCATATGGTAGTTTACACACAAATTAAATATGCATTTTATTAAACTTGTTAACTACCATAAATAAGTAATCATGCCCATTTATGTTCATAAGAAAATATCCTACAAAGTTCATATAAAAACTACTCATGACCTTGTGGGGACTAGAAAATAAAAATATAATCCTTCTTTCCTTGTCTTGGATTTGTTAGTACAACATACTTTACAAATTTTAAGAAATATTGTAGAAATCTCATCCATTTATAATTCCTTTCTTGTTATAAATTTGTTTTCCTATAAATATTATAGAGGTTGGTGGGTGGTGTGTACTATATTTTCTTTATTGAATAAATAATATCTCCATCTCTAGGCATAAAATTTTGTCACATACATGGGATATCCCATAACCATTATAATAACAACCTTTGAATTAAAAAAAAAAGGTTTACCACCTTTAAGAAAGATAACACCCATTGCATATTTGTTTGCATCTATTCTACCTATTTTTTTTATATCAAGAAGAATGAGAATTTGGTGCATGACTTCCCTTATGCTTTAGCATTTCAAATGCATTATCATGTTATTTTCCCAATCAAATTCCTTTCCCTTAGATGTGATTCAATGTAATAGTGTAGCTATGGAGGAAAAAAAGGTATAGACTCAGTTATATATTGTGTGGCCACTATGCAATTCCTAGTTTTAGTAGCACTCTTTAGTTTTGGACAATCTATAATTAATGTAGCTTTAAATGGATCTAATATTAGTTCTCATCCTCCTTTCACATGCCCTAAATAAAATATTTTTTTTTTTTTATAAATTCATAGTTCTTTAAATTACATAATATTTATTTTTATTTTCACCTTTGCAAGATTTGTTTAATATCGACAAGAATTTCTTCACATGTTGCACTAAATATCATGTTATTATTTAGATAAATTATCAGCGAATTATTTGTGGTATCCCTTAAAACATTATTCATTAATATCCTAAAAGTTGTAGGTGTGTTGATCAACTAAAAGGAAATGCAAACCATTCATAAATATATTGCTTAATTTTGAAAGTAGTATTTGTTATATTTAAAAATAAATTGAGGCTACCTAAAACCTAGTGCATGAAATAGAAACAATGAAACTATTCTACCAAATGATACTAAAACTAAAATAGTAAAATTAATTTAGTTTCCACAAAGAGATAAATAAATTCTCAAGCGGAAAAATAACATTGAGAAATCTCACAATAGCATTAATGAATAACAAACTAAAGTGGATACATATTGTAGATTAGGGGGATTCATCACCCCCAAGGCTCCAGGTCATGAGAGAGCCTCAAGGAATGAACTTCCCTAAACTACCTCAGGTTGACTAATGAATTAAGAAAGGAAAGATAGGTTGAAAAGGAATGGAAAACATAACTATGTTTCCCTTCTGCTAATGACAAGTATTTTTTAGAAACCATGTGAGCATACTACAAGGTTCTTAGACTGTGAACCAGATAGCTCTTTATCTAAGGATGGAAGCATGGGAACCAGACTTCAACATGCCACATTGGAGTCTCAAGGATGTGCAAGTGTCTTTGTACATACAAGGGATCAAATAATAGTAAAAAACACTCAAGGTCTACTTATAATCCAAATATCAGAGTTTTGCAATTTAATAATGTAATATGAAAAATATAGAAATAAGCAATACAACAAGAAGAATATTGGAAAGGATTATTTTAATAACAAAAAATGATAAGGAAAGAGTAGGAAGATACCATTCCATGCATAGTCCAGTTCTCCAGCTATAACTCCAAGCGGGCAAACCTACACCTACACACACAAAAACAAGAAAAGTGTAGGGTTTTTTTTTGAGGTCTGCCTCAGTCAAAACCTTGTTTTGGTGTTCCCACCTCCATGAACAACCAAATATGCAATGATATAGAGAAAATATGATAAAGAAGAGAGAATGGAAATGACACAATAAGGTAGAGAGCAATGACAACCTGAATGCTACTCTACAAGATGATAGATGCAAATAAATGAAAAGACACAGTGTTACCTTCCCTACTATAAGCACTCAAGGCTAATAAAGGAAGGAAGAGAATGGTACCACCGCGTCAAGGATATAGAACTTTGTAAACCTGCAACAACGATGGTGTTGAAGCAAGAAGACATTGTGGAGACCAAGCAAAAAGTTGGTAGCAACAAGATAGAGCAAGAATGATCAAGAAGAATGAGAAAATTGATATTTAGAGAATGAAGGAATGAGTTAGAGAATGTAAGAAAGTGAATGAATGAGTTGAATGGGTAAAATGGAGGCAAGGAGTCATTTTTCATCGGTCAAGAGTCAATAGGAGACATTACCTTTGCAAGCAATCAAGAAGCATAACATATTTGTAGATTCTAGAGGTAGGAATTTGTTAGGATGATAGCATGATGCATGCACGTCCCTGAAAAATATTCCTCCACTGACACTAAACGATAGGGACACATGGGAAAATGAGGTTGAAGGTGACAGTTTTTTATATCATCAAAGTTGTAAAGCTAAGGTAAGGGTAAATTAATGGGAAATATTCCTAGGTGCAAATTTACACCATTACATTTTACACCCACTTTAGTGAGCATATGTGTCAGTGTGTATGTGAGATAAAGTAGAAAGAAGTTGAAGAGAATATACTATTAACATTGTGGAAGCAAATATTTGATCTAGTATACCTTGACGTGAAAGAGGGAGTTCCACCAAGATGCGAAGATGACACAGGTATTTGATCCTACAAAGCTAGCTGCGATCTCACCACAAACATGCTAGGCTGTAGAAAAAACATGTTAGGTGAAAAAGCTAATCATAAGACACAAGAAGACACAAAAAGACATAGCCTGATCAAATAGAAAAGCATGTGGCTACTACAAACTACATTGTAAGACACCAAGATATAAGATGTCCAACACCAAGACACATGACATCAAATATCAGATAAAAGACACACATTGCAAGACACCAAAGAATATTTTTGAGAAGAAATATTTCAAAGGGGGTTCCTTTCTTCAAGACACTAAGGGGACCATTCAACAGAATGCTCTAGTTGAAATAAACCACATTTTTCGCAAGTTATTCTATCATCAAGGGATCCTTTTGAAAGATCTTTCATCAGGGAATCCATTTGAAAGAATGCTCCTTTTCAAAGGGAAGTTTTTAGACTCTTTCATTTTAGAAAAATTGCTCCTTTTTCAAAGGAAAGTTTTTAGACTCTTTCACATATGGGATACTTTTCAAAAGAAAATTTCATTCAAGAGTCCTAAGAGAATACAACATTTTCGAAAATGAGGGATTTCAATACAGGATTCTTTCATCAAGGAATTTATTTTAAAGAAAATTTTACATCAAAGAATCCTTTTCAAAAGAATAAGCCTTACTAAAAATTAGAACATGGTAGCCTCATTAGGATGATGTGTGTTGTGCAAAGGAGCACATGAAATCATAAGGAGAGAAAGGAGAGGCATATATGTTGTGGCACGCGACACATCAAGAAATTTATTCATGGTATGTTGTCACATATGCGAGGGACAACACATGAGAACCACAATATCAGGAAGCAGATAGAGATGAAGAAATCAAGAGACAGTGGGATATGAGAGTTTTGGGTTAGATCTATTCATATATACAAATAGATATAATATGGTGTATGAACGAACGGTCATCAATCCCCAAAGTTCTTAGAAGATGAAGAAGAGCACATGAAGACAAAGTGAAAATAAAAATTGGGTCAACATGGAAGAAGGCCTAAATGCCCCCAATGCTTTGCATTGTATAGAAGAATGATGACACAAATATAAGAAGTGCACAAAAAAAAAATTGCACTTGTATCCAAGCACCTACAAGGGTAGCAAGAGTCCTCTAGAGGTAGGATCACAAACATAAGAATACAAGCACAGGGGGAACAAAAACACATAAACAAATCTATTCTACAAATAAAGAAGAGTTACCGCCCTAGTCCTCATCAATCAGTAGGTCATCCTACTCCCAATCTAGATCATTGTAAGGGGAGGGAAAACAAGCCTACAAGGACGGGATAGTGAGGGTGGTACCCTCTTACTCTCCTACAACAAGGGCCAAGGAAGAAGGCCCCTCAAGGTCTTCTTCACTGAACTCTTGTGAAGAAAAAGGCATCATTCTTGCAAAGATCAAAGATAGAGCTAGGATATCATCCATCAAATTGAACATGCACTTTACTGGAGTGCCATGTGTCAATCGAGAGTGATTGCTAGCCTCATCAAGAGGGACAGTGACAAACTCCAAGGATGTGGAGGCCACCTCCATCACAAGGATGGCACAAAAAAAAAACTAGCTTTGGAAGAAGGCGAACCCTCCTTCTAACCTCCACTCATAGCAAGGTCATCCTCCATCTTGCACTTCAACGAAGGATGCGAGATCCCCACAAAAGATGCAAAAGTGGAGGAAGAAGAAAAATCCGCAACAAACACCACCATTTTATTCGATATGTCTATGTGTTGTGAGAAAGGAGGGATGTCTGAGAGGGACATCAAGAGAGGGGCCTCCACAAAGGGAGTGATAAAAACTTGTATCCTTTTTGGGTCAGCATCATCAAGACCTGTCGAAGGATTCGAAAGCAAGAAAAAGGCGATGAGAACCAAAGAAGAAACATCATAAGAAAGAGGAATAGTGATAGAGGATGTAGAGATAGATTCCACTAGCTCCCCCTCCATCTTCTGCAAGGCGACGTGTTTTATAGCCAAATCCTTTTACTTGCACTTGCACTCACACGCAAGCTAGCTACGTCAGCTGTAGGCACTAGAAGATACAGCCTGAGAAGAGACCAGAGGTTACTACTCAGTCATAGGAGTATCCTTCACAACTATTTCTAGATGAAGGATAGTCTCTTGGGAAAGAGTGGGAGGAGGAAGCATAGGAGAAAAAAAAAACACAAGAGGAGAAGCAGACACAGGTGCCTCAGTGGTGGGCCTCTTCCTGTTCTCTGTCCTAGGGGATAGGTGGAAGAATAGTAGGAGGTCGCAAAGGTTGAGAAGCTAGAACAAACCCATGGGCAGACTTCCCCTTGCCATACATAGTGGGATGACGCTTTACTTTTTTCCATGCATGCACCATCACACTTCTCAAGCAAGGCACAGGAGTGAGAGCCAAAGATGTTGTAGTAAGATGAGAAGTAGAAACAAATGGAATTGCAAATATAGAAAGAGAAGGCTCTAAAGTGTGAGCAAGCTTCCCCTTTCCCTTTGGCAAGGCATAAGAGGCAACTCACTGTTGCACTATCATAGAGGCTTTTACAAAGATAGCATAAGGAGATGTTGGATAAATAACCTTTGGTGTTGAGCTCCTAGTCTTATATTTAACATAAGCCTTATATAAAAAATCTCCCCTAGGAGGGAGAGGTCTGACCAGGGTAGGCCAAAAATGATCCAGTGAGAATCCCCCATGCGACACCAATAGTTTTTAGCTAGTGTTATACAAACACATGCATAGTGCCTTCATGGGGGAACTTTAAGAATTTATGGACTAAAAAGGCAATGACATTCATAGAGGTTAGCCATGGGATTCCTAGCCCGACTCTGAACAAGTCAAACTCTGGGATCACGAAAAATGGCACATCAACAACCTTGGGTCCTACCAAGACTAATAAAGAAATAGTTCCTGTGTGTGTGAAATGTTAGTATCAAAATGAAACAATATAAACACACCAATGCAACATTAAACCAAAGAAAGCAAGATAAATTGAATTCAAAGAAAACAAACAAAGCTTCTCCAGAGTCGTTCCATTGTCCTCTATCTCCAGTGATTTTCTTGAAGCTGCTGCTCTCAGATTGTGTAAGCAAAGCTTCTCAAAATGACAACCTGCAGAACGAGTATGTAAAGATAGAGTACTTCCTATCCTATATGCTGGTGGAGTGAAATGTTGATGTACAGATATGCACAGAGGCTGTGGATTATGAATGCTTTTGAAACTATGATATGGAGATGATATGCCATGCTATGAAATGCTAATATGCTAAGCTATGCTATACTATGATTCTAAAAGGTATGAATGCTGGAAAGCTAATTGACTATAGTTTTCCTATATGAAAGCTTCTATCCTTTTTTTTTTGAAGATCCGACAGTCCTTTTTATAGCTTTTTGCAGGCAAGAGCCTGGCTGGCAAAGATCAATGGCTGTGAGATTGTCTGGTAATTTTGAATGGTGAGAGATGGAGAGGTTGAGAGGAAGATGGAAGATGTTGGGAGGTTGGAGAGAAGAATGGAAATTTGTCTTCAACCCACGGGAACAAGCTTGCACAGGAATAGAGAAATTAATTTTCTGTTTTGGAAGTTTGTTTCACGGTTGTTGAAGATAATCCAAATTAAATAAATAAATTTATTTAATTTCATGTGAGTTTGATTTTTGATTTTAGGACTATAGAAGACTTAATTAAATATTTAGAATATTTAATTGTGAATAGACTTTAGAATAATTAATTAAATATTTGGAATATTTAATTGTGAATGACTTTAGTAGAATTTTAGAAGAGAAGAATCTTTAATCTTTATTTGAATAAAATATTCAAGCCAAGATTATATATGATAATTAATATAAATAAATCATAATGTTTATTTAATTAATTAAGAAATGGATAAGAAAAGTGATTAAATAAACTTATTTATTTAATCGAAATGAAAGAATGAACAATATAAATAAATTATTTAAATTTATTTATATGCAGATTGAATTCAGAGATTTAATTAAATATTAAAAATATTTAATTAATTACTAGACTATTGTGATGTGACCATTTTTAGGTGTATACATTTTGCCCCTCTTTGAAATGATGTGTTTTATGCATTGCTTCAAAGAATTTTAAAATTTTCCCCAGATGTTGAATGTCAAACAATGATATGTATATGCCCCCGCGAACGATGAATCGATAAGATTTTGATTTTTTTTTTTTTTTGATTTTTTTAGATTTGTAAGATGTCGATTCATCGTTTGAAAATGATGATATGAATAAATTGACGTGGAGAGACATGAGATGAAAAATTGATGACCGAAATTGCCCCTACTGTGATAAAATGTGATAAAATGCCCCAATTTTGTATTGATTGTTTGCATATTGCATTGCCTTGATTTGATGATGTTTGTCTGATAAATTTGTTCCCAAAGTTGTTGGAAAACAAATAGTAGCTGATAAATTTGCTTTCAAGTTAATGAAAAACAAATAGTTGTCTAATAAGTTTGCTTCTAAGGTTGTTAAAAACAAACAGGATTTTGATAAATTTGCTTTCATGATGATGAAAAACAAATAGTTTGTTGATAAGTTTGCTTCTAAGGTTGTTAAAAACAAACAAGATTTTGATAAATTTGCTTTCCATGATGATGAAAAACAAATATGTTGATTGATATGTGTTCTTCTAAAGTTGTTAAAAACAAACATGATTTTGATATATTCAAATTTGATTGATTTGTCATGATGATTTGATATTGATTTTGCTTTGACTTGATGATTCTTCCTATTCAGTAGGAGAGATTGGGCATTTTGCAGTTACTGGAGTGATTCTAGAAGACATAAAATGTTTGATACTTTGCCAGCTTTTGGGAAAAATCTATGAAATGCAAAATGCAGATTGTAACTTGAATGTAATCTTATACTAATCCATGCAGATTTATTCATGCAACATTGCCATTCTGAGAGCTTATTTGTGCTTTTTGTGTCATCATAGAGCATTGAAATGTTGAAAGTTAATACAAGCATCAAAGGGTATGTTAGCACCAGTGATGACCTGAGTATTGCTTTCATGATTTTTGATATAGCAAGATAATACAAGCATCTAGGTATAATTGAACTGAGATGACCTGAGTATCACTTACATAAACAAACAAGAGTTAACCCATTTCCTATGCAAATTCTAAAATGTCATCAATGATATGTAGTAGAGCATGTCTCATGACCAATTTGCATAGTACTAATGATTCGCTCACAAACAGCAAACAAAGAAAAATCATACTCCTTCCTTGCTTTTCTAGTTCAATACATCATCGAATTGCTCTAGAGATATGATAGAAAATCAACCAACAATTCAAATTTTGCCTAAAATATTTCAAACATTATTCAGATTAAGATCATCCAACTTGGTTATCAACATTGATGTTTGTGTTTTGATTAACGTTGTTTTGACCATGTTACTTGATGTCATTGACATTGAGTGATTGTTTTGGTATTGTGGTTGATTTGATGCGTCAATGTATGTTGTGCTTTGTCAAACCGTCTATTGTTCGTCTGTGACGTTAAAAGCTTGTTGCCCCTCTCTTGTCTTAGTCTGTGTTTTTTCCCCTAGTGTAAACACAATCTGAATAGTATGAATATGTATAAATTTCATCAAGCCATCATGAAACACGAGGATTCCCGTTGCATGATATAGATATGGTAGATATGTACAAATGATAGATATGGATAGATGATGACATAAAGTGAATGCAAGACATAAGCTAATAGATAGAGGAGCCCATTTTGATCACAAGTAGCACCTATTTGCCAGGTTTTCACCACTTGTTTTTATTGCACTTTTCCAAAACTTTTTCTAATTTATTTTTTTGTATTTTTTTCAGGACTTTTTTTGATCTTTTTTTTTGTATTTTTTCAGGACTTTTCCTGATTTTTATGGATTTTTTCAGTTTTGATGACTCAAACATAGAACTTCTTCAAATGAATTCTATTGATTGGTTCCTCAAACAGGTCCCCTTCTAACGTGGATAACTGATATGCTCCAGAACCGTATGCTACAATGATGACAAATGGACCAAGCCAATTTGGTTCAAATTTTCCTTTCTTTTCTCTGTCTTGCTAATTTCATGAATTTTCTCTCAAAACTAAGTCACCTACTTGAAATTTCCATGGTTTAACTCTGTGATTGTAGCTACAAGACATAACTTGTTGATAACCCTTCAAATGATTAGCTGCATGTTGACGTCTTTCATCTAACAATTCAAGCTCTTACAGATGAGATATTCAGTATTCTTCATTAGTTATCAACCCTTTGAGTGAGACCCTAAGCGAAGGTATTTCAACCTCTAATGGTAAGATCTCTTCTGCTCCATATACCAAGGCATATGGGGTGGCTCCTATTGGTGTGCGAATGCTGGTTCTGTATGCCTAGAAAGCTGGATTCAGTTGGACATGCCAATCATGACTGGCATCATTTACCGTCTTCTTCAAGATCTTCAAGATTGTTTTATTTGAAGCTTCTGCTTGACCATTTCCTTGTGGATAATAAGGTGTAGGGAACCTATGTTGGATGTGAAATCTTTCACAAATTTTGTCAACATCCTGATTCTTGAAAGGCCTCCCATTATCAGTGATGATAGAATTAGGAATTCCATATCAGCAGATGATGTAATTCAGGATGAATGAAGATATTTGTTTACCTGTCACAGTCGTCAAAGGAACGACTTCGATCTATTTTATAAAATATTTTGTAGCCGTGATGATGAATTTATGCCCATTTGATGATGAAGGATTAATTTTTCCCACAAGATCTAGTCCCCACTAAGAAAAAGGCCATGTCAGAGTGAAAGGCTGCAGTTCCTGTGCAGGTGCATGAATAAGATTCCCATGAATCTGGAATTTAGAACACTTGACAAAAGCAAAATATTCTCTCTCCATGGTAGGCCAATAATATCCCATTCTAACAAGTTTCTTGGCTAAGGTTAAACCACTTGAATGAGTTCCACAAATACCACCATGAACCTCTTGTTAGGCTTTTTCAAATTCATCATGTTCAATAAATCAAAGGAGCATACCATCAAAACCACATCGGTAAAGGATATCGACGATCAAGGTATAACGTGATGATTGGCGTATGAAATTCCTTTTTTGGTTTCAGGATAAATCTAGAGGTAAGATGCTATTTTTCAAGTAGGTATAAGTCTTTCCATATAAAGGTGAATCAGAACCGGTTAAATGACATATGACTTGGGTCTCAGGATTATCATAGGTGGGAGAAAACAATTGTTCCACCAAGAATTCGTACTATTTTTTATTTTCTGATAATTGTAACAAGGAAGCCATTGTAGCCATTGCATCTATAGCTTTATTATCCATCCTTGGGATTGAAAACTTAATTTCCACAAAATACTTTTTAAAATCATCCACCATGTTCTTGTAAGGTAGCAGCTTATCATCTTTAGCTTGATAATCATCATTGATTTGATTAATAACAAGTTGTGAATCACTATAGACTTGCAACTCTGTAATCCGCCATTCTAATGCTATCTTCATTCCTATGAGCAATGCTTCATATTCAGCTATGTTATTTGTGCAAGGAAACATTAACCGATATGATTTTGGAATGGTATGTCCTTCAAGTGTGACGAAAAGAATCCCTGCCCCCGAGCCTTGTTGCGTGTAGGATCCATCAAAGTACAATGTCCATGATTTCTTAATTGTTGCTGTGAAGACATCTGCATCAGGAAATTCAATGTGCATTGGGTTTTCTTCTTGTAAAGGTACTTCTGCCAACTGATCTGCAATGACCTATCCTTTTATAGCTTTTCGATCTACATAGTGAATGTCAAACTCACTTAAGATCATTACCCATTTTGCAAGTCTTCCTGTTAAGGTAGCTTTGCTTAAGAGGTATTTTAGTGGATCAATTTTAGTTATCAGCTTAATTGTATGAGCTAACATATAGTGTCACAACTTTTGGGAAGCAAATACTACTGCTAGACAAGCTTTTTCAATAAAAGTGTAGTTTAGTTCATGACTTGTTAATGTTTTGTTGATATAGTATATGGCTCTTTCTTTGCCTGTAGAATCCTCCTGTGCAAGTAACGCTCCCAAAGATACTTCTGTTGCTGAAATATAAAGTATGAGGGGCTCTCCTGGAACTAGTGGATTCATAAGATATTGCTTGATCTAATTAAATGCTTCTTCACACTTTTCCTCCCATTTGAATGGGACATTTTTATGCAATAAATGTGTAAATGGTAAGCTTTTATCTACCAATTGAGCTATAAACCTGCTGATAGATTGTAGTCATCCTTGCAATGATCGAAGTTGACTAATATTTCATGGTGGCGGCATGTCCATTATAGCTTGTACTTTTCCTAGATCAACCTCTATGCCCTTTTCTGAAACAATATATCCCAGGAGTTTTCCAGATGTAACGCCAAAGACACATTTCTTTGGATTGAGTCAAACATTAAACTTCTCCATTCTGACAAAGATCTTTGACAAGATTTCAAGATGTCCTCTTGTGTGGTATTTGTCCAATAAGTCATCCACATAGTCTTCCATGAAGGTGTGCATCATGTCATGAAAAATGGTAGTCATTGCTCTTTGATAAGTCGCTCCTACATTTTTAATCCCAAATGGCATGACATTCCAACAATAGGTACCCCAAGGGCACATGAATGTTGTTTTATCTTGATCCTCTAGTGCAATCTTGATCTGGTTGTATCTTGAAAACCCATCCATTAGTGAATACATTGCATGGCCAACAGTTAAATCAACAATCATATCTATGTTTGGCAAAGGGAAGTCATCCTTGGGACATGCTTTGTTCAAATCTTTAAAATTTGTACAAATTATAATCCTTTCGTTCGGCTTTGAAACAGGTACAATATTGGAGATCCATTCCGCATAGTCAATAGACCGAATAAATCCAACATCTAAAAGCTTCTTTAACTCTTCCTTAACCAATAATGCAACATGTGGATGCATTTTCTTGAGTTTTTGCTTCACAAGTTTTTCCCCTGTGTTTATAGATAGATGATGCATTATCAGATTAGGATCCAATCCTGGCATATCAGCATATGACCAAGCGAATTTGATTTGATTCTCATTCAAGAACTCTGTGAATTTCAGTACTTCTTCCACTGTTAATGATGCTGCAAGTTGCAAAAATTTTGGCTGCTCTGTTGTACTTATGTTGATTGATTATGTGGGATCACTCAAAACAGAAGATCTTTCTTGATAATGGTTACGAAGAGTGTCAAGTTTCCCATCTTTCAGTGCCTCAAAAAGGTTTTCACCGTCGGATTCGCTCTTTATTTTTCTCTTGTTGTGATCTATCACTGTTGTTTTTCGGTTTTCACCGATAGATCCATCTTTTATTTTATTTATTTTGTAGCTAAGATACTTGACACCCTCCCTATCAAAATCTTGAGTATGAGATTCTTCAATGGAACAATTATTTTCTTGATTAGATGAACAAAGGAAATTTACAATATCCTCATCATCATGAAATGTAGGGATATGGATAGGTGCGTTGTTGTCCCAATCAATAAGTTCTGGATAAACTAAAGGCATGGGATCATTAGGTTGGGTAAGGTCTTGAACCGTCAAATTCATAACATTCTTGTCATTTTCATGATGGACAAGGTCTATGATGGTATTCTCCTGCCGATTATCAATCTCGTTAAAATCTGAATCGTCCTCACTTGAGTCATGATCGCTTTGTAAAACATAGTCAAGTGGAGGCCTTGAGCCCTCTCCTTGTAAGAACATGGGTGAAAATTTATGTATGACATCCACCCTTTTCTCTGTTAAGAATGTATCATCAGAGACATCATCCCATTCATATTCATTAGAATCAGTGTCTGAACTGTTCTGTAATTGGAAAAATGATCCATAAAATTTTTGTATAGTAACATTTTCATGGGATTTATCTGAAATTGATTCTTCTTCATGAGTTTGTTGTGTTTGCTGTGAAGTTGACCCTTCTAAATTTTTACCATATCCAAGTCCTGTTTTATCATTTGGATGTATTGAAATAGGTTGGATTGGCTCAATGATTCCTTCTTTTCTTTTTCCTATAGGACCATTTCCCTCATATCCCATTCTTTGCATGATGATATACCCTTTACCATATTGTTCAGTAGGTAACTTCATGTGCAAAAGAGATTCATCTTCATCTTTGTAAAGCCAGCTTAGGATGTCCCTATCTTCGGCTTCTTCCTTAGTGGTGTTAGCTTTAATGAATTGTCCATCAAACTTTGTGATTGGCACAGAAGTTTGGGATGTAGAGGTTGTTGCGATCTTTTGATTTGATAGGGTCGACTGACCATGTGACCTTGGTGAAGGAGGTAAGCTAGAAAGGGATAGCGAATATTTTCCTACTCCTTTTTCTTTTAAATGTAGCTTGGTGTCAAGATTCTTTGTCAATTCTTGTAATTGGCCTTGTAGATTCAAAGAAGAAGCAATAAAAGCCTCCCTATTATGTGGCACAAAGACGTCTTGAGTTGCTCGGAGATTTGAACAAGTTTGGGTACTATTGTAGTTAGCTTGTATAGTTATTTCTTGTCCATAATACAGAAACTTGAGGCATTGATGGTACGTTGACGGTACTGCCTGCATATCATGAATCCATGGGTGACCCAAGAGTATATTATAGGAAAGATCACGATCTAGAACCTGATAAAAGGTATTTTCACAATAGGTCCCACTCTGATAGGTAGCATTATTAGTCCTTTAGAAGCTCTTTCTTCATCATCATATGCCTTGATAGTTATTTTCCTTCGTGGATCAATGGAATTTTCTGATATTCCTAAGGAATGTATAAGCTTTAAGGTACAAATGTTTAAACCAGCTCCTCCATCTATAAAGACACGTCTGATTTGGTGTTTATGGATCATGACTTCAAGATAAAGCAATGAATTATGTGGATGTGTCATGGAGGCATCATCTTTTTCGGAGAATGAAAGACAAGTGGGAGAAGAAAAATTTCCCACCATGGCCTGAAATTTGCTTACATCTAGATCAATGTCAATAGTTGTGTTTACAAGAGCTTCTTCCAAAATATTCTTGTGTATGGGGGATATTTTGAGAAGTTCAAGGATGGAAATTTGAGCTGATATTTTTCTCAATTGATCAACTAGATTATAATGACTTGGAGAAGGGATAACTGCCTTAGATGAACTACCTTTTAGGATAACTTTTGCTTGTCCTCTCGTAGTCACATTAACATGTTGATACTCTTGTTTTTCCTTGATCTTTATAACATTAACTCGTTGATCATCTACATAAATGTGGCAGATTATGTTGTCTTCAACATTATTTATGCTTTTCGCTTTGGTAACTGATGTTTCCCCCTTTTGATAGTTTGGTAAAGGATCTTTGAATGCTTGATGATCGTCATTGGTATGATGTCCTTCAATTGTAATAGTGTCATTGTCAATTAAATCTTGTACTAGATTTCACAAAGCTTGACAGTTATTTGTTCTATGACCTTTACATCGATGATAATTACAATAATACGAGTCATTCCATGATGGTGGTTTGACTCGTGGCTCATAATCTCTTTGTGGTGGTAAGGTGATAACCTTATTATCAAGAAGCTCCTTGAGAGCAGACTCAAGAGATTGACCCAAAGTGGTAAAGTTTCGTCAATTTGAAAAGAATGGAGATCTTGGTAAATTTGATGTTTGGGTATTGCCAAGATTGTTATTGAAATTACCACGATTATCCTTGTTGTTTTGATTGGTCATGCTTTCTTGGTTGGAGTTTTTTCCTTGTTGATTGTTGTTTCTTTGTTGGTATTTCCTTGTTGATTGTTTCATGGAGCACTTGATAGGTTGAAGATAGATGGTCGTGTTCGTAGATTGTTTGCATCCACTATACCATCATTGACAACATTTTTATTTCTATTCCAAAACCTTGTTTTATCATTGTTGTTTTGATTGGACGAACTCGGATTATCAAGTTTTATCACTCCTCTTTTAACCAAGGCCCCTTCAATGGTGATTGCGTTCTCAATCAATTTTTCAAAGTTAGGAGGACAATGAAGATTAAGCCTGTAGCTTAATTCTTGATCTAGGCTATTGATGAAGATATCCATCTTTTCCTTTTTAGGAATACGATGAGAATATCGTGCAAACAATCTTCTTCCACCTTTGCAAAAACATAGTGAAAGATTCCCCTACTTTTTGTTTCACTTTACAAAGATCAAGCATGGTTATCTGGTGTTGGATGTTGTAAGCGTATTGTGATATAAACTAATTTATTAACTCCTCAAAATTTTTGATGGGGGGAGTGATCTTGGAAAGCCACTCCATGGATTTTCCACCCAGACTTCATGGAAACAATCGCATTAAGTAGGTATCTTCATAAGCGAATTCAAGACTCATATTTCAGAAATCCCTCACATGTTCAATGAGGTTAGTTTTCCCATTGTACCTATCAAATTTAGGTATTTCGTAATGTTTTGGAAAAGGGATCATTTGAAGACTCCTATCAAATGGATAAGGAGATATGTCATCCAAAACATACTTCTTTGTTACACCCCCTTGCATTTCCTTTATTTGCCCTTGTAATTCTTTTATTTGTTGAGTAAGGGCACTAAAGTCATTAGGAGGAGTTTTAGGATTCACTTTAATCCCTTCTATGTAAAAATTGGAAGGTAACTTAGCTCCTTGATTAGCTAATGAAAGAAAATATCTTTCTTTGTTTCATTCTAGAATTCTTTCTATAAGAGTATGGAATTGGGGATCCTATTCTACTTCTTGAAGCTTTTCTTCTGTTAACTCTTCAATATGAAATGGATTCTCTTCTTTCTCGTTATTATCTCCCATTTTGCTTGTGGAAGTTTCTCCTTCGTCCTTTTCTATGTGCTTTCGAGATCGCGTGACAACAGGCATAATCGAAATGAAAGAATGAACAATATAAATAAATTATTTAAATTTATTTATACGCAGATTGAATTCAGAGATTTAATTAAATATTAAAAATATTTAATTAATTACCAGGCTATTGTGATGTGACCATTTTTAGGTTTATACAATTCCCATAGGGGCCATAGAGAGTCCATCCTGGGTATGGAGAGTGGTATGTGACTCTTCATATCTCTCCTTATGTAAACTATTTATAAATAGAGTTTTCTTTGTTATCACATTTACCCAACTCATTAGATCAACTAAGATGCTAGTTACGACATTTTGATTAATCTGGGGAGGAATGTACAATGGGGAAGGATCCTTATTTAGAGGCTCATCATGTAGGTTAAAAGTTATATCAAGCATTGCACTTTCATTTTTAGGAGGGTAGATATGTGTGAACAAGACCATGTTCATGTACTCGGATGGAGCTAGCTTAGAAGATGTAGAAGATTATGTTACTAATTTTGTAGAATGAGAGGGAAACAAATCAGTGTAAATTTGCAACTCACTATTATCCTTAGCCATAGATTTATTAGAATTTTTTCCCATTGAGATGGATAGTCCCATCGTCAATGTGGTCCTAGATCTCGCTACGTAGGCACACACATCACTTGGTGTCATGTCTATGCGCTCGGTGGAATTGACAAAATTGTTGCACAACATACCACTCAGGATATGACTTGATTAGATGTTAGAGTTCTAGAAATTTCAAAACTTTATCTTTTAACAACTTTTTCAAAATAACAGTATAAGAATCAGATAGTTTTATAAAATTCCTATCACACTCTAAGCCCTTATCTTTAGACATAGAGACTAGGTTTACAATATCTTTGTTATTTCCAGAAACTAACACTACAGACCAGTTATTGGGATGAGAGCGCAAGGATGAACCCCAAAACTATGCAACCATCTGTTGGTATTCATGCAGTACAACACATAGGTTTGGAAAGGAAGGGTACTGAGCATCAAGGTGAACTTCTCTTGCCACTGCTTTTGTAAGTTCCCAATGAAGACCTTTTCAGCATCTGAGTCCTGTAAAAGATAATACATTTGTGAAAACAACACTTGATAGCGAGCAATAAAATCAATTACCTTTTTGTGGTCCCTTTGCTTGCATCAGAGAAAATCTAAAAAGGTCATCTCTAGTCTGATGTTAGCTTGGAATTGCCTCAAGAACTAGTTTACCAACTAATCAAACGAAAAGATAGAGTTATCTGGTAAGGAACAGTACCACTCAAGGGTAGTTTCCTTAAGGGATCTCAAAAAGAGATTAGCCATTAAATCATCATAATGGAAGAAATTAGTGCACATAGCATTAAATGTTGAAACATGCGTCTGAGGATCTCCACAACCACCATACTTTTCAAATTTTGGAATCTCCATCCCTTGAGGGATAAGAGTGTTTAGAATGGAAATAGATAAAGGACTATGATGAAAGAAAGGTTGTAAAATAGTTTGAGAGGTAGAACTAGATAGGTTCCCTAACTGGTTTTTCCTCTAACCCATGTTCTGCAATAAAGTATTTAAGACAAGGTTAGAGGATAAAACATGACTAGTGGAACCTCCACCAAAACGACCAGAGCCACCAACCCTCATACCAGTATAGACCCCACCACCGAGACCAACATGGGCTCCAAGATTACCACCAAGAACATTAGGATTGATGGAGCTAAATCCCAAGGGTACCTTATTTACTTGAATGATGGGGGTCGCCTGAGGTCCAAAGGTGGTATTAATAGAAGGGCCAATCTTGGTCATGCATACTGATAGCCTAGGCATTGATACTTCTAGTTGTCTCTCAATGGTCTTGGAACCAAGGTCTCAGGTAGCAGCCTAGTTAGGATTGTAGGTTGGGACATGAGTGTCCACAATGTCCATAAGGCCCTAATGAAATTCCACACCTATCCAATCCTTGTCCAACATAGCTCTCAATTTGTTAACAACCTTAGTGGCTTTAGCCATAGTCCTTTCTTTCTCCAGATACTTCTCGATCTTCCCGATTCTTCTATCTAGGGAAAGAAGTTTCTCTATGGGTACATCAAGAGCATCATCTTACTTCATAGACAAATCCAAAGGAGAAGTAGGAGAAGTAGGAGGAGTAGGAACACGTGTAGCGGCTTCTCCAAAGGGGCTAGAGAAACTAGTAGGCATTTTTGAAACTACTTCCTCAAAGGTAGGATCAGTTTGACCCATAGTAACCTTCTTGGAATCCATCTCTATATTTCATAGGCTCCTTCTAACCACATTCTTGGAGGTTATAGACTAATTCATAAATCTTATAAATCTTCACAAAACACAAATCTATAACACACCTAAGACATGAGAGGGAGACCTCTGACACGAAGAAATGAAAATAAGACTTTCATGTTAGGTTCACCAAAAATGTAGAGTAGGGGGATTCATCACCCCAAGGCTCCAAGTCACGGGAGAGCCTCAAGGAATGAACTACCCTAAACTACCTCAAGTTAACTAATAAATTAAGAAAGGAAAGACGGGTTGAAAAGGAAGGGAAAATGAAACTTTTTTTCCCTTTTGCTAATAATAGGCATTTTCAAAAACTAGGTGAACAAACAACAAGGGTCTCAGACTATGAACCAAACAACTCTTTGTCTAAGGATGGAAGTACAGGAGCCAAAATTCATCATGTTGCACTGGCATCTTGTACAGACAAGGGGTCAAATAATAGTAAAAAACACTCAAGGTCTACTTACAACCCAAATATTAGAGTTTTACAATTTAACAATTTAATATGAAGAATACAAAAATAAGTAGTACAACAAGAAGAATATTGGAAAGGATTATTCTAATAAAAAAAATGATAAGGAAAGAGTAGGAAATATACCATTCCACGCATAGTCCAATTCTCTGACTATAACTCCAAGCAAGCGAACCTACACCTACACACACAAAAACAAGAAAAGTGTTGGGTTGTGTTTTGAGGTTTGCCTCAATCGGACACCCGTTTTGGTGTTTCCACCTCCACAGACAACTGAATATGCAATGATATAGATAAAAAGTGATAAATAAGAGAGAATGGAAATGACACAATAAGGTAGAGAGAAATGACAACCTGAATGCTACTCTACAAGATGATAGATGTAAATAAATGAAGACACAATGTTACCTTCCCTGCTATAAGCACTAAAGGTCAATAGAGGAAGAGAATGACACCACCATGCTGAGGAGATAGAACTTTTTAAACCTACAATGATGATGGTGTTGAAGCAAGAAGACACTATAGAGACCAAGTAGAAATTTTGGTAGCAGCAAGATAGAGCAAGAGTGATCAAGAAGAATGAGAAAATTTAGCTTTAGAGAATGAAGGAATGAGTTAGAGAATGCAAGAGAGTGAATGAATGAGTTTAAATGGGTAAAATGGAGGCAAGGAGTCATTTTTTCAGTCAAGAGTCTGGAGGAGATGTTACCTTCACAAGAAATCAAGAAGTGTAATGTTTCTATGAATTATAGAGGTAGGAATATGTCAAATGTCTGTGTGACGTGTGGACTTCCCTGATAAATATTCCTTCATTGATGCTAAACCAAAAGGACATGTGGGAAAATTGGGATGAAGGTGGTGGGGTTTTACATCATCAAACTTGTAAATCTAAGGTAAGGGTAAATTAATGGTAAATTTTCCTAAGTGAAAATTTGCGCCATTACACATATATAGGAGAGGGGAGGGAAAAAAAACAAATGATAAAATTAACTCCAACTACCCAAAAATAGGCAAGAGTTACACTCATGGAATATGTCATCCACCCTTATAATAACCCACTCACTATAACTAAGCAAGATAAACTAAATATGTAGGAAAATATATAATACCCAACTAAGGAAAATAAAAAGAATACACTAACACACCCTTAAGTGCAATTTAGATGGGTGAGAAGATGGGCCTTAGTAAATGAAACTTGTTGATGTATTCATATATAAAAAGATCCCTCCAAAGATAAGAATCCCCCAAGAAGAAAGATAGAAGGCTCCTTCAAAATAGAAAGAGAAAGGATGAACTAAGTAGCCCCGAAAGAAGTAGCCTCTCATAGTCCAAGTAGAGCATGAAAATAAAAAATAAAAATTTTTGTGCAAGGTTTAGTGAAGATGTTGATAGATTGATAAGAAATTGGGAATTATCAAAGATCAATGAATTGTCCATGTATAATCTCTTGAATGTAGTGTGTTGGATTATTCCTGAATTTACGATTAAATTTAGTGTTTGTACTTTTCTAGGTACCATTTTAATTATGTATCTATGTGTTTTATAGGTTATTTTTATTTTATTTTTTCACCATAACTTATGCAAATATATCACCCTTTATTTACAATATTATCATGTGGAATATTCTTTATTTTTTCTTGCATCCCTGTCTCTATGGTGTCTTAACTTATGATATGATGTTTCATATCACCTTATAGTGATTTCATGTCACTTGTCTTGAATTATTGTTTCTATCACATGTACTCTTGATCTTGTTGTTCTTGCTATAAAGGTAGTATACTTTATTTGATTATCTTTATTATCTTTGTTGAGGTAGACCTTTCCATGTTTGATGTTTTTTTCTAGCCTAATTTGGTTTCTTACATTCTTGCAAGCATGATTCTATATTGTAATACGTTCATTTTGGTCTTCTTGATCTCTGTGACAACAAAGGGGTTGATTTGGTTGTAGTTTCTTATGGTTTTGTAGTGGTAATATTCCTAAAGATTCAAGTGTGTTGCATCTTTAGGTATCTTTCCTGTAGTATTCCTATGTGGTGCCAAGAGGTCTATAAGGTGGTTGTGATGTTTTTTCTCATTTTGTGGAGATGTTTTGATTATATGGGAAAAATAGGTTTTGAAGGGACCCGAAACCCTTTACATCACATTAGACCAAAATGTTGTTATAAGAGATAAACACAATATAGCATAAGCAACAACCAAAAGTCAACTAACAACCAAAAACCAATGACCCAATAGCAAAAAAGCAGAGACAAAAAAAACAACAAAAACACAAACTATTTCATATTTTTCAAGGTGTTGGCCACCTCGATCTCTTGATTGCAGTTTAGGTTAATCATGTCCATTAATTCTTGCTTTTCTTCTTTGAATGTCTTCCTAAGGTTCCCCCTTGTTCTGGTACTCGAGCCTTTGGACTCTTCTTTGATAGTCTTCTTCCCCTTACCTTTAGAGGTCTACTCCTCAATCATATACACGAAGTATAAATGATCCTCCCTAAGCTAACTAATCTTACCAAACAGAACCTTTAGAGATTCTGCATTGTTTTTAACGAAACTATGGCTAACTTGTAGTAATTTCTTGATAGCCTCATTTGTTTCCTTAATCCTTTCTTCCATTTCACCAAGGCACTTTTCACACTGGCATTTGAACTTAGAAAATGAGCACTCTAAATCCACTAGCCGCTCAATAAGAAGGTCTAAAGAAGACCCCTTCAGCTGGTTCGACATGTTCTCCTTGAAGCCCCTAATCTTAATGTTGACCTTGTTGAATTCCTGCAACACCCATTTAGCAAGTTTAAAGGTGCACATCTCACCAGATCGAGCCATATCCAATAGCTCAAACATGGAGGTATTATCATCATTGAGATAAGAAAATACTCAAAAAGAGGATTAACCTTTAGTGGCTTCGGCTTGTTGAGGCTCGGATTCACACCCTCATCTACACACACATTCCTCTCACCTGAGGCCTCCTCACTACCCAATTCCCCAACACCCTCCTCACAAGTAGAAGAATGCCTAATAGGGGAATCATCAATATCAACAATATTGTTCTCCACATCCTTTACCTATTCTGGAGTAGCATTCTTACCCTTCCTACCACCTTCCAACCCTTACCTTTGCAATTTAGCGATCCTTCTAGAAGCCCTCTGTGGAATCTCCTCAAACACATTAACCCTAGCCTCAACTGACTTCTCCTCCTCCTCATGACTAGGCTCACCAAAACCTTGGCCATAAAGCTCAACATTCTCCTTAGACACACAATGCTAAGACCCACCCAAGCAATGATCAATGTCTTCCCCATCAGAAAGGGACCCATGGGAATCTT
Source organism: Sequoia sempervirens (assembly GCA_007258455.2). Taxonomy (NCBI): domain Eukaryota; kingdom Viridiplantae; phylum Streptophyta; class Pinopsida; order Cupressales; family Cupressaceae; genus Sequoia; species Sequoia sempervirens. The sequence continues at coordinate 1,264,638,746 of VDFB02271358.1, forward strand.
ACTTTTGCATAACTAACTTCTTGGCAGGACCCTTCTTTAAATTCCCATTTTTTATTTTTTTAGAGGGGGCGGCCACAAGGGACAAGGAAACCCCCACAGTATTATCCTCATCCACATTCCATTTTGCATCACCATCAGCACTCGTCTCTAAGCCAAACAAAAAATAATCCCCACTTGTGGCCTTTTCTTTCCCCTTAAAAAAATTAGCCAAAGTATGAGCTCTCACATGCTCCATGATGAGCAAAATAAGGCCTTCATGAAGAATAGAGGCCCTACAGTTCTTTAAATGAGCATAAATTGAAACTTCTAGGGATGAAAGGAAAAAAAATGGGAAAGATACATGCAACCCATGTCTAAAATGATTAAGCACAGTAAAATGGTGCCCTAGGATAGTAGTAAATCATCCATCAAGAGTAATATGCCACATTAATACTTCTGAAACATCAGCTAAGATACCCTTCAGGGAGGCTCGTTCATACCCCCATGAGGGCAGCTTAACCAGCTTCACTCATTCATTTTCCTTGAAGAATTGATCCATAGAATCATCGTTGCTCTTTCTTTCTTTCAAAAAATTTTGGCCATTTTTCGGTAGCCCCGTAATGAAGGAAATAAAGTATTCATTGATAAAAAAAATCCATACCTTTCACCTTCAAAAATCTATTGTTCCAGTAGCGAACAAACTTCACAGAGGCTTTGGGGTCATGGCCATGAAGCATTTCCAAATAGGGCGTAAAATGCCCGTGTCTCAAGATTCTCCAAATTTTAGTATTATTTTTCCACTTGTTGCAAGTTAGAGGTTTGATCCTACTCCTATCTCCACCCATTTCAACTATCAACATTAACAGATACCAAAGCCAAATCACACTTTCAAGATTACAATGAGTACTGGATTAGGCAATACATAACACACAAAACATGTGGTAATTAAGAGGGCGATAATTTCTCGATCACCCCAAATCACAAGCTCAAATCTAGCTATCATTTCACAATAAAATCTTGGCCTTCTCAGGAAGGGAAGAGTACTCTCCCCATGCCTTGAAATTATTAAGGCTAACAGCCTCATTTGCAAAAAAAATCAACAAGGGAATTACCTTCCCTATAGATATGCATGACATGGGTCTCATCAAAGGATCTCAGCATCATGATTGAATCCTCAATAAGTTGTTTGACTATCCAACTCAAATTTTATTTTTCCAAGCAAGCAATTAACAATATTGAGAGAGTCCCCCTCAACTAATAACTTTGAAAATCCCCTATCCAACACAAACTTGATGTTGATGTAAGCAACTTCAGTCTCAACATAGTGATTGGTCTAGTTTCCCAATGGGAGTGCCACCGTGCCCAAGAACCTAGCATCTTCATTCCTCAACACCCCCTACAACTTGTAGGCCTAGGATTACCCTTGGCTGCCCCATCAAAATTAATTTTAACCCACCCTGGGGGTGGAAACTTCCACTTAGTATTCAATCTAGAAATAATACTAGAATTAACTAAACCAGAAGGAAAAGAAGTGATCTTCCAATTAGTAATCACCAAGATAATATAACCAACTAGAAATGAGGATGAAGCACACCAGGTGGAGCCCTAAAACTGAAGGGAATTTTTTTCCACAATAGCCCTCTGAGTTTTGATAAAGACACTATCCACTTTAAGTTTGGAGTCCTGAAAAATTCTATTATTTCTTTCTTTCCGTATAGCCCAAGCAATATGAGGAGCCATGAGCGCCCAGAGCATTCGAAGAGGGGAAGATGAGGGAACTTCCATTGATCAACAACCTTGTGTGGAGATGTTTTCCTCCTCTATAGTGTGATTTTAGTAGTTTTCCTAGTTCACTTTGCAATGACTTATCATTATGATAATGGAATTATTATGGTTGTGGTGGTTTTTTTATGTCCTTGTAGTGTGCTTCTTATCTATAATGGCTCCATTGTAGCTTACTTTTTTATTCCAAAGGTGTGGTAGTCAAGGCTGTAGTCAATCACTTCTATGATAACTACAAGTGTTGCATTATCCATATGTTATAATAGAAGTGATTGAATACAACCTTGACTACAACTAGTTTTAACTTTGCATATGGGTAGATGATACAACCTTGCAATCAACCTTGCCTTAAATATTTTTTCATCTATGGTCATTTCCTTTCTTGAACCTTAAATATATCACTCCCTTTCCAACGTGTCATTCACCATTTGATCTCCAATTCTATCAAGTGGACAATGTGTATTCACACAAATTTTAAATGACTTATTTACCTACCAAGTAATGTCAATTTACATATGTGATTCTACTCCATATTTCTCATTTTTTATTTGAAATTATTGGCTTTATGGTTGGCCTTACATGTGGTTGGCAGTATCCTCAACATTATCATTACTCCTAACTCCTTGAGGTCATTATGAAGATTTACAATGACAATTTTTTATCCAAGATTTTTCTTGAGTCCTATGCAAGGTTTTGGCTAAGTTAGCTTCATTGATTTTGGTCTTCAATGAGGTTTGGTGATTTATGAAATGCTATATTTAACTAATGTCTTTTCCCCTAGTGGTTCATGTGTAGTTTCAAATTTCTATACATATTTGGGTGTCCTTTCTCGTTCATTCATAGTTATGAGGGAATGACTATTTTGTCCTCATGATATAGATTTTGTTTTATCCTACGTGGATTTCTCCTCTCAAAGACATAAATCTTAACAAAGTGTTGTATGGGCTTTGTGGGTGACTTGATGATGGTTAGGCACATATTTGAATCTACCTCCAACATTCATGATAATTGAGTGCTATATATTTATAATTTTGTGATGATAGATGATTTCTTGATAGCATTGTTCACATCTTATGATCCAATAGCTAGTTGAGAAGTGAATATTGAATGTATGTTTGTTTATAGTCCCCTAAAGATCCACTACTTTTGTATTTCCTAAAGGAATGAATTTAATGTGCAATTTGTAACAATTTAAGTGTCTCCATGAATATTGTTTAATCTTTTGATGATCTTATTCTTGGGAATTAAGATGTCTCAACCACTACAAGTGCCTGATTTAATTTATTTATTATTCAAAAAATTATTATAGTTATTTGACATTTTATACATAATAATTAATATTTATGATCCACCTTAAATGGGGCATTGGAATTTATTTAAGTCATTTGAATCCGTGTGTTGGTACTTTGTTACATGATTTTTAAGTCATCAGATGGCGCCAAGGATAATTTAGAATATTTGGAGCACCCCTCTTTGTGGTTTTATGACTTATAAGAGCCAATAATAGGTGGAGTTACCTTGGAATCTTGACTGACTATGATAGGATTTATTATTTGTTATAGGTGTCTGTTTTAAGATATTTTTACATGCCAATTTTGGCACCCCATGTTGAGTGGATCAAATCAGATGTTATAGGTGATTTATTGGTTTGCTATTTTTAGTAGATTGGAAGGAATTTTTATGGGTGGCATTGCAAATTGTGCCAAAGTTGGTGTCATATTTTGGGGTTTTTATAGCATGGTTTTGGAAACTATTTGTGCTTTCTAAATTGTAAATTGGTGCTTGAGGAAGTGGTTTTATATGAGAGTTTGTAGGTGCACAAGTGTATTGGAATGTTACCAAAATTCTTCCAAATTTATTGCCAGTATAATACTCCTATAAATATTTGCATTACAAGTGTATTTTAATCCTCTTTCATATTTGATAATACATTATGTGAGTTTTGGAGTGTGGTATTTTCCTTTTGAAAAGGTTTTCCCCACATAAATCATTGTGTCATTGTATAATTACTTGTTTTTATAAGATTGTGTTTCTCTATTTTCTATAATAAGTTTGGATAAAATATTAAAAAAATTCAACATCACTCCCTTCAAGAGTATTAGAGGA
>VDFB02271358.1:1264642712-1264668661 GCA_007258455.2 Sequoia sempervirens
GTGAAAAGAACACCCTAGAGAGACTAAATGGTTGAGATGTGTACCATAGTAATATTAATTATTACTAGGAACCATCCAAAACAAACATCAAATGTTCCTCAAAGAGCCAACAACACAAATAATGAGGAGTAGAATTAACCTTGCATAAACCATTAGAATCATATCATTAATGAAAAACATGGCATTTCAAGGGGGGGTCAATAAGATCTCAAGTATCTCATCAAAGATAGGGAAATTATAATGGTCATTATTACAATGATGAGTTGAAATGTACCTTAGTTTGATTGGGCACCACATTGTGAGGCCGATTGTGGGGAGGCCACAATAGCAGCATGGCCCACCAAGCCACACACCAAACCCTTCTATTCTTCATCACATAACCCCAAGTTTGAGTTAGCTTCCTAGTCATTAGGTGGCAAGAGAAAAATGTACAAGTCCCATAATTAAAAAATAATAGATACAAATTTAAATTGGGCCACCGCAAACCAAACTCCATCACCAAGAAGCTAAACATGAGGAGAGGGTTCCAAACATTGACCATCATTATCAAATATAGGGAAATGCCACTCCAAGGAAAGGAGTTTCCTGAAATGTTTAAGGAAGTAAGAGAAGATTCGCCAACACCTTAAGGAGTCTTGGTCCATCTCCAATTTGGTCATAGTGTCAACAACCATGTTGCCTTCTCTATAGGTGTGTTTAAGCTCAAAAATTTTGAGGCCCAAAAGGAGTTTCTTGAGATCATTAATGATATCTCACAAATCCAAACCAAGGTGATTTGAGCCTTTAACCACATCAATGATCAGTTTTGAGTCCTCTTTAATGAGGAGATTTTTTATTCCAATAGATAGGGAAATCCTTACACCCCAAAGAAGAGACATACCAAGGCCTCCATCATATCCTGCCACAACTACTCCCGAGGGGGATCTCAACATTCCTCCCCTGCTATCCATGCTTGGGTTACCATGAGTTACACCATCAAAATTAAGCTTACACTAGCCAACTATGGGTGGTAACCATTTAGTATTCAACTTGACAATCTTCTTAGTGATGTCAATAGTGTAGAAGGTTTGAGGTAAGCCCCATTGTGAATCTATGTTAAATTCAAGGGGAATGAGAGGGGGGTGGATTTGGGCAAGACCAATGGTAAACTAAGATGTTTTCTAGAAGGAGCTTAAAGAAATCCGAGAAGACCTCTTATGGGATTTTTTCCATATCCTTAAAAATCTAATTTTTTCTTTCCTTCTAGAGACTCTAGGAAAGATGTGGAGGGATTTTCCTCTATAATTATTTCATGAGGGGGTGGTGGAAGGGGCTAATCCATTCATTCATAAGGGCTAGTAGCACTTTATTATGGGTCAACTGATTTGAGGCTTCTACAGTAAATACACCCAAATTTTGTGAGAAAAATAGCAATGTAGGAGAATGTGGGGGACTTTTTCCTTGTCCATTTTGCACAAGACACATCTATTCGGTAATTGAAAGCAATGCTTGATGAGGTTTTCCTATGTTAATATTTTTTATGCATGGTTGTCCACTAGAAAAAATAAAAATTTCAAGGAGATGTTTTGTCTAGACTTTCCCCCAAACAACATTATAGTTAACGCCCTTTAATAGTTGATTGTAAGCCAATTTGACATAAAAGTTTCCCTTAGGACTCTTGGACCAAAAGAAATGATCCACTTTGGGGAAGATAGGGAACCTAATCCTTCGAAGATCATGTTGTAGTATCAAAGCTCTTTGGAGAAGGTGATTTTGGCCTTGGTAACACATCTAAATATTTTTCCAAGAATTATCATTCAACAAGTAGTCAAAGACCAAAGGAACGTTTAGCCAAAAATTGAAGGTTCTTAAAGATAGGGTGGGAACTGAGGGGTTGGTCGGTCAACTAGCTGTCATCCCAAAAATGAATGAGATGACCATTCCCAAACTTCTATATAAGGTCCAAAGAGATTAGACAATGGATTTTGAGGATGTTATTCCAAATCCAAGAGCCCCCTAGGAAGCCTAGTTTAGAGAGCACACTATGAAACCCTGTTATTGCACCAATATTTGCTGTTTAGGGTTAGGTCCCAACTAATCTTAGATGTCAATACTTTATTTAGGCGGGGGATTTCTTAATACCCAGTCCTCCCTGCTTTTTGGGAAGTAGTCTTTATCCCAGCTAACTAAGGCCAATATTTTCCTTTCTTCTATGCCTGACCATAGGAAATTCCTCTAATTTTTTTCAAACTTCTCAGCAATGTAGGTAGGGATTTTGAAAAGAGAGTAAATAAATTGGGACTCCCTGGAGAGATACAACAAGTTGTTGTAACTTACCAACATTGCTCAATAGTTACCCTTTCTAGCTAGCTAGTTTTTTTGTATGCATTCCAGTATAGAGTTCCAGAATGAGGGGGAAACATATTCAATAGTGAGGGGGAGCCCCAAATAAATTCCAAGGATTTCAGCACTTTGACATCCTAAGATGTCTTGAATTTTCCTCCTTAAGCCAACATTGGTGTTGAAGAAGTAGATAATACTTTTAGCATAATTGATACATTAGCTTCAGGCATCATCATAGTTATAAAGACACTTCTTCTAGCACCTATCCTCAACAATCGAAGCAGTACCAAAGATGATGGTATCATCCACAAACTATTGTAGAATTGAAGGAGGGAGAGTTGAAGAAGCTTTGAAACCTTTGAGGCCACCATTCTCAATAAGATTTAGAATGTTCCTTCCAAAACCTTTTCCAACAATATAAATAGGCAAGGAGAAAGGGGGCCCCTTGTGGAATACCCCACTTAGCCCCAAAGAAACCCCTTGGAATTCCATTCACAAGGATTGAGTACTTGACAATGGTTACACTTTCTCTTATAAGGTTGATTGAGCGCTTATGGAATCCCACTTTATTTAATACTTTAAACATGAATTCCCAATTGACCCTACCATACACTTTTGCTATGTCAAGTTTGAGAGTCATGTCAGGGAGAAGGCTCCTTTCCATCGATGCAAAATCTCATGGGTTGAAATAGCCACATCAAGAATTTGGCACCCAAGGACAAAACCTTTTTGGTTAATATTGATCAATTTTCCCAAAAGAGGTTTAATTTTGTTCACAAAAACTTTGGATAAGATCTTATAGACCATATTACATAAAATAATAGATTTGATCGGTTCTATATGATCATATGTATTCATATTCATATTCATATTCAATTTATCATTTAGCACAATTGATTCATACTCAATTTATCATTTAGTGATTTATTCATATTCAATTTATCAAATTCAGTAAATATCATTTAGTGTTTTGAGGTATACTCATATTCATTTATATTACATTGTTACATCATGTTATGCCAAAGATTTGATATGATCCTATGTATTCATATTCAATTCATCATGTTTATCTTACATAATTACTTCAAGTTATGTCTTAGAGATTCTACATGATCCTATATATTGATATTCATGTTAAATTTATATGTTTATCTTATATTGTTACATGTATGATGTTATTTTTTAGAGATTCTATATGATCCTATGTATTGATATAGGATATTCATATTCAATTTATCATTTATATTGCATTGTTACATCATGTTATGTCTTAGATATTCTATATGATCCTATATATTTATATTCATATTCAATTTCAATTTCTCATGCTTATCTTACATTTTTTATTAAGAGGTAAATACCAAGTTTTTAAGGGGACTGAAAACATTTTATATCACTAAATCGTCAACTTAAAAATAACTAGTCCATAGAAAAAAGGTAGCCCAAATGTTACAAAGAACACACAAAACCAACAATAGAAAAATCAAAGCTAGGACCGAGGAAAAACAACCATCCTCAAACCAAGAAACCACCAAAATATCAAGCTAGCATGAAAAAAAAAAAACAAACCACATAATTAACCAATTTCCAAAGGCAACAAGACTAGTAAAGGAATCTCAAACCAATATTATACCATAGATACCCTCCTAATATTTTTAGGCTTTCAAGGCTCAAATACAAATAAAGGGATGTCAAACCTCCTTTTATGACCATGCTCGAAGAATCTAAAGAAAAATCTAGAAGGGAGGATACCCTAAGCTAGGAGTGGATCATTATGAAAGAGCCATTCAAATCCAGGGGGATTTTTTTATGAAAATTATTTGGAGAGATTGGGAATCAATTAAGCCCTGGATTCTTTGGAATAGCTCTAGCTTTTGAAATGGTCTCTCAATTAATCAATAATCAATCTAGTGGTCTCCTATTTTACATTGCCAGAATTGTCCTCTTTCTATGACCCCTTGGTTCCATATTTTGAGGTTTTCAAAACTCTTTTGGATCTCTTTTCCAGAGTGACCCAAAGCTTGTAAACCTAACCAAAATCTTTAAATTGAAATTTTGTTTATCCAACTAGGATAATGAAACTTTTGAAACTATTATTGATGTTATGTGTTGTACCTTCAACACACACACCCCGTTTGGAATGGGGACCCTCTTCCTTTTCGCCTCATCGAGTTGATTTGCTGTTGTCTCATTTTTTGCCCCCCCCATTTTGGTGTTCTAAGTGATCAGTGAAACTTAGATAGTTCATCCTGAGTTGACCATCTTTTTTCCCCCTCCGATTTTTAGGGTCCTTGGCCTTTGCGGGTCCCACTAGCTATTTTCCTTAGCTTTTCAAAGTCAACGTCCCTGGAGTCCGTCAAGTCCACCCTATCAGGAAGCCCCTCCTAGGCTTCTGTCACCCCATCTCTATTTCAAACAGCCTTCCTTTGGAAGCTTTCCACCAACCAAGACCCGAAGCTCCCGTCACCGTCTGTTTGCCACCGAACCATCAAACGGTCGTCGGTCAGCTGTTGCCCACCTGGCGGGTCCCAACGCTCCCACTACCATTTTCTAATGGAAGCCCACCAACCTTCTAACCCATCATACCCGCATTTATGAGTCACATTTAATGGGGGAATGACTATAAATAGTAGACTCTAAACTATCATTTTCATTCGCTAGTTTGTTCAAAACGAGTCAGAGCCAGCTTCTAGCGCCACCATTACTTATGCATCGCTCGATCGCCATCTCTAGATCTTCGCAGCCTGCTTGGTCGACCTCCTTCATCATATCTGTTAGGTAGGGTTTCTGCCCGCATCCCTTCCATTGTGTTTTCTTTGATTTCTAAAGAATCATTAAATCTAAAAGGGAGAAAACTTAAACAACCAATTAGACATAACATAGGTGCAAAAAACCCACATCGTAAAACTTGAAAAAACCCTCCAAATCAACTAATATAATGACTGCAGAACCTTGACTCCCCAACATCATTCTTCAGCTAAAGCATTCACACTCTGCAGGCCTGCGACCTCCTGTCGCCGTCACAAACGTTAAAAAACTTAACCTACACTTAAACGGTGGGAAACCCCTATGGGTCTGCCCTAACGGGAGGACTCTCCTCCTTTTCCACCCAAACTTGGTCAAAACTCAAAGTGAAAATGATGAGATCCAATGAACCTTTTAGGTCTACCCCCGCGGGACTCCGTCCCTAGGGCATCATCCACGACCTGTCATCCCAATCGACTTTCAGACCCCAGCTTTATGACCCAAGGGCCCCATCCCTTTGATTGCCCTATGATCAAACTCATATGAAATCACAAGTCATGGCTTGTCTCAGGTCCCACCTCATGGACTTCCATGGCCGGGGTTCCCTTGGTATTTATCCCTCCAAGAGTGGTTATTGCAACCCATCTGTTTTCCCTTCGGACCTCAAGTCCTCCTCTGTCAGTTGCCTTCATTTTTTCCCTCCAAACGACAAAGTTCCTATCATCCTTTCAAGCCCCACCTCGTGGAATTTCATCTGTGGGCCTCCCCAGTAATATCATCGTCTCTTGCAGCTTTTGATGAATAGCCTTCCTCCCTCTGGGACCTAACTCCATCGCAGCCGTCTGAATGAAAATGTGAAAGTTGCTAAGTGGTCAACCTTCAGCGGGTTTCCCTTGTCAAGTCACCGTCCCTAGGACTCTGTTTGTGCTCCTCCGTTCTAAACAGAAAATTGCCTCTATCAGTCCATTGCCCAAAGCTTGACCTCACCTTGGCCGCTAAACTTTAAAATGACAAGGAAAGTAAACATGGAAGCCCCATCTCCATTTAGACCTGACAAGGTGGGTTGCTCTCGTCGGGTTTCCATATGATCTCTGTCATTCCAAATGGAAATCACCTAACGTCCTTTCATCCATGTCGACCTGAGATGCCCCAACTACAAGTGAGTAATTCTACCACTCTTCAGAGCCCCGGGTCCCACCTGACGGAACTCCACCCATGGGATGCCATCTTTCCAAAGCCATTCTCAACGGAAAACTCCAAACAAGGCTTCCTCATGGTCCCGATTGCTCAAAGGGTAATCATTGCCTCGTAGAGACGTGGAAACTAAGCCCTAACCATAGAAAAGAGGTATTGGAGCAAGTATTCCATGAGGTGGAGATTAAAATTGACTGGATCAAGAAAGTCTGAGCTGTTTATGAGGAATATATAAAGCTGATGATAGACTTCGATGTGCCCGCAGTCGAGTTGGATCCTAAAAAGATAAAGCCCTACTTTCACAAGAAAATGGAGAATGGGACTAAGGATGCACTAATGGTGGATTTCATGGGTTTTGTTGCAAGATCCTTCACCCAATATGAGCAGGTGATTAAGAATGCATAGAAATTCGACAAGGATTGGCATACCGTCACGAACAAATCAAGGAGGATGAATTTCTAGGTCATCCAGTCTGACATATTGGAATGGAACAAGCTCCAGGAATTCATCTTGAAATTTATAGAATATGCCACCGTGAAGAAAAGTGAAGGCAATCCAGTTATTGATGATGAGTTCCTCATTGTGTAACTGCAACAAAAGGTAAATCAACAAAATACAAGGTTGCTACAATGCTGCCACATGAGGACAAAATAAGGAAAAAGACAAGAATGTATTTTAAATTATAATATATTTGGGGGTAGGTGAAACCCTAGTTTGTAGTGAATTTTGGCCAACAATGCAAATCAATCTTGGCCATTCATTTTGCTTTTAGAACACTATAAATAGGGGGTCTCCTCTCATTTTCAAGAGAGAGTTGAGTTGTTGTAAAGGAATGCTACAAAATTTTTAATAGAATTTCATTGGGTTTTGGTGGACTCTTGAGTTTCTATTGCATGTTACATGGTTCTTCTCCCATAGTTGGTTCATTTGAGTAGATTTACCTTGCTATTCTTCATGTTTTAGTTTGCTTTAGTAGAAATAGTTAATGTTGTTCACTGATTTTGAAGCATTTTGTTGTGTAGATGCCTTCTTGGTCCATACTTTTGGTTGTTTGTTGATGACATACAGTTGTGTAAAGCTAGTCTGGACTTAGATTAAAAGTTGCTCTAAATTTCTATTGTTTGTTCATGATTATGGTGAATGAATGATTGAATATCTGTAGTCCATAGAAGCTTGCAAAAATTTCATGATACTATGATATAATCTGGTTAAGTGAAACTATGATTTAGGAAAGTTGTCCATAATAGAATCCTCCATGATCATTGTTCACTACTAAATTTTAGATCCAGGAACCTTCTCTCTTCCCTGCCTTTTTTCCTTTTTTTAATAAATAACCTATGCTAAGGTTCATTGCACATTGTAAAGCCAAATCTAGAGCTGAAATAGGAGTTTAGGGCTATTGTTTGAACCTACAACAATTGCACATTAACTTCCCCATCTTAGCAACTCCATTTTAAGATCCAACTTCCCTTCAGCTTCACCCCGTAAGTCTACCTTGTGATTACCAGGAAAATCACATCAAACATCAACTGAGAAATTCCAAGCTTGTCATGACCTGAAACCCGAGAGACCTTGGGGTGATTTTCAACAACTTGTTGGAGATTACCTTTCAAGAGAGGTAGTGCACCTATGCACTGCCTGTGTTGAGAAAGTGCTAAAACACCCATCAACAGAACTGGCGCTAGAAGGAGGACCTTTGAGTTAAGCTAGGTTGAGGTGATTTGCTCTCCCCTGAGAGGTGCCGAAGATTTTTTGAGGTCTACACCAAACAAAGGGGAATTTTAAGAATTACAGCCTCCCACAAGGGCTAGAAGAAATAATAGAGGGGATGCAACCTTGTCTTCCTCCTCCATTCCACCCACTACACCTTCGCCTTTACCTTCACCTCGTTTCTCCTTCCATTTGCCCCATACTTAGAAGACTTCCTTCACCTCCATCCCTTCCCTTCAATCATACCACACATCCTTCCCATCGCTTACTTCCCACAACTGGGGTGTTGCCCCCTCCCCTGCCCTCCAAGTCCAAGGCGCAGTCTCAACTGCCACTGCCCCTATGCAACCCTAGGTTATTGTTCAACAAAAAATACCACCCCCACCTCTCCTCATGGCTTCGCTAGGGAATAATCCTTCTCTGTTTCACTTCAATGCTTACCACGACATGCCTAAGAATTCAAAGAGCTTATGTTAGAAGATCAATCCTCGGGATCTGTAGAGGACAACTGAAGAACACATCAAGATATTCTAAACAATGCTGAAAGACATGAAGATTGATCAAAAAGACGTGGCATGTAGGCTCTTCCCTTATTCGTTGGGGGAAGAAGCCTTCTATTGGTACATTAACTTTCCGGTGGGTTCCATCACATATTGGGATTTACTGATGAATTCCTTCTTGTAGAAGTACAAGATCCCGATCAACCCTTCAGAGCTCTATCAAAAATTCATGATAATTCATAGGGAAATCAATGAGCTAATCAACTCCTTCAATGATTAATTCCACCAAGCTTTCACAGGGTTGCAAGCCTTGTCTATACTCAATGATACTATTGCCTTACCAATTTATTATGCAGCATTGAACAACCTTGCAGCTACATTGGTGAAGAGAATGTGACCACCTCTAACCAGACTTGTGGAGGCTTATGCAGAAGTAGTTATTGCTAGCACTAACTTGGGTCAAAAAATCTCTGGCCCACTACCTTCCTTGGGATAGGTTTCCCATCCTCTGCAAATTTAGGGACTTACCCAAGCATTGCAACATCAAACTCCCCTGATGGATCAAATGCCACAACTACCTCTAGTTCCTCACCCGAGGCAACCCATGAATCAGGCAACCCCAATGCCTCACTACTTGCAACCCCAACAACCACAAGCATATTCACAATAGCCTCAAGTGCCCCTATACCTACAAGGGCCTAAATTTCCACCCGCTCAGCAAAATCAGTTGGTGGTACAGCCTATCTTCCTTTAGAATCAGACATCGCAGCCAAGCAACATGGAGAAAGATCAATTAGATGAGCTAACGGAGATGATCTAAAAGATTTCCAAGGAGATGACACACTTGAGAAATCAGAATAGCCAGTTGCAAGCCTCTCAACGCAGTATTCAAGCTAATATTAATCGAGAAAGCTGAGATAATCACGAGGCAAGTACCTCATCCAGATAGAATTATGAGTGAAGATAGAATTCCAATCAAAATTTTGAAAGGAGACCCTCTTAGAGATAGAATAGAACATGGAATACAAGGTCGAACAATGATGGTGTCCCCAATCCTCTTGACCAACCTACCACCATGGAGAAGACAACCAACAGAGTGTACCTTGTCGAAGCTACTCTGTCTGGATGGTGCAAGATTCATAAGACAAATAGGCATTCCGAGTTGGATTGCCCTGAATTCCAGACAGTCGCGGAGATCTTTCAGGTGGAGATCCAAAACATTGTTGAGAGTGCAAAGTTTAGAGACATAGTTCCATTCGAGCCCTGTGATTCCTCCTATCTTGTGGTCAACCAAGCCTCATTCTCACAAAGTGAAAGCAACGAGCCCAAGATCAAGACCACCTCTGCCAAAAATGAAGAAGTACAAGAGGTAAGTATGAAGAAGCTTTGTCTCAGTTGTTTACTTTGGTAGATAATGGTCCCATAGATGAGGATCAGTTTCATGAAGATGAAGTGCAAATGTTCCATCAGAGAGCCACTCCATATTACCTAAGAAATAGACAAGCAGGAGGACCTTTCACTACTTCCACTCCACCCAATAACTATAGTACCCTACCTATCCCCAATGCTAGCAACAACCCTGGCTATCCCCATGTACCCAGGAAATACTTGAACAACAACCAACAACTGGACAAACCCAGAGTTATCCTACTAGCTCATCCATAGGTAGATCCTTTGAGTCTCAAATCGAGCAAATGGGTGAATATGTTGTTGAGGAATTCAAGAAAGTTAAGATCAACCTATCTTCCTTTGAGTTGCTCAAGGTTCCTGCAGTTAGGTATGCCTTTTTTAGGGTTATTAATGTAACCCCTTCCTCTAAAATGACATAAGAAATACCTACCAAGAGAGTCACCTTTAAAGAGCCTCGACAAGAGCCCGTCATCCAAGAGATCATAGATAGGCAAAAGGATGCCTCCACCAACCAACAAACTGGAAAACAACCTACCAAGGAAGAAACCCCAGTGCAAACTAAGCAAAAGTCCAATGAGAAGGACAAGAATCAAGTGGCCCAGGCTGACACACCTATGGGAATATTCCAAGGAAAGTTTGAGATGCCACCCTTCCTCATGACAATTAGAATATTTGGAAAAAACTTGCACAATTTCCTAATCAATTTTGTAGCATCAGCCAATGTCATACCTTTGGCAGTGTGCAAGGCCCTTGGAATTACCCCCGCACCTTGAAGGAAAAGTGACACAGTTGAACAAGACTGAGGTCAACATCATTGGGGAGATGAATCGCATCCCAATGTAGATTGTTGTGGATCCAAGGGTGCAACAAGTAATTGACATCCAAGTTGCAAACATTCTCGACACATATGGAATCATCTTGGGATGAGACTTCACCCGTGCATTGAATGGATACGCTACAACAGATTTTTCTCACATGTGTTTGACATGGAAAGGACTGTCGAACTAGATTTGAATAGATCGGGAGCCATGCTTGAAGTTCATGATCACAGAATATAACAACACTAACGAGGTGTTTATTGAAATAGAATTGGGTAATTATTGTCTCTTTGCTTATCAAGAAGAAGTAGAGCCTCAAGAAGATGAACTAGTGCAGAGGTCTTCCTGGTGCAGTGCGCTCCTCCAACCAACTTGGCCCATGCACCTCAAAGTACAGAAATGTTAGTGGAATCAGAAGATGAAGAGCCTTATGAAGGTGGCAATTGGGATTGTTGGACGGTTTTGAATATTTCATGGATAAGTGCATACAAAATCAACTTATTCTAGGAGCAAGAATGGACTTCCAAGAGCTCCTACTCCCTAGCTGGTGCAGAGTTCACAATGTTGCCCACTCCAAGTTTAAATGTTGTTTGTGCCAAGCAGCAGTGGAACATGTCAAAGGACTAGTCATGCCTCAAAAGGAGATGCCAATAGGACAGTTGTCCTCCAATCATGTTGAATCACTACCTACTACAGAGGTTATGGATGCAAGCACGTAGCCTAAAGGCAATGAACGTATCATTGGCACTGGCATCAAAGAGTCTTCCAAATTTTGGACGCTGTGCTTCAATGGATCCAAGTCAAAGCAAGAAGTCGGCGACGGGTTCGAGCTCATCAGCCCCATGGGTAAGACCTACTTTGCTGCCCACAAACTTTAGTTCTATTGTACCAACAATGTAATAGAATACGAGGCTTGAGTTCATTGTCTCTTAATGGCTCTACGAAAGAATTTCATAATGCTGCAAGTTTTTGGTGATTCTGAGTTGGTAGTCAAACAAGTTAGAAAAATATACTCTTGTCATGATAGAAGGTTGGAAAACTATAGGCATAGAGTCTGGGATCTTTTAGAGAGTTTAGATTCCTTCAATATACAGCTAATCCCACGTTCCCAAAATCAGACCGCCGACACTTTGTCCCAAGCAGCCAGCACATTATAGCCTCTATCTCTGTCTAGTCTTAAGAGATTCACAGTTGAATTGAAATCTACCCCATCTGTACCTGACAATGTCACTCATTTCTAGGTATTCAATGATGATAAGCATATCCTGGAGTTTATCACTAGCTTTGACATGTTTTCCACACAAATAATTGATGAAGCTAATCCATAAGAAGCAAAGTTAGATATAGAGGGGGTCATCAAGCTCAAAACCAATACTATTCCACGAGGTATGGTCTAGCTAGAAAGAATATTTGATCTAGATCAGATTTGAGATCAAGATCAACAGGTGAAGAAAGAATCAATAAGCAACCAGTGTCATACCCACAACCTTGGGACAGCTGAGGAAGTCAAAAACGTATTCATTGGCAAGGTGTGCACTGCCAAAAGAAAAGAAAGGAATCATTGATGCTCTTCAAAAGTATCATGATGTGGTAGCATGGAGCTACGAAGACTTGAAGACCTATGATACCTCCATAATCACACATACCATCCCTCTCAAAACCAACGTGCAACCATTTTGACAAAGATAGCACCCCATCAACGCCTTGTTGGAGCCCATCATCTACAAAAAGTTGTAGAAACTGCTTTCAGCCAGAATCATCTTTCCAGTCAGACACTCCACGTGGGTGTCTAATTTAGTCCCACTCAAGAAAAAGAATGGAGAAATCAAATTGTGTGTGGACTTCCACAATCTGATCAAAGCCTCAGAGAAAGACAACTATCCAGTGCCTTCATTGGATGAGGTATTGCAGATAGTCAATGGTTCATAGATGATGTCCTTTCTTGATGGATATTTTGGGTACAACCAAGTCATGGTGTAGTATGAAGACTGCCACAAGACAACATTCACCACCAAGTGGGGCACCCTTTCATATAGATGAATGCCATTTGGGTTTATTAATGCCGGCACCACTTTCCAATGTGCCATGGACATTGCCTTTAAAGATCTGATTGGAAAGTGCATAATCATCTACATGGATGATTTCACTTTGTTTTCAAAGAAGTGAAGTGATCATGTCTCTGACTTATGCAAAGTCTTTCAGAGGTGCCAAGAATTTGGGGTTTCCCTTAATCCGAAGAAGTGTATCTTTTGAGTCACTGAAGGAAAGTTGCTTGGGCATGTTATTTCAAAATGAGGAATTTCTATAAACCCCGAGCGCATTTAATCTTTACTGAAGATTTAGCTGTCAGGTAGCAAGAAGGAACTGAAATCTTTCTTCAGAAAGATCAATTTCATTAGGAAGTTCATCATAGGCTTTGCTGAAATCGTCAAGCCACTTAACGCCATGTTGAAACTGGATGCTAAGATTGAGTGGACTCCAAAATCAAAGCAATCCTCTAAAGAAATTAAAAGGGCCATTGTTGAGGCACCTATCCTAGTCAGCCCAGACTACCTGAAGCCCTTCTACATCTATTCATTCACTTCAGATCACTCGTGTGCCAACATTCTAACCTAGAAAGACAATGATGGAAATGAGCACCTGATTTCCTTCATGAGTGCTCCCTTGAAAGATTTTGAACTAAGATATCACCATGTGGAAAAGAAAGCATATGCTCTTGTCAGAGGAGTTAAGAAGTTCAAGCATTACATCTTGCGCAATAGGTGTTCGCCATTGTCCCTAACCCAGCAGTGAAGACGTTGCTCATGCAAACTGAGCTGGGAGAACAAAGAGCCAAGTGGATTACATTGTTGCAGGAATATGACATGGAAATCTAGCCAATGAAGTTGGTACAAGGACAAGCACTCACTTAAATGATAGCTAATACAACAGCTAAAGGGGGACCTAAACTTGCAATACAACAATATCATCTTGAAGATGTTTCCCCAGGGGAATGGTACAATGACATAGTCTATTATTTGTTGAACCACAAATACCCACCCCGCTTGCAGGGAGTTCAAAAACATACTCTTCACCTGAAAAGCAACAACTACATGCTATAAGGATCCATACTATACAAGATGAATCACGAAGGTGTCTATTTGAGATGCCTTGACAAACAAGAAGCAAACTGTGTCTTGAAGGAATTTCATGATAAATTCGGCATTGGTCAGGGATCCGGTCCTTTGACCACTCATCAAATCTTACGAGCGGGATATTATTGGCTGACAGTTTTCAAGGATGCTCACAATCATGTCCGCACATGCCATATCTTCCAAACTGCCACAACCAAAGAAAAGAATGTTGTTGTTCCATTGCAACTAGTTTTGGAGGTGAGACCGTTCACGCAATGGGGTCTTGACTTCATTGGTCTGGTAAGCCCACCATCATCCATAGGACACAAGTACATTCTAATTGCTTCCAATTATTATACTAGATGGACAAAAACCATTGCATGTAGGCAATGGACAACAGAGATAGTTATGAATTTTCTTGAAAGTTTCATCTTCAATCATTTTGGTTGCCCATATGCATTAGTATGTGATAATGGCCCTACATTTTCCTTGCTCAAATTTGTTGGTTGGGCCTTTGATTATGGGATATCCCTCAAGTTTTCATCTAACTATTATCCCCAGGGAAATGGCTTGGCAGAATCCACAAACAAAAACCTGATCACTATGATTAAAAAACTGCTTGATAGGAATCCCAAAGATTGGCATACCCAACTACGTTTCTCCCTTTGGGAAGATCGCATACGCCACAAGGCTGCCCTTGGTGATTCCCCATTCCATCTTGTTTATGGCTTAGAGCCTATATTCCCAATTCACTTGAAAATCCCCACCCTCCAATTCCTCAATGACCTTTACGAAGAAGGGGATTGTAGAGAAGCTCGCTTGGCTGAGCTGCTACACTTAGAAGAAGTGTGTGATCATGCTATAGAAAAAATTTCCAAACATCAAGGCATAGTCAAGAGATGGTTCGACCATCGAGCCAAGATCAAGGCCTTTAGAATTGCAAATCTAGTCCTGTGTTGAGACAAGGCCCATGAGAAGAAAGGGGAACATGACAAATTCGACAAGCTCTGGCGTGGCCCCTTTCAGATTGCTAAAATCCTTGGAGACAATTCTTTCTGCCTAAAGACCTTAACTGGTGAAGATGCCTCGTTGCTTGTCAATGGGTAGCACCTAAAGCATTACTTCTAGGACTAAGCTCCTTTGGAGTTGTTCCTGTACATACTTGTATATGGGTTAGTTTAGATTGCTTCTGCTCTACGTTGTCTTGCCTCGTTGCTTTGCGTTGCTTTGCTTTTTTTTTGCTCATTTCCCAAAAAAATTTCTTTGATGAGGGTGTTCTTCATTTCTATGGTTGTGGTTGTGTTCATTCAATGAACGATTCACTTTACTACCCACTCTTAGTGCTCTTCGGCTAAATATTCACTCTCAACTATTGGTCTTTGATAGCTACCATGGAATGGCTTCCTCATTTGAACTCTGCCTTAGAAGCCGACCCTTGGTTGAATCTCTCTTCTACATTCATCTCAGATCCTACACAAAACACATGATAATGGTTTCCAAATGGTTGTATAGTAGTTGTTATGATGACTTAGTGAGCGAAAAAATCTCAAGTCCGCTCCAGTGACCACTGTGGTTCCCAAACCCATAGTAAGCTTCAATGCTTACATGATTGAACAAAAGAGGAAAGTGTTAAAGAAGTATTGAAGAAAAAGAGAAAGAAAAGAAAATGATGAAATCAAGCAACTGTATGGGTGTGCGGATAACTCTACCGGGGCTATGGATGCTCGGTTGGCAGTAGAGCAATATTCGTGGGGTCATAGCGACAACTTCATCAGGGCTATGGACACTTGACTGGTAGCGGGGAAATGCCCAGGTTACTTTTGGGGTTGGATGATTTATGTAGCTTGCTCGGTTAGATTAGCTGCCACTTGTCACAGTTTCTAAGGGAATCGAATGAATTGACTAAACACACTTCTGAGATGTTTCGTAGGTTAACTCAACTAAGGATCCCATTCTCTTAGTTCACTTTTGGACGTCGGCCCCTGATCTATGAAACTAGAGATTCTGGGTTTTGGATGAGCATTTATCCTTAGAATTCTTAAGAGCGTTCTCTAGAAAAGTCACCATTTGGTGTACCTTCAACACACACACCTCATTCAGAACGGGGATCCTCTTCCTTTTCACCTCACCCAATCGCCTCGTCGTCATCTCATTTTGTGTCCCCCCTTATTTTGGTGTTCTAAGTGGTCAGTGAGTCTTAGATAGTTCATCTTGAGTTGACCATGTTTTTTCTCCCTCTAATTTTTAGGGTCCTTGACCTTTGCAGGTCCCACTGGTTGTTTGCCTTAGCTTTTCAAAGTTAGTGTCCCTGGAGTTCGTCGGGTTCGCCCTGTCAGGAAGCCCCTCCTGGGCTTCTGTTGCCCCGTCTCCATTTCAAATGACCTTCCTCTAGCGGCTTTCCCCCAATCGAGACTTGGAGCTCCCGTCGTCGTCGGTCAGCTACTGCCTACCTGGCGGGTCACGATGCTCCCACTATCATTTTCAAATGGAAACCCACCAACCTTCCGACCCATCGTACCCACATTTATGAGGCACATATAATGAGGGAATGATTATAAATAGTAGACTTTGAACTGTCATTTTAATTTTCCAGTTTGTTCATAACGAGTCAAAGCCAACTTCCAGCACCACCATCGCTTCCGCATCGCTGGAACGTCGTCTCCAGATCTTTGCAACCCACTTGGTTGACCTCCTTCATCAGATCTGTGAGGTAGGGTTTCCGCCTGTGTCCCTTCCATTGTGTTTTCTTTGATTTCTAAAGAATCATTAAATCTAAAAGGGAGAAAACTTAAACAACCATTTAGAGTTAACATAGGCGCACAAAACCCACATCGTAAAACTTGAAAAAACCCTCCAAATGAACTAATATAATGACTGTAGAACCTTGACTCCCTGGCGTCATTCTTCAGCTAGAGCATTCATGCTCTGCAAGCCCACGACCTCCCGTTGTCATCACAAATGTTAAAAAACTGAACCTAAACTTAAATGGTGGGTGGCCCCTCCAGGTTCGCCTTGACGGGAGGACTCTCCTCCTTCACCGCCCAAAATTGGTCAAAACTCAAAGTGAAAATGATGAGATCCAATGAACCTTTCATGTCCGCCCCCGCGAGACTCCGTCCCTAGGGCACCACCCACGACCTGCCATCCCAATCAACTTTTGGACACCGGCTTTCTAGCCCACGGGCCCTGTCCCTTTGATTTCCCTATGATCAAACTCCTATGAAATCTCAAGTTGTGGCCTGTCTCGGGTCCTGCCTCATAGAATTTTGTGGGCGGGGTTCTGTCAATATTTTTCCCTCCAAGGGCAGCTGTTGCAGCCCATTCGTCCACCCTTCGAACCTTGATTCCTCCTCTACCGGTTGCCTTCATTTTTTCCCTCCAAATGACCAAGTGCCTATCACCCTTGCCGACCTCCGCAGTAAGATCACCATCTCTTATGGATTTTAATGAATAGGCTTCCTCCCTCTGGGACCCGACTCCATTGTGACCATCTGAATGAAAATGTGAAAGTTGCTAAGTGGTCAACCTTCAGCGGGTTTCCCTTGTCGATTCGTCGTCCCCAGGACTCCGTCAGTGCTCCACCATTCTAAATGGAAGATTTCCTCCATACGTCCACTGCCCAGAGCCTAACCTCACCTTAGTCACTAAACTTTCAAATGACAAGCAAAGTAAACGTGGAAGCCCAATCTCCGTTCAGACCTGACAAGGCGGGTTGGTCCTGTCGGGCTTCTATCCAATATTTTTTGTTCCAAACGGCAATCACCTAACATCCTCCCATCCATGCCAACCTAAGATGCCCAAACTAAAAGGAAGTAATGCTACCACCCTTTAGAGCCTCGGGTCCTGCTCAGAAAAACTTCGCTCGTAGGGCGCCATCTTGCTAGAGTCGTTCTCAACGACAGACTCCAAACAACAAGGCTTCCTACTAGTCCTAATTGCTCAAAGGGTGATCTTAATGCCCTTAAATATTCAAAGTAACTTAGACCCACATCCCAAAATGGAGCATCTTCCCTAGTGGACCCCACAAACTACCCAAATCTAAAGACAGGTCGGGACAGGTGGGCCGTCATGCCCTGATCCTGCAATTGTTTTAAAATGGCCATTAGCCTAAGGAAATCCAATCCCCTAGGTGAAAATTGCTCAAAATCCTTCTTGTGAAAGGTTAACATGAATTTGGAAGATATGTTAGATTTCTTAAATGATGATTTATCTAATTTGACATCATTTTGCAAGGATTTGGCTAACTTTCCCGTATTTTCACACTTGAATGTGCTCACCTCTCATTCACCTGTAGGATATATGGAATCAGGTGTAGGACATTCAGGAGTAGCTATGGAGAAGGACAAAGGGAAGAAAACAGCCAAGGCACCCTGAGGGAAAGATGACAAGGACCAGATGAAATATAAGTTCCAAGGGGAACCTCTGAACTCCAAAGTCACCTCAACCTGGAAGTAGGTCTCTAACACAAACATCAGACATGTAGACATTGATGAATTCAAGTAGAGATTCTAAATCAACCCTACAACCAAAAGTGTGAGAAGGATCAGAAGTAGTGGGTTGGCCAAAGCTGCAAGCTTCCCTCCGGCTCTTATTGCCCCTAAACAAGTGATGGCCTGCAGGGAGGCATATCAGCCAGAGACCAGAACCATTGTGGACAGAGATGGAAATGTTTTGGCTGACATGTCTGTTAAGTCAATAATAAAGACTTTTCATATCCCTACCTTAGGAGAGATGGAGGAAGCATCCATAGAGGATGGCAAGGTGATGTGGGACGAAGACCCTCTTAAATGCAAAAGGCTTATCAACCAATACTGGTTGAAAGAAAAGAGGGGCATTGTAGCTAAGGTGCCCTAGGAGCTCTTCCGCAATGACTTTTATGAGGACTACCGTGACTTGGTGAGCTTGCTGAGTAGAGTCATGGGCCTCCCAACTGCGGCCTATTTTTAGGATTGAATGGTATATTTCATGGAAGAGATCCTTCTAGGTAAAACTAAGTTCTACTAGGCAGGAATAATTAGTGATTGCTTCCATGAGTAAATTATGGTTGTAAAGAAAACCTTGCGCTTCTTATAACGTCCTACCTGGTCTATTCATTGGTGGACCAGACACAATACAGAGGTTTGTTCAGGGCTCCTAATGAGGAACCAGGCAGAGAACTATAGGTTTATGATAGATACCCTCAGCTATAGTTCAAGAACTTTAAGAGGGATTATTGCAGGGTCAATGACGCTTTCATAGGTCATATCATCAAATTACTGGGGGAGACTTTGAAAGAAGAGTTTCCCATACTGTGAATGCCTTCATCAGTTTTCCTTCTTATTCATTCAATTTTTGGAGTTTACATATATCTGAGCTGAGGTCTTTTTAGAGAAACCATACAAGCTACCCAGGTATCCAAACGACTGGATAATATTATTAGAACTTTCTTGGCAGCTGCGGCACGCACATGCCCTCCTGAGCAGCAAGCATAAGGTTGGGATCCCTTATCCCCTATCCTTTGGGCAAGGGCTATATGAACTCCACACATCCCAGTGTACCAACAATTCAGACAAAGAGCTCGTGGAGTATCACTTGAGGTTCCACACTGCCCGACCGCGAATGGACCCTTATGGTAAGTTGAAGAAGATGGTCGCGGCTGAATATGCCCATCGACATAGTGTTGAATATTTTTGGACCAACTACAAGGATGATAATGAAGTGAGAATGAGACACTACATGTGCATGACTACATATTTTATAAAGAGGGTCAACCTATTCCCAATGTCAGACCAGGTAGTGGAGGATGAGAATACAGTAATGGATCCTCAATATAATGTAGTTTCCAACCTGTCGCTGCCACTGATTGACTGGGATGAGCAAGAGGTTGATGACCTCAATATTCTAACCAAGCCCATCGAGGCTAGAACAAAGGAATGGATCAATGGGAAAATTTCCCAATTAAAGCAACAAGAGGTCACTCTGACCTACAAGAAGCTTGAAGAAGAACCTACAAGCAAGACAGATAGTGGGACAGTTGTTGCCCCAACAGAAGAATTTTCTCAATCCCCTCCAATCACTAGGTCGAGAAAAAGAAGAGAGATGATTGAGGGATAGTCTAAACCCAGTGTATACTCGAGGAAGCCTTCGAAAGGTGAATCCTCCAAAAGGCCAAGGACATCAAGTAGTCTTGATACCATCCAGGAGGACCCTCTCCACGAAGGGGAGGAAGTAGAGACAGAGCAATCAAAGTCTCCACCTGCTGCCTCCACCCTTGCAACCACTATTGCCACTCACATTGCTATTGTTGCTACCTGTTAGGCAATGGTTTCCACCTCCCCACCTATACTGGGTATCTCAGTCCACCTTGCTTCCACTCTGCCCATGACCCAGGTGATGATAATAGATTCTTCCTCTGCCGCCACCTCTCTGCTTTCCTCTGCTTCCATGTCTCTGACCACTTCTCTTCCCCTAGCAACAACAACAATACCAATGCCTGCTCTCTCGCTCCTAGAGGCATTCTCCTGACATATGCAGAACATTCCTATGGAGCTATTAGGAGTGTTAATGAACTCGGCTATTCAAGCTTCCTTGGCACAGATTCTTGCCAATATTCTCGCCTCCACTCCTCCAACTGAATCAGTAGAAATGAAAGCCACAATGGAAATATTTGAGGAGTTGGAGAGACAAGAGGAGGCCACAAAGGGGATTGAGGAAGAGTCAGATGAGTACCAGGAGCATCCCAAGTTCCAGCGCCTTCCAATTGGTGAAGTGGTGCACGAAGGTGAAGAAACATAATCCTTTGAGAGTGATGGAGAAGATGCTAGCACCAAATATATTGAGGAGACCATTAATGCGGACCTCAAGGAGGAGTTAGCTCAGCAGTTAAAGAATGTTGGAGAGGAAGAAGAAAGGCGGCCTTGTAGGGAAGAAAAAGAATCAAGTGATAAGATGGAGGAGTATATTGGACCTCCAACTAGGGAGTATGATGAAAGCCCCAAACATGATGAATAAATGCCTCCCTCGGAGGAGCAATAAGAGAAGGAAAAGAAAGAACAGGAAAATGTGCCACCTCAACGTGAGGAAGAGGAAAATAAAGAAAAGGATAAATCCCACGAAGAGGTTGAAACCCATGAAGGCCTAGGAACAAAGCAAACCAAAGAACATGGGCATGAAGAAAAAGAAGAAGAGAAGACTGTCAAAGGGGAAGATAGCCCCAAAGGGCATACAACCACTAAGTCTCCATGAAAGGAAATGGTGTTTATTCATAATTTTGATGAGGAAGGAAGGACATAACAAGAAGCTTCGGGTAAGAAGGTAATGGAGATTGAACACACCCGTGAGGAAGAAGTTAGTCATGAATCACCAAGGGGAAAATCTCAAATGCTTGAGTGGCTGGAGAAATAGTTGGAAAAGAGAACCCCAAGCTCAAAGGATCCAAGAGCAAGGTTGGAGGCCATCTTGGCTCGAGCCCAGATTAGCACCAAGAAAGAGAAGAATCCTAAGGTCAGATCTCATCTAACAATGGACGCCTCTAGATCCAGAACCGTGCAAATAGCCACCCCAATGGTGAATGAAGAAGGGGTAAGCTATAACATCTCCACCCTTGATCTGGGAATCACCACATGAGATAAACATATTGATCACCTCCAGGGGTCCATTGCCACCATCATGCATTAGATGCACAAGGATAAGATTTCAAAGGAGGAATTAAAAGCACAGGTGGTTGGTTTGACAACCTATATTTAGCAATGGCCATTAGTGGAAGAGCTTCCCACCACATCCTTGGTGCCACCACAATTACTATCTAAGGACCATATTGATCAACTTGAGAAAAGAAAGAATTGGACAAAAGTCATGGAGGATTGGTTCAGACAAGTCCTCTACAACAGAAACATGGGCATCAACCATGTAGTTAGGACTGCCAACAAATTCTTGGAGTTGCAAAGAGTATTCGAGGGAATAAGGAAGTTCTGCACCAACTTCCCTGAGCTATACAAGATCACGTACCCCAAACTTGAGGCCATCCTCAAGGTACCTAAGGGATCCTAGGAAAAGGAATTTGCTCTGGATAAAGGTGATCATTGGCTTGTAGAGACGTGGAAACTAAGCCTTGACCATAGAAAAGAGGTATTGGAGCAAGTACGTCGTGAGGTGGAGATTGAAATTGACTGGATCAAGGAAGTCTGAGCTATTTGTGAGGAATATATAAAGTTGATGACAGACTTCGGTGTGCCTACAATGGAGTTGGATCCCAAAAAGATAAAGCCCTACTTTCACAAGAAAATGGAGAATGGGATTGTGAATGCACTAACATCAAATTTCATGGGTTTTGCGGCAAGAGCCTTCGCCCAGTCTGAGCAGGTGATTAAGAATGCGTAGAAATTTGACAAGGACTGGGATACCATCACGAATAAATCAAGAAGGATGAATTTCCAAATGATCCAATCTGACATATTGGAATGGAAAAAGCTCCAAGCATTGATCCTGAAATTTATAGAATATGCCACTGTGAAGAAAAGTGAAGGCAATCCAGTTATTGATGATGAGTTCCTCACTGTGTAACTGCAACAAAAGGGAAATCAACAAAATACAAGGTTGCTACAGTGTTGCCACATGAGGACAAAATAAGGAAAAAGACAAGAATGTATTTTAAATTATAATATATTTGGGGGTAGGTGAAACCCTAGTTTGTAGTGAATTTTGGCCAACAATGCAAATCAATCTTGGCCATTCATTTTGATTTTAGAACACTATAAGTAGGGGGTCTCCTCTCATTTTCAAGAGAGAGTTGAGTTGTTGTAAAGGTATGCTGCAAAAATTTTAATAGAAGTCCATTGGGTTCTGGTGGAATCTTGAGTTTCTATTGCATGTTACATGGTTCTTCTCCCATAGTTGGTTGATTTGAGTAGATTTACTTTGCTATTCTTCATGTTTTAGTTTGCTTTAGTAGAAATAGTTAATGTTGTTCACTAATTTTGAAGCATTTTGTTGTGTAGATGCCTTCTTGGTCCATAATTTTGGTTGTTTGTTGATGACATATAGCTGTGTAAAGTTAGTCTGGACTTAGATTAAAAGCTACTCTAAATTTCTATTGTTTGTTCATGCTTATGGTGAATGAATGATTGAATATTTGTAGTCCTTAGAAGCTTGCACAAATTTCATGATACTATGATATAATCTGGTTAAGTGAAACTCTATTTTAGGAAGGTTGTCTACAGTAGAATCCTCCATGATCACTGTTCATTACCGAATTTTAGATCCATGAACCTTCTCTCTTCCCTGCCCTTTTTCCTTTTTTTTATAAATAACCTATGC
Source organism: Sequoia sempervirens (assembly GCA_007258455.2). NCBI lineage: Eukaryota > Viridiplantae > Streptophyta > Pinopsida > Cupressales > Cupressaceae > Sequoia > Sequoia sempervirens. The sequence continues at coordinate 1,264,665,819 of VDFB02271358.1, forward strand.
TAAGGTTCATTGCACATTGTAAAGCAAAATATAGAGCTGAAATAGGAGTTTAGGACTATTGTTTGAACCTGCAACAATTGCACATTAACTTCCCCATCTCAGGAACTCTATTTTAAGATCCAACTTCTCTCTAGCTTAACCCCGTAAATCTGCCTTGTGATTACCAGCAAAATCACATCAAACATCAACTGAGAAATTCCAAGCTTGTCATGACCTGACACCCGAGAGACCTTGGGGTGATTTTCAACAACTTGTTGTTGGAGATTACCTTTCAAGAGAGGTAGTGCACCTACGCACTGCCTGTGTTGAGAAAGTGTTAAAACACCCATCAACATTATCCTTTCAAATATGTTGCATAAAATTAGAGTTCATTCTTGCAAACTATTGTGGAAAGATTAGAAATGGTATCCTAGTAATACTTCATTTAAAAACTACAAGCCTCATAAAGGTTATTTTTTACTTTCACCTCATTTTCTTATGGTGTGTATTTTAAACTAGAGATGGTTTTTTGCAAACTCTATTAACAATGTATTATTTCCAATTCCCGCTCATTGGTTCCAAGTTAAACCATTTAGGGATTCCAAATCCTCAATTCCCTTTATGTGGTCATCAAGAATCTCTTGTGCATCTTTTTTAGTTTTGTCCTAGAGCTCAAGCTTCTTGGACTTGGATTCATGTCTTTTTCAAGCCTTTTCAACTTGTGCCTTTTTCTTGGCATAGTGTTGTTAGGGGATTGACCTAAAATAACTTACATATATTATTAGATTTGGCATGCTTTCAGGATGTAAATCCTTTTTCATATTTAGAAAATCCTAGAAGTGCTACTATTTTTTTGGATGTTTTATTGATCATACTTCCTCATTTTTTTCTAATTCATGATTCGCTCTAACATGTGCTTATGCAAATTCAAGTGCAAGCTAATAAGTTTGCACTTGAGGTTTCTCACCTCCAAGTGCTACTTGATCATTAAGGCAATGCCCCATATATTGTTGCCAAGGTCCCTTCAACTCCCACCTCTAGTTGAGATCCATTCTTACCTCATGGGCATCATTAAGGTTGTAGCCAATTTGCTTATGGTAACCAAGATGCTCATTCTCAAGCATCTTTGCCTCCTATGAGAAGAGATAATGCTTAATTAGGATGGTTGCAACACACAAGCCACCAATCTACCTCTCCCTTGACCTTTGGTTGTGGGACTACTAGCTAGCTAGACATTGGCAAGTTCCCTCGACTAGCTCTTACTATTTTTCAAGTTCAAGATGCTAAAGATTAAAAAAATGGCAATACTAATAAGGATAATTATGGGTGGGACCCTTTTATGGACACTTCTATCTTAATTTGATTTGAGGCACTTAAATCACTACAAATTTAGTTGAAATGAATAAAGTGTCATTTTCATAATCAGTGGATTTACCATTTTTGAAATCTATAGAATTTTTTTTCTTGTTTCTACATAGTCAAAATTTATTTAATTAATGCTAGAAAAATGATCAAATTGATTAATTAATCAATGTTGTTTACTTAATTAAAATTTAATGTAGATCTATGAGATAGTCTTGTTGTGATAACATTGGTAATGCAACAATGCATTTTAGGTGTCTACAATTTTGTCCCTCTTTGACATGACATTATATAAATTTGTTTCAAAAAAAAAAAATCTACATTTTTTTCATATGACTTTCCCTAGCCATTGGGGAGAGAATCAATTAATAGATATGAGGTAGGGATGACTCCTCAAGAGGGAAAATAATATCATGAGACTCAGATGGGATCTTGATAGGAGAAATAGGAATAAGGGGTGGAAAATTAGGGTGGGAGAGTAACATTATAGTGAAAAGAAGAAAAAAAAATGGAGGAAAAACCTATAAATAGGATATGGAGAGAAATATTGATTTTGACTTTGGTGGAGTGAAAAATGGAAATTCTATAGTTTGGAGGAAGAAGTTGAGCAGAATGGACATTGTGCCAATTAATCAGTATCAAGGAAAGTTGGTTCAAGAGTATCAATGACAACTAGTGGGCCAACCTCAAGTGAACTTATCATATATGCATTTAATGTGGCATTTTTTTTTATCATTTATGATGTTGTTTTTGGGAAGTTTGTGCATCCAAGTGCATTTTGTATAGGAACACACACAAATAGCATAGGTGCATGCTTGCATAGGACATGTGAATTGGATGTGAATTTGGCATAGGCACATGCTTGCATAAAATATGTGCCAATTTGGCATAGAAGCATGCTTGCATAGCACATGCACTAATGTGGCATAGGCACACTAGGGTGTGGCAGATGATCAAGATCATCATAATACTCTTGCCCTCACTACATAGTGACTTTATGTAATGGTGTTTTATTTCGGTCTCTTGTGTTGTTTAGACTTTCAAGATAGAATATTTTTCACCATCTTTTTTTGTAAATATGTATAACACTATTTTATATATGATATAGATACTATTCATTTAAAAAAAGATATATGATATTGACATAAAGTAAAATTATTCTTATTGTATTATTTTAATCTTATCATTAGACAACTTCTTTTATTTAATTAGAAAAACAATAAGTACACTATCATTCAATTATGAAGTTTAAAATAAAATTAAGAGTAAAAAGCATATAAAAAACCAATAATAATAATTTGGTATACACATCCCTATCCACTCTCTCACCTTGGAACACCAATTATTAGACGATGTAAAAAAATCTCTTAAAGTTATTTGCTCACGTAAATTTTGGAACACTTGGAATGCAATGATGAAGTTGATGTGCTCCTCTCTTTTTCTTCTCGGTATATTCCAAATCCGAAGTATATTCCAAAAAAATCCAAAGTATATTCCAAAAA
>VDFB02271358.1:1264668761-1264706531 GCA_007258455.2 Sequoia sempervirens
TGCAAATTAAATTTAATTAAAAGTATGACATTTACCTTTGTTGACTTCAAAATAAATAAATTTTAACTTAAAATCTACCATATACGGTTTATGCAGATTCACAAATCTAAAAGTAAAGATGTTTGAAAATCAATTAAATTTTAAATAAGCTTGTAATTAAATCTAATTTTAAATGTACTTGAAACGAGTCGAGTTTTAAATATACTACAAAGATGAATTACCATTCCAGTAACTTACAGGGTAATGAAATTACCCATATCTAATAAATCAAGTCTTAAATAAATCAAATTTTAAATATACTATGTAAAGATAAATTACCATTACAGTAAGTAACTTAAGGGTAATGAAATTACCCATATATGATTAAAACAAGTTTTAAATAAATCTAATTTTAAATAAATCAAATTTTAAATATACTACAAAGATAAATTACCATTACAGTGACTTACAGGGTAATGAAATTATGTTGATAATTTACCTTGATAATTCAAGAGAGTGGATAAAATATTTATAATTTACTTTACTTGTGAGTAATAACTACCTATTAAACTCAAATGATCATATATTTATCTTTAAATCAAAATTTAAAATTGTCAATACGAATATTAATTCCAATTTAACAAAAGAAAATTATAGGGTAATAATAACTTGGCTAGGGTTAGGTAAAAAGGTAACTGACAAGGTTTCCACTCGGACTATTCTAAACTAATGGAATTAACAACAAATTTTATTCTATTTTATTTTATTTATAAGTAACTACCATTTCACTGGATCATAAACAATTAATCTCAGATGTCTTAATCATTGTCCATATATATGCTTATCTACAAATTCATTTATATAAGTATCTATTCTTTACGAAAGAAAATAGCAAATATTTTATTTTATTACATTGATCTTTTTAAAATATACATATAATTTAATTTATCCTTGTATAAATATAAATATTTATAAAGAAGAAAAAAGGGGATTATTTAATAAGCATAAATATTTATAATAGACGGTTATAAGTAAAGAAAATGGTCTTAAACATATTAATTATCTTTATAAGATGCAAAACACCTCTTAATTAAAAGAGCACTGAACATGGCAAGCTTTTAGGGAAAATAAAAAGAATTATTTTAAAATCTCAGAAGCAATCTTTAAAATCAGATTTTATTTTATTTTTGTTTTAACGATAATGCACATCACATGTCATAGAGGATTTATTTCTTAATTCATATTACGAACCTAAATTGTGTTGCGAAAAAGACCAGATGCAAATGTGATCAGAGAAGCTATTTAATCCACTACATGAAATCACGTCTAAATGCAACAGCTGCGGAAGTTTTCCAAAGGTTATAAAATTTACTGTGCTCTTCCAAGACTAAATGTTGCAAGCTGAGAAGAGTAGCGAAGGGTAAAGGGAGATTATTTAAATTTATGCACCCTACAAAATCTAAATACTACAGCTGAGATAGATTGCCAAGGTATCAGGGGAATTAAGTATGTATGCAACAATTAGAAGGAATATCCCAAGGCCACTGGTGAAAGCAATAACAATTTAGCAGCCATTGAATAATCAAGAAAGGGGTTTAAAATTTAAAATGGCACATGAAGCATAACAATAGAAATTACCCTCACCCTTCTGGAGTTTCCTTGTGATTACATTGACCATCTGTGATAGATTGTCAATAAAAATTCAAGAAAGTTATTTAAACTTTAATACTCCCTTTTGTTTAAGTGCTGCAACTGAGACAAGCTGATAAGATTTCAGAGAGGCTATTTAATTTTCTATCAGAAATCTAGGCTAAAATACTACAGCAGTGATAGGTCACCCATGGTATCAGGAAGATTATATACTCTAAGAAGAAATGACTCAATGCCACAGGGGAGAGAAATTAAGACACAACAGCTAATGAAGAATAATGAAGGGATTCAAATGAAGTTAACACATGAAGCATATATATATATATATATATATATATATATATATATATATATATATATATATATATATATATATATAAATAGAATACATGCAAACCCAATTTGTTTTGACTTTGCAAATCAAACAAAAATTAGAGGAACCAACCTGAAGAATTTGCAGCTTGAGATGTTGTGTTTCCCCCCTGCAACTTCCTCTCTCTTTTATTTTTTTATTTGTTCTTTTCTTCTGATATCCTCTCGCCAAAAGTTTTCTTCTCCCCAATTCTCCTCTCTCCCTTTTTCCCCAGTCACCCCCAAAATAAATTCCCGTAACAATCCAAGGTTTCTTGCTAAAAGAAAGGTTTACAGGTGGCAAGATTTCCATTTTACCAAATTACACCCGGCACTCTAAATTTACTCTGCTTAACACTTGGAGAAATTTAACAAATCAATAAATCTACCCCCACTATTCTTGACAGCGGTGAAAGGTTTACAAATAAATTTCAATATTTTAATTTATCATACTTTCCTCGATTTTACCCGTGATAATTCATACTTACTCAAATTAATAAAAATCTCGGGTGGATAAAACTTTTAACTATATAATTATATTGAAATGCAAAATAAATGCAAATTTGTATTTTTAAATGATGGATATATAAATTTTAAATTTAAATTTAAATTATTTAGAGGGATGTAATAAAATATTACATCTTAAATATATATATATATATATTTATTTATTTTTGACTTAATCCTTAACAATAATTAATTAGATAATGTTATTTAATTAAATAAATAATATTATTTAATTAACTAACAATATTATTTGATAGCTAATTGGGAATTTACACAGCTAAAATTAAAATATTATTCTATTTATAATAAATAAAATTAAATACTGACAATTAAAGTAACATTCTTTTAATTTTACAAACACAATTTAAAATTTCCAAACTAATCTAATAATTAATTAAATCTTCACAACACACATTAATAATTAAATTTAATGTTTAATATCAACCATAATACTAACCATTGTTGTATTAATTTAACTAATTAACAATAATGATACACATCTAAATCAAACAATTAACACATTAAAATTGCCACTTAAAATGAACGGCGTAAGGCAAGATGATACCAAACAGAATGGGAACTGATGGACGACATCATCAACCGACGACGGGACGACAGACACAGATGGGGATACTTTCTTATCAAATCCCTAAACCACATCATATCATCATAACACAGTATCATGTGCATCCAAGCAAAACATATAAGTCAAATAGATGAAACAATCACCAACGTAATCACGAGTATACATCAAACATAAGCAATATTTGAACAGCAACAACCACATGCACATAAAGGTATCATGGGAGTTCAATAACACGAGAGGCATTACATCCTCCCCCCTAGAACTAGGCTTACTCCTGGAAGCCAAAATACAAAAAAAAGGGAAAGGTTTCTCAATGCAAGACATATCCTCCCAATGTGAGTGTTGATCCATCATAAAATAACCATCAACCGAAAATGTCATAATCGTCAGAGTCATATAAGTTGTCATCCAAACCAATCCAAAATGGTAAAACAAGAACCAATAAGATCTCAAGGTACATAATATATTATAACAAGTATTAGTGCAATAGAAGCAACACAAGACGCACTACATCAGTCTCCTATACGATAGAATTCTCATAGGCTCCCGAATGAACTGCCTATCTGCTACCTGTAGTCTCCACATCTATGCTCTGATGCTCTACCTGGCGGTCATCAATTACTTCAATTGCTCTATGGATCCTACCTACATCATCCCCTATTGGCTCTGTGACTATCGGTCTCTGACTAAATTTAGGTGTGCTCCTCGGAGGACATTGCCTAGCTATGTGGCCATGCTGGCCACAAGAGAAACATCCTGCATTTCTACCATTTCCTCTATCTCGAGGAGATGCACCATCCTGCTGAAGTCGGCCCCTCCTAGCTATAGTCTGAGTGCTCTGAGTTGACTGGTCAAGCTGATAAAGTTGGGCTCGCAACCAACTTCGGATTCTCCTAGACAAAAGACGCCCACCAATCTGGACACCAATCATCCAAGTCTCATCCTCCAGACCACCATTATGACTATGGAAGGTAGGAGAACGTTCCCTTAAGAGGTCCATTATAAGTCTTACTATAGCTGAAACACCTCTTCTCCTAGGGAACCTTTCTCTTTCCCTTGCCATTTGTCGATTGCTCTCCTGTCTTGGGCCAAGCCGGTTAAGAATTTCCTCAAGCAAGGGGCGTAATTGAGGGCTTAGATGTTCCTCATGACCACCCTCATGGACATTCAGAAAAGGAGTGCTCTGAAGACCATGCCTATCAAGATTGTGACGTCTAGGCATTTTCCTACAACACCACCGAAGAACAAGTCCCAAATATTAGATGAGAACAATAGAAGGGAAGTAAACAAAATCTCAAGAATCTAAGTACTATATTCATGCATTATTCACATACACACGAACTCACATCACCGGGAATCACATAATGAGGCTACACAAGGGTCCATCTGGACGCCGAAAAGCAGCATACTAATCCACAATACATAATCCATGAGCCAAGAGCCAAAATCCATCTCACATAAACCATACCTCACACTCAATGGCTTGATGGAGTTAGGCCACACACACATAGTGAGACCATCCAATCAAAGCCACAATGATCTATCTCTTGTTGTATAAGGTGGTTAGCCTCCAAGAGATAGTCATCACACATAGGTGGGTAGTGGGTCCTAGCTGTAAAATAGCTTCACATACCCCCATCCTCAAGGTTCCCTGCGTCTGCTTCCTCGTATACACTCACCAAGTCCGCCTCATACGTCCTTGGAGAGGAATCACAATACAACACATGGCTGACCTCGAAAACAACAAGGATAAACTAGTTTAGCCACCAAAGTCATAAAATAAACATCAAATAAGATTCAATTTCAACAGTAAAGCAAGAAATGCGCGCAATTTCAACACTAAATCAAAAGTAACCATGAGGGCTACGAGAGAATAAGTCACAAAGTGTGGCTAAACCATTACAATCAAACATAAACAAAATGTCAGCCTTCAAGGTCAATTGAAAATCATAAACAATCATATAGGAAGTCCTCAATCTTCAAAATTGCACAATACAACACTGTGTGACTAGATACTAGCCACCAAACGAGGAAGGAGGGAACATCGTCCAGCTATAACAATAGCCCTCATGTAGTGCGGAGTGAGCACGCCATCCACATGACCCAGAGTGTGCTCCTCGGCTACACCCTGCCTTGCGTCGTCACGCGACATGGTCATATGCCAGCCGGAGAAGGCACGCACTGACGTATGCCGCATGGCAGTGTGTCTGTGGCTCCGCGGAAGTAGGCACGTGCAGACACACCCCGCATAGCAATACCTCGTGGAGAAGGCACACGCAGGTACTCACCGTCGCCAGAGGTATACATGGCCAGGACATACCCATATGCTAACCGACCCAAACACTGTCGAAAGAAAACATGAGTATCCCTCTACAAGTGTGTGAGGCCCCATTACGCTCATCACACAAGTAGGCTATCATAACACAATCTCATAGTGTGCCTTCACGTGCCTATGCACGTGGCATCATGTCCTCGAGCCCAGCTCGCTACCATCAGCAACACGGCATCATCACCAGCACTGTGTTGGAACATCAGTGGGGTGTGGCATCGTATCCATTGCATCATGTCAGAACATGTGCAGATACGGTGTATGCAATACATATATGAACATATCAATATGGGGCTACTCGAGCTTCACCTCTCATACAGACGAGGTTGACTCGCTAATGCCAGCTCAATGTCCCTATGGACGGCCAGGCATAAACTAACAATCCAATGCTGCTATACTCAAAACTGTGGGGTTTAGGCTAGCACATATGGATCAAGTACCTTGATCCATTGTAAGGGAAAGTAGTGAGTATGTTTCCTTGGGATCGGTTGAGCTAAGACAGCTCTGCGTCGCAATGTGCGTACGCTGCACACTCCGCCCAAGAAAACCTTGTGACTTCTACTACCCCTTCACGGATTGAGGGGCTGAGAACCAAAAGAAAAGAATCTATGAAACTATCTTTTGGCTACTCATATATGTATAGATTTTCAACCACACGTGGGTTGGCCCTCAATCAGGTAACAAACATACAAACACACATAATGGTATGGTTAATCCCACACCAAAAACAACATATTTATGGGTGATCCCACAATAGTGGGTTACACTTTTTGGCTAAACTTGACATTGAAAGCAACATTTTGAGCAAAATCTTCACTTTCTGACACTTATAGTAGGTAAATTGTTAGGAATTTGAAGATGATCCAAACTAGTGATTTTTGATATTTTCTCTATAGATTCTAAATATATATTTTTTAAAAAAAATTAAAAAAAATTGTAATTTTTTTTGCATCTCCTTTGATAACTAGTTTTTAATAGTAAACAACATTTTTAAAAAGTGATGTGTACTTTCAATCGCATAACTTTTTTTCTACAAAGGATTGAATTATGATTATTTTGAATTTAGGTTGGTAACACTAATATTTAGGGCATCCATTTTGTTCCATAACATTTTGTTGAATATTTTTCTTGTAATTAAGTTTTAAAGGCAAATTAATTACAATTTAGACATAGGTGCACTTTCAATCGTATAACTTTTTTTCTATTTAATGAAATTATTTTTTCTTTTTTTTGTTTGAATGAGGACATAAATATTGGTACGTACATATTTTTCCAAAAAAGAATTCACTAATTTACTATTTTTTCACAATAGTTTTTCACTGAACTTAATGTTCGATGAAAAACCTATGTCTAGTAAAACTAAAAAATATAATATAAATTAAAAGAAAAATCTATCAAATTTATAGTTGTTAGGAAGCTTGTTTCAAGGACTACGGATCTCCAACTTGATTCATCTATTTGACTCCATTTGCACCTCCAAATCGAGCTTCAAAAGTAAAAAATGCATTAATTTCATAATTGAGAAAACAAAATAAAAAAAGGGGGGGTTCATTAGAACCCCTAAAAAGCTACTAAAACTTTCCCCAAATTAGCAATTTTTTGGTTTTTTTTCATGCAACACTTTTTAACAACTTTTTAGCTTTTCCTCCTTTTTTTCGGATTTAAATATTAATAGTTTTTTTTTAAATTTTAATATTAATGATTTTTTTCAATTTTAATATTAACAAGTTAAGTGCAGTGTAGTGTAGTTTTAATTTTTTTTCTAAGTTTTAATTATTTTAGCAATTTTTTGGTTTTTTTCATGCAACACGTTTTATCAACAACTTTTTAGCATTTCCTCATTTTTTTCAGATTTAAATATTAATAGTTTTTTTTTTTAATTTTAATATTAATGGTTTTTTTCAATTTTAATATTAACAAGTTAAGTGTAGTGTAGTTTTAATTTTTCTTCTTCTAAGTTTTAATGATTTTAATATTAATATTAATAGTTGAATGTAGTTTTGACTTGTTTTTTCTTAATAATTTTTTTCGGATTTTAATATTAACCATTTTTTCTGAGTTATTCATAATGCATGTAATGATTTTAATATTCCCAGTGAAGTGTAGTTTTAACTCTCTCTTTTTTTGAGTTATTCAAAATGCATGTAATGATTTTATTATTAATATTAATAATTAAGTGTAGTTTTAACTTGTTGTTTTCTAAGTTTTTAGAATGCATGTAATACATGTTAAGTTTAGTTTTAGATTTTTTTTTCTAAATTGATCAAATGCATGTTAATCACTTCTCTGATTTTTTTAAAAAATTAGTAGTTAAGTTTAGTTTTATTTTAAAATGTATGTTAATCAATTTTTAATCTTAGGATTGAAATTATAAGGTTTTCTTTTTGTAAATCATTATATAAGTAAGAGAAACTCAAAGGAATTGTGAAGGATATTTAGGTTTTAGAAGACAAGTTTTGGAGAAGAGAAATAGAAAAATTGTGAAAGATATTTTTTTTCTACAAAGCAAGTTTTGGAGGAGAAGATTCAGAAAAATTGTTTAGTATTTTACAAAGGAGATGGGGAACAAAAAGACAAGAAAAAGTAAGACTGCACGAAAGTATTCAGTAGAACAGGAACAAAGAATACGTGAAAAAAGCTTGCAAAGTTATTATAAATGTAAACAAGGTATGTCAAACTTGAGCCTCTCTCAATACTATTCCTTTCGTTTCCCTTTAGAGTTTTAATCTAGTTTAGATTAAATTTAGATTTTTAGATTCTAGATTTTTCTAATTTAATTTAGATTTTAAATTTAAGTTTCTTATTTTCGTTTAGCCTATTCTAAAAAAGATGCAAGACAGTAGATATGATCCTGGCTATTGTTTTCGTCGTTCTTTTTTCGACTGAAATTTACACATGAAAAGGGGGAAATGTTTATGTTTTCAGCCAACACAAATGGTTGATATGCAATCCAGATTGTAGCCCAATCTTCCATCTCGAATGTCTCTTAAGCCGCTTTTGATCTGTCATCCTATACCTCCATTTTGCTCAATAATTTCCCCCCTCTTAATAACTTTTCTACCATTCATTAAAAACATATAATTTGAAGCTTTTACAAGGATTTCCATTATTCCCACATTAAAATAATTTGTAAAAGCTAAAACAGTTTTGCCCATCTAAATTTAATAGAATGTGTTACTTTTAAAATTAGAATGTGTTACTTTTAAGAGTGGATTACATAGCTTGAAAAAAAGTTATCCAACACAGTTTTTGTCCAGACAACATGTATTTACCTAGATGCTCATAGCTTCTTTCACTCTAGAGCTTATCCCAAAAAAAATCCTTCAAATAAATATACAAATTAAACCACTACACATATATTTTAAGTTTGAAAAAACTCTTAATTGTTATTGAAGTTTTTTTAATTAAATGTTGTTTAAAATGTATGAAGAATCAATTCAAAGTTTTTAATTTTTTATGATTAAACATTTTGGATAGTTTATTTAATTTAATTTGCTTTAAATTAAAAATATTTTTAAATATAAGAAAACAATCATTGTGTTTTATTAAAAATAACAATCATTTTAAAATCAATCATCAAATTTATACTTTAAGCTTAGCACACTCACAATAATATAGTCCAGTCACTTTTTATGTCATGTTTGTAGAGCCTTTACAAGATAATATTATTGGTGACAACTATTAACTAAATATCTTAAATTTATTTATTTAAAATATGTTAGAAGTGTTTATATTTTTTTTAAGAAGTATTACATTTTTAAAAATTAATTTATTATATATCTTCAAATTTAATACTATTGTGAGGGTTTAGGGTTTCATATCTGAATTGGGTACTATTTTTAGAGAACATGAGTAAACATAGTGTTAAGGAAACATCTTTGGCGCAAGAACAATCGTTATTCACTGATATAATGCAATTTGTATCAGCAATATCAATATCTGGAAAAGAAATTATTTGCCACTGTATTCAGCCTTAATATTTAATAATAATAATGTTATTGATCATGTATGACACTGGGAAACTATTGCTCTGAAAATTATTCACACAACTCTTTCAAAACAAGTGGAAACTCTTCTAGAACAAATTGTTGCAAAAATGTTTGATGAAATGCCTTACCAATGAAACTATGAAAATGTAAGGCTCAAGCATATGTGGTATGTATGGGTTCAAAAGCTGAAGGTAGAAAATTGGATGCATTGCCCAACTGTAATTTTTTTCAAGAATTTGGTATCATGTGAGGGAGCCCTACGAGGGTGCAATGATTTAGTGTGAGAAAATTCCTGCCAAACAAAAGCAAATGCAAGGATAAATATTCCTGCCAAACAAAAGCAAATGCAAGGATATAATATTAAGGATAAATATAATTTACTAAGTATAGTATTAATAATAATTTACTAAGTATAATATTAATAATATAATATTGATAAAAATAGTAATAAAAATATTAAAAATAATATATCAACAAAATCAATTTTTAAATGACCAACCATTTGATATCATTTTCTCCCTAATTAACCTTCCATACCTCTTCGGTGTACCAAATTCACACAAAGGTGCGATTGCTAGTTTTTTAATATATACAAATAATTAATATTTTAAATAAAGTAAAACAATGGATATACTTAATTTTTTAATATATACAAATAATTAATATTTTAAATAAAGTAAAACAGTGGATATACTTAATCAAGGGAAAATTAATGGTATATAGATAAATACAATTTATTTTATAGATAGGCAAAATATTTGTCTTACATATTTTTTTTATATGTTAGATTATAATATTATGAAGGAGAATATATTTATAGTGTTAGATTATAATATTATGAAAGAGAATATATTCTAAAGTAGAAGTTATCATTTGTTAAACTATCACAAGTAAATGATCCAATGCATCAAAGTTATTTAGGGGTCAAATAAAGATCAATCCTACCAAATAAAACATAACATCTCTTTGTCTATCCCTCTCTCTCCCTATCTCTTCGTCTTTCCCTATTACAAACATAACATGAAACATAACATGAACCTATTGGTAATGGAGCTTGATTATCTCTTGGTTCAAAAGTTTTATTTTAGTCTTGTTTGGATGCATGTAAGTGGAGAAGCTATCACTTCTCCATTGAGACCTTTGTTGCACAAACATCATTTTCTAAATGACCTATCAATTGACCTCATGTACTACACAAATTATTGTCAAAAATAGACCAAAATTATCTTGAAATGACCTTCCACACACCTTCGGTATACCCATTGCACACCAAGATGTAATTGCTAGTTTAGTTTAGAATTTTAAAATTCTAATTAATTTAATTTTTAAACTTTCTAATTTAGTTAGCTTTTACATTACTAATTTGGTTTAGCTTTTTAAATTTCTAATTTAGTTTAAATTTTTTAATTTTTAATTAGTTTAGTTTTTAAACTTTACAACTTAGTTAGCTTTTAAATTCCTAGTTTGCTTTAGATTTTTAGATTTCTAATTTAGTTTAGAATTTTAAATTTCTAAGTATTTTAGTTTTTTAAACTTTATAATTTGGTTAGCTTTTAAAATCCTAATTTAGTTTAGATTTTTAAATTTCTAATTTAGTTTAGATTCCAATTTTTAATTTAGTTTAGATTTTTAAATTTCTAATTTAGTGTAGATTTGAGTTTTTTTAATTTAATTTAGATTTAAAATTTCTTAATTTAGTTTTAATTTAAGTTTCTTAATCTAGTTTTACTTTAAATAAAATTTAGATTTTAGATCTTTTACAATTTAGATTTAAATTTTTAAATTAGAAGAATATTTAGTATATTTAGTGAATCCTAAGTTATTTGACGTGTTTTTGTGTAGGGGATCAACATACAAAAACTGAAGTAGTAGTCGAGTCAAATTTAGATCCTGGAGCAAATGAAGTTGAAGAACACATAGTTGATGTTAGGGGAGAGGCCCTAGTGCAAGGAATGGATGTTGGAGAGGGGTAAGGATCGCTTCCAAATACCATCACGGAAGAGCATATGAATATAGCTAAAGAGGTTAGGAGAAAAATTTCTTCTAGAAAATTAGATCATTTATTTCAAATGGATATGGAAAAATTGAAGTTTTATGCTGAACAACCTAAAAGTACTACTAAGAGGTCAATGAACAAAATTGCAAAGCAAATAATTTCTCATTTCAGTAAACTTGATACACTCAATCAAGCCCAACTATTGTCAATTGTACTCCTTAATAATGAGCTACAAGAGCCATTAAAATTGTTGGGTGTAGATACGAGTACAAAAAAGAGGAAAGGTTCACAGCTACAAAAAGACATTGTTGAAAATTTAAAAAAAGGTTTGGGTTCTATTGGGAAACAATCTCGATCAACAGATAAGACAATTTCAAGAAGAGTCATGTTGACATCAATTTTAAGTGAAAAAATGGCCAAAAAAAGACAAATCTCTTCACTTTCAGCTGAGATTAATTTTAGCAGAAAGACATTGACACAATATGCCAAAAGGAGAAAGGTTCTCGATGATAGTACCTCAGAAGGCAATTGGGAAATTATGTGTAGAGCTCCTCGATCTGACAGGATTCAAGATGTTTTTAGGAACTTCATCTCAAGTTTTTGGAATGATCATACTCGTCCTTCATCAAATAGAAGAGATGTTATCAAACACAAGATTGGGCCTGATAATAATGAATTGCATACAAAACATTGGTTAGACATAACAAATCATGAGATGTATGTGTTGTTTTGTAATTCAAATCCACATATAAAGATTGGGCAAACAATGTTTGAAAAGTTAAGGCCATATTATGTGAGGACAAACAAGGTTTTTGAAACTTGTTGTTGTCGTCATCATATTGAATTTGATCTCTACTATCAAGTGTTTCAAAAGATTAGAGAAAAAAGTGATGGTTTTCAGAATGCACCTCCTAGACAGGCAAGTCAGTTCATAGCATCCATCCTATGTGATAAATCAGATGATGATAATGCATCCAGTCAAATTAGTTGCATAAAAGGAGTTTGTAAAACATGTGGAAATTTGGCTAAAATGCCTTTGAGAGATGAAGATACCGACCTAACAAAGTTAGTATCTTGCAAGAGTTACAAGTACATCAAGTTTCATACCAAAAGTGGCAAAGAATCAACAAGGTTAGATTATGTAGAAGAGGAGATACCAATGGGAACATTTATGGAAAAGTTTCGTAAATTGATACAACCATACATACAACATTCTTTCTTTTCTAAGTGGCAAGCACAACAGTTTCAGACATTAAGAGATACTTTCCCACTTGGAACAGTGTTATCAGTAGTTGACTTTGCAGAGAATTACTCTTTTGTACATCAAAAAGAGATTCAATCACAATACTATTTTTCAGAGCAGATCACTATTATGGTGCAAGTGTGTTATCGACATGCACAAGTGGATTTGGATGGTGTTGACAGTTCATCTGAGGCACGAGTCATTAAGAAAGAATATCACTTCTATATTAGTGATGACAAAGAGCATGATACACTATTTGTACAACATTGCTTCAAGAAGTTTTTTGAATATTTGGCAATTAGGGGTGTCAAAATTGAAAAGCATTTTGTATGGTCAGATGGATGTGCTTCACAATTCAAATCATCAAGGCCATTTTATGCACTATGTAGATATCATCGAAATGACAACATACCACATGTTTGGAGCTTCTTTGAGAGTGGACATGGAAAGGGTGAACATGATGGTGCAGGAGCTTGCATCAAACGTGCTCTGAGAACGCATCAAATGAATTATGAGGGAGATCGCATAAAAGATGCACATGATGTTGTTGAATGGTGTCAAAAACACTTTGCATCAAATGAGGTTGGCACATCTCCAACAACCAACCGATACATTCCACATAGAGTGTTTTGGGAGATATCAGGTATGTTTTTGTTTGAATTTAAATCTTTAAATATACATATATGTGTACATTCAAGTTTGTTTATTTTAGTTTCAATATATTTATATTGATTACTATTTTTTAATGCAAAAAATTATGTTTTGTAGGTGTGGATAGAAGATCAATGCGTGGATGCAAGAGGGTAGAGAAAACAAGATCGTTGCATTCTGTCATGAGTACAAGTAGTTTCCCATGGACATTGCACACTAGGGATTACTCATGTTTTTGTTATGACTGCATTTTAGAAAAATATGATGAATGCAACAACCAACAACAAGGATATGTCAGTGCACAGAATTTGGTGCCACTACATGTTAGTGACACATACAATGAAAATGAAGATGAAGGCTTTGAAGACATTCCTTTGATTTCAATTGATTATGACCATATTTCAGGACTAATTAAAAAAGGTACATGTATATATATTTATATTGTGCATGTACGAGCTTGTGTAAATTTGTAGCTTAATCATTTATTAAATTTTATTTGACTACTTTTTAAAGTAAATTTACATAAACTTAAATGATAGTGGAACTCTAATTTTTTTTACAAATTTCCATGTAATTTTGGTGCAGGAGATGTTTTTGCAGTCATAGCAGAGCCTGGAAACATAGAAGGTGTTAGTTATTATCTATTGCGTTGCACAAGAGAGAGGCAAAAGCTAGCAGAATCAGAAACAAGTGATGGAATGTCGTTCCCCATAGGTCTGACTAAATAAATAGATGCTCTTACATGATTTATATATTGAATGTATATTTTGAATATTTTGTTACTTCTATTGACCTTGTAAATGTTATATCTTATCTTGGAATGTTGGTTCCTTCAGGTTCAGTTGTAGTGCAAGGGACATATCTCAAGCAAATCAAAATTGTTCAAAATGGGATTCATTTCATTGATTATCAACCTAAGAACAAGGTATATCAATATAGCCACCTAGTAATTGCTACTGCCATGTCCCTTCATCCAGTTCTACATGCACGTGGACGTCGTAAGTGGAGACTAGATAGTGATGATCATCAAGGAATATTACATGTTATTGAAGAGCGGGCTGAACCACTTGAATTGGTTTGAATAACGGAATGTGTCATAGGTGGACTTGAACAATTTACTTATATTAAGAGGGAAATTGTTAAAAGATTAATCTTTATTTGGTAAAGGTTATTCTTTAATTGTAATTATTTATTTTTTAATTCCTTTATTAAGGAATATTTGTAGCCACCTCCTTAAGAGGTTCTTAACACATTGCACTTTGTATCATTCTTAGGCATTTTGCCTCCATTAATAATATTGGGGTTTTTTCTTGTTTTTTCCCCTTATCAAATTCTTGTGTATCCTTAGCATTTGGTGGTGCTTGGTTTGGCTACTCTCTCTTTCATAACATTTTTCCTTCAAACAATACTCATAAGTTAGTTCTTTCCTTTGCTCAATTTATTTTCTCTTTTAGAAACTTAGTGAAGAGATGCTTTGTTATGAAAGTCGAGAATATGATACATGTGAAAAATAATGAATATAGATTGAAATTTACTTGAGTGCTCTACCATACATAGAAGATAAAATTAAAAATCTAACATGTATACATGTTTTTGTTTTTGAAGTGAAAAATCAAGTAATATGACTTTTTTTGAAAGTTGTTACCTACAAATCTATCATTACAAAAAAATGAATAATGAATCAAAATTATGCCTACCAATATGGGTAGAATCCATCTTAATTAGTAATTTTTTATCCCCTTATTTACTCTCAAAAAGTTTCAATAAAGGGCACATATCATATTTGTGATTTAGATAATAAGGAGGGAAATTTAAATCTAACTTTTTTCATAGAAAAGAGCATAACTTTATCAATTCCAACATCTTTAATTTAGATATAACTTTATCTCCATGAGCAGCATGAACAAGGTCTTCTTCATGATACAAATATCTTGTTAATATTTTAGGAAAACTTCCTACCTCAAGTCTACTATTAGATAATACATCTTCAAGAATTTCACTAGGTAGATCATGGTCCATTTATTTTTCTCTCATTTATTTGAAACTTTCCATTAGCCTTGGTATGGTCTTAGTAGGAGATGCTAAATAGCTATTTGAAACCTAAACTATCTACCCAAAATATGTTTTTGATAACTTCATCACACATCTATCTTTTATTATATCTCCACAAAACAAAAGTCATTATTTGACCGAGGTCAAGACACAAATTTGAAATGCCAAGGTAACAAAGTTATGAATTAGACATGAATAACATTTTCTTCAATAAAACTTGTATCTTTGTAAGAGGGACTTCTTCATATCTAAGAATCTGTTATCAAATGATGACATATGAAGAGAGGATGATGATAAATTTGTACCTTGATGTTAATATACAAATGCACTTTAGTCAATGATCATCAAAGTAGTAGAAAATAAATTTTTATTACAAAGAGAATCATCATCTATTTTCTCAAACATTGATCTAAAAAAACATCACAATATTCAAGAAAGTTTGAGTTTCATTATTAAATTTCGTGCACATATATCTTAAGCAACCATAGAGCATCAAAATCTCTGGATTATTGTTGTAAGGCCATGCTTTTCCTTGAATATGATTTAGGCTTATACAATTATATGACAAAATCATAATATTATTATATGCCTAGATTATATTCACTTAACATAAAGGATCTTCCTCTCTTCTGTTATTAGTTGAATTTAGGATTATATACTTACATACCTTAAATTTCATTTACTTTTTTATGTGTTATTTATCCATACTCGTGTTTAGTGCTTACAACAAAATAAAAATAATAGAGTTGCTATCTTTTGATTGGACAACAATCATTGTTTGGAGATAGTGTTATTATGTTTAAATTCAAAGGGAAGACCAAAATAAAAGTAACAATGTTATTAGTATTGAAATTTAGATGTGAGTAAGTAGCAAACATTATTAGTATTCACTTTTAATTTTGGGTTAAGAGTTAAAATGCAGGGAAAGAATTGAGGTATATATAGGTATATTTTGGAGGACAGTAGCAGAGCAAAGAATATAATTATTTGTTAATGAAGTGTATATATTTAATGGATATAAATAATTAGTTATATTTTAATGGAGCAATTATACTCGTATACTGAAGTAACATAATTTCTTGGGGGTTTCTAAATATTCTTCTAGTTGTTCCACCATAGAATACATGTAATTGAAGTTGAACACTCCAAATTATGTTTCTAAGTTCGAATTAATGAAACAAAGAGTTTAAAATTAGTTATTATGCCACCAATAAACTCAGAGATAAACGCAGCCTAAATCACTAGACTCTAGGGGATTCTCTGGGAAAGTTGTTCCATGTCCCTAGTAGAGCAGTAGTTTGACCCAAATCATTTTGTTGCACTATAAGATGTTGGGACAGTTAATTAAATCAGGAAGATCTAATTTTTCCTCTGGGAACAATAGCAAGGGATTTGCTTGGGGAAACATCTTGCACATGCCCTCTGCAAAAAAATAAAGAAGTGACAGAGATTTGTGTGGTGAATCGGGAGAGTTGAAGATATGCACGAATGATCTTACCTGATGTTTCTAGTTTTTATGCTTTTCTTCTTCAATTTTGTTTTAAAGCATAATAAAATTTGTGAACGGGTGCAATTATTCGAGGGGCGATAGTTTTAGTTTTAAAAGCGTTTTTCATTAATTTGCTTCCTTGGAATTTGGATAAGATTTTTCCTCACAGCCAGATCGTTTTCCTCAAATCTCTTTATATAGAGATCTTGGTTTCATTAATCAAGGGGAGTGGCGATGGCAGCTGTCTACTACAATGGTGCTGGCTTTATTCTGATATATGTGTTTACTGCACTGCCATTCTGGTGAAAAACCTAGGTTATTAAAGGATACGATAGCAAATCAGAGATGGGGAATTGAACATGCAATTCCATGACCCAACTATTTAGGCAAAATCGACCTTTAAGATGAAGGAAGGTCAGACAAGCAAGATCTGTGTTTCAATGTTGCTGCAAGGGCCAAATCACACTGTAAAGTTGGGTCGGTTGCAACCCTTTCCAAAGAGGACGAAAGCAATCAGGGGCTTGAGTGCATCATTGGTGCCAAGGTGAGTAACCAACCTGGACGAACTTATACGTTTAACATTTTTAAGGGGCAAATAGACTATCTCAGATCATTGTTTTTGATGACTGTCTTTATGGGCCATTCTATTCTCAAACGCCAAGTCATTGCTATGAATTCTCTTCCATCCACGACCATGCCTTTATTTAGATTGTATGCTCTCAGCTCATCTATTCCTTATTAATCATTTTCTGTTCTCTATGCAAATCAAATGCATGCTTGTCTAAGATTTATACATTATACACTATTTTCTTTGCGAGAATCTAGAAAAAAGTTGTCTTTGAAAACTAAAGGCAATAAATACATTCACCAAGTCAGGAAAGAAAAGAGTAGTGCATGTCGGCTAGCTTAAATAGCTTTGATTTTTATTGTAGATGAAATTTCTCCAGAGTCCTCAGCGTAGCCCTCTCTGCCCTTGCAATCTCTATCATTGTTGCAGATCGACTGAGAAAATTTAATCACATAAACCACATGGTTAATATATCTTGAATTCTTCATTTTGAAAGAATTTCCTTAACATGCAAATACCGCTAGAGAAATTCAATGTCGACTTGTATATGACATTTATGCTGCTGCCTAGAGCATCAAAAGTCATCCTTATACAAGAATTCCCTCCATTTTATTAACACTCTTGATGGTGGCTGCATTTGGTTTATGGTGTCTAATATTCTTCTCATATTTAATGTCCACGCCTTTACTGCATAATGTAGGCCTACAAAATTAATGGTAGGTTGCTTATTAAACCCATGCACCTACATTACATTCGCTTTTCTTTTTTTCTTTCCAAATAATAAATGGAGGATCAGCACTTTACGTTCTACATTCTCCTTGAAGCCTCGGTTTAGTTTGCAAGATTTGGGTCCTGTTCTGCCACAAATATTAGATCCAACAGAGGTGGCTAAAGGATTCTTTTCAATAAGCAATGCTCACCTCAGTAAGAGTTTGAGTTCCTTAGCTACTAAAATGTCTAGCAAGAGATTACAACTGCCATTAAGAATATCCTTAATTTGTGAAGTCTTATGTTTGGTATCTTGGTCGTTTCTACTCTTGTAACCATTCGTATGTTTCTTACGTATATGATATTGGTATATAAGTTAAGAAGAAAGGGATTTAAGTCTAAAGTTAATTTCCCCACGATTCCTTATCTTTTTATAGAAAACATGTTTATTTCTTTTAAAGCCTAAAAAGGCTTAGGTTTAAATTAGAAACTTTCTTTAAAACAAAAAAAAATGTACTCCTTGAATCTTAATAAGAAAAGAAAGCTATCCTCTTAAGACTTTTTCAGACTTGCTAAAAAAAATAAAATAATATTTATAGTCTTAAAAATAATATTTGTAGTCTTAAAACTAATTTGATAAACTAGGGACTATTTCTTTAGACAACATATAGATAAATTTCTATATTTTGGAATTGTTATAAAACCTTATCTTTATTTATTATATAGTATTATCGATCAAACAAGATAGCCAATTGTCGTGATTATGATTTACAAAGGTTGCTAACCAATATTTAACATATCATTATCATATTGTTGGTAACACTCGAATGATCCTTGATATATTTTCATGCATTTGTAATCAAGTTAGTAATGCTTAGTTTAATATCATTGAGTTATTAAGTTTAAGAATTATTTTGTTTAAAGGATGGTATGAATTTTTATTTGACATAAATATTAAGTTGTTAATCATTATCATGCCACATTGTAGTTTTCAATTGGAAATACATTAATACAAATCATTTTTGTGGTTAATTATTAGTCTATTGTATGATAGATAATAATGGAAAGGTATAGATAATTGAATAGTTACCCTTGTGCCTTAGTGTTATTATTACTTGTTATAGTGTTATTATCATTACATATAACATTGTTTTGAAAATTAATATTACATCTTTTGAGCCTTGAGGTTAAACCCCTTTTGTTAGCCATCCAAGAGTGTGATGGTTAGAGTCCTTGTGTTGAACTACGATTCCTCTACGCTTTGCGTACGTAGGCAAGGCCATCTGAGATGAGCCCCCGAGGAATTAGCTCTGGCCCCTTAGGTTCCCCCGTACCTTCTTGAAAGCTTACATTGTGAGTTGGCCTTGACTTGAGAATTGGTTGAATTTTTGGTATTT
Organism: Sequoia sempervirens; assembly: GCA_007258455.2. Classification (NCBI taxonomy): domain Eukaryota; kingdom Viridiplantae; phylum Streptophyta; class Pinopsida; order Cupressales; family Cupressaceae; genus Sequoia; species Sequoia sempervirens. The sequence continues at coordinate 1,264,688,257 of VDFB02271358.1, forward strand.
GTGTTAAGTCTTTAGTTGTGTTTTGGTTGTTAAGTTTTGGGCATTACACTTGTATCCTCCACAGACCTACTCTACCAGGTATTGCAAGGCACAAAGACTTTATCTTAAAAGTAGCTTCTTCTACACAAATATCTAGTACAAGCGTCACTATGGATGACCATGAGCAAGACAGCTTCTCTTCAAGTTAGACTTGGATATTCTCAACTAGATATCTAGGATTTTAATTAAGCCTCCTCCAAGAGGGCACCCTCTTGGCCTAATTTTGGACCTCAGGGCACCTGCATCTATTCATTTCTCCAAAAGAGTCAATTGGATGAACACTGATTCTATGACCTACAACCATGGTTATTATGATGGTGCTAATTAGGTCAAGGTTTCGACAGGGGATTTAATGTCCTTAAATCATTACAATATTTTAAATTAGATAAACTACTATAATTATCTTAGCAAACAATATAAAAAAACAAACCCAAAACTATTCTAACCAACATATAGACACATTTATTATTATTATTTTCAGTCATAGACAAACATTAAGATTGAACTAAATAACATGATATTCCTTCCTGGGCACTCCTAGCATACAAACTCTATACTTACTGACTGATCCAGAACTAGTTGCATTTGATTATTCTGATGCACTATATAAGCTACATGTCTAAATTCACTCTATACAAATATGCTATCAACATACACCACATACTACTTCTGAGGGTTTCCTCCCTAAGACAACAGGGTCATCCCTAAAGGGTTTTGTCTCCAGTGCACCGAGTTGATGTGGTAGTGCCACTAAAACTTATGATAGGTGAATTTTTTTGTTAATTTATAAAAGTGTCCTCTCTTATGCATTATGTTTTATAACCCCACCTTTTTCAATCAGTGACAACTAGTCCTCAATTGACAATAGTTGCAAATAGTTAACCTCCCTAATTGTTGATAGTTCCAATACTTGATTGACCACACATCCACCTTTATTCCATTCTAACTAAATAGAAAGTTGTTGCAAACAGGTGTGACACCACACACATAACACCTTATTCTAATATGCAACAATCTTACTGATAGACCTAGTTGTTGTTGAACTAGAGGACACAAAGACACAACCACGTCATAGCTAAAGATTCAATTGACTTATTTCAATAAAAATAATTTCTAACTGAACATTTAGTCCAATCTAATTATAGAGAGCACCTAGTGCTATGGGATAAAAGTGAAGTACTTTAAACAGTCACAAAAAATTACCAGCAAACAAAATAAACAGAGACACTTGCAACAGAGCAATTTTTCACACACAGGATAAAAACATAACATATATTGTGTTTTATTCATCATAGCATACTGTATAAAGGCTTTATGAAATTGTTGTTAATATCAAAAAACACAAAATGAGTTCGGAGACTTATTAGAAACTGCTAATAAAGAGTAACCAAAAAACAGAGTTCAAAACAGAACGCAAAAAGCAATAACAAAAACTTCTAAAAACATAAAATAGAAACTGCAGAATGGTTGTGTCTGACACAGATTTGTATCAGTTACCAACATACCCCCCCTACCTATTAAAGTTGGTTGGGTAAACATCTCATGAGTCTTCATTTCTCCCAACCAATTTTAGATGAGATCCCCCCCAACCTAGTAAAGTTGGTTGGTTAAATATCTCATGAACAAACTATTCTCTTGCAAGATTCTTGAGATTGATGTTGTTTCAATATCTACTCATGAAGAACCTAATTGGTCTTGTCATTATGTAATTGTATAGTAACAAAAATTTGTGGAGAATACACATGATATTATAGAATGAGGTTTGCTGCAACCATTGTAGTTTGTGATGAACCAAACACATTCTTTTGTAAGAAACCATTTTTGTGATTCTCCTAACTAGCACCAAAGGACAATCCCCCCCAAACCTATTAAATGTAGATTGGGTAGATATATCGTGAAATTCTCATGATGAATCTACTTAGTTTTGTGTAATTGTAAAGTTAGAGCAATAAGGACAATTGCACAATCTAAGGATAATAATCAAGAAACAGGGTAGTGTTTATGACTAGCTAAAAGGAGAATGAAAATAAGTATAAAATGTGAGACAAATGTAGAGGCACCATTAAACATTCAAAGAGGACAACAGATAGAAAACAAAGCTCTTTTACTCATCACAAAAAAGATATCATATATGTGTAGAATGCAGGACATGGACACCAAAACTATATATTCTAATTTCTCATGGACTAAATCCAAAGATAAATTGTATGTCATTGAGAATGAGTTATAGAAGATGGATTCCATACAATGGAAATAACATGATTTAGAATTGTAGAATCTACAATTCTAAATACAAGAGGGGTCAGTTCTAAGAACTATTGTTGTGCCAATTAGTTTAGCTGCCTGAACTATTTTGACCTAGGAAATGAGGTGCCATTTGGCTGGTTACTCGAAAAGTGTGCTTGCTCAGTGTCTTGTCCTTTTTTTCTTCTTGCTCAGTTAGGCTCTTTCTACACGCTTTCTAGCGGGACAACCTCAGACACTGTTGCACTTGTAGTATCCTCTGAGGAAGGCAAGCAGTTGCAAATATCAGTTTACATTGAAAATTTACCAACAAAAATAAAAATTACAATAAATCTTGACCAATGAAACATTAGGTGCCTCAATTAAAGAGGCACTGCTCATATCTAGATACCTATGATAGCCATAAGGCCTATGCCAAAGAAGGAATTTTATGAACACTTTGGACAATATAAACCAACAATGCTTATTGAGTACAACAATCATACCTTGGATGTGGAGAACCCTTAATAGGTTTCTGACCATATTTTCTCCAAGAGTATTCATCTGGTGGAATATCTACCATCTTGATACTAATTGCAAGCACTCTAATGGTCCTTTTAAACTTGGATTTCCTGAAAACCCAACATTGAATAGAGAAATCAACTTTTAACTTCAAATACTTTTGGATCACCAATTAGAAAGAAATCACACCCATGTCTATGGATTTGTATATACAAAGATAGTAACTACAATGGAAAAGGAAGTAAAAAACCATAAGAAATGGAATTGAAATTTGGGCTTGAAGACCACAACATGTGCATAGAGGACAAAATCCAATGGCAGAACAAATTTTTTTAATATTTAAGGGAATATGGTTTAAGATAACAAATCATTATAATATTACTTAAAGAAATCTGAAAAGAGAAATTCTAATAAGGTCATTCAATAAGAGTAGAGCTTGACAGTGAAATTAGAAAGAAAAATATAAGTCCTGGGTCAAAAAATCCTTGATAGAAACTCATCACTCATCAGGAACTACAAAAACAAAAAAAACCACTGATTGAAACCATGGGAAGTGAATCACCTCAAGATTCTACACAAAATTTTACGTTCTCTTCACAATGCCAATGGGAAAAAATAGATTCCATGCCTATAGATTCCAAAAAAACCATTGATTGAAACCACAACTTTGACAAACTAAAGAATCACAAATTCAAAAATGGTGCCAGCTTGATTGAATCTTGACAAAATTGCTAGCAACAAAGATGTAGTAATCTATCCTACAATAAGCCATCATGAAAAATTAGAAGCACATACCAAATAAATTTGATTTGAACCTGCTCAAATGTAATTAATTAGAAAAGAACCATTATTATATCAATTAATCAGAGTCCAAAAATAAGCAGATGAAACTGTAAGAGTGAGCAATCTCAAGAGACACATAAAAAGTAGAATCTTAGCAAATTTACCTTTTGTACCCAAGAATGAATCCTCATACATAGAGCCTAGAAATAGACATGTGCCAAAGAATTAGCATTAGATAAATTACCAGCATGTTTAATTCAAAATTTTGAGCAGCTATTGTGAAAACATAAAATGAACATTGCATCTTGTAGCTACAACTTGTTTACCTATTAATTAAGTCCAGCTCCAATAGAGTCATCATGTCGGCTCCGAATCGAGCAACCCTCTGAATGAGAATCTTGCTCTGATGGATGTGCCGAGCCCTGGAGATAGTACAAGACATTGCAATCTAATTACATTATGCCAAATTGGAATAATGTTCTATATCTATATACATGTGTACAAATTATATGCATACCTAAGTACATGATTTAAAACTTAAAAATCACCTATCCACTAACATTAGTTGCATCATCTGAATCATGCCTACATACACACTTTGTCCTCACACTAGGTGTAACATGAGATAACTCCCTCTACAATATATATATATATATATAACATAAATGTGTACATTAGTACTGTCAACCATTTAAGTAAAACGAGTAATTTAAAATTTAAACAAGTTTAAATTGTGCATGAGTGTACATACATATATACCTCTGTATCAGGTGGTGCAGGATCCACTACAATGATCCCATCTATCAACTCGGCTGTATCATGGGTCTCCCTAGCTCGCTCCAATATTGATGAGTGTAGTGGACTAACCAGGTGAGATGGCATCAATGACATTTCACATAGCATCATATCCACATAACCTGACGATCCCATCATCTGCAACTAATCCTCAATTGCATCTAGGCCCTCAGATGCATGATGTTCAACACTCACAGAATGACTAGTAGGTGTATCCTCCTCTCCAACAGCCGAATGATCTATAGGTGTATCTGTAGGATTTGCAAATCTACCAGGTTGATGTGAATGCAGTGAAGGACCTGTAGCTTGGTTGGATCTTGGATGTGAATGTAAAACTCTACCCACATTTCCTATGACCTCATGTATTGGGATCCCAAGCTCTGTCGCAATGAAAGCATATGCCTCCAATAGGTCATTTGTCAAACAATGAGTTGTACTCCGAAGCATCTGCTCTCCTATAAGACCATCTACGTCTAATGGTGAAAGGACACCCACCATACCATAAGGATCAATAGCATGATCCGATGATCTAGATCATGTAGAATGACTCATCAAATATCTACCCACACAATAAGTAGATATCGTAGATGTAGCAGTAACTATATCACTAACGCTATCAATTGCTTCCCTTTGAGAAGCACTGGTAACCTGATTTGCAATAGGCATGAGGGCTGGGGAGATAGTAAGCGATCTCTCCCCAACCATATGCCGATAAAATGGAGGCAGTCGATCTACTTGATGAAAAGCATCCCTATCAACTACCCTACCACACCCCTAACCATAATATTCTGGTAGGTCTAAATAGTTGACATTGAGGCCCAAATGAACCTCAGCATACAACTGTTGTACAAAGTATAAAGGAATTTGGTCGTTATTTGGATAAAGACCAAATGTTGCAAGAAAGTGTGGGTATATCAAAGGGGCCATCTAACGATCAACACATCGAGTCACCTGATATCCCTTAACCTTGGATCTACCATCGTAAAATGGAAAAAATTATCTTTTGATGGTTTCTTTTGGGACTTGTAGTTGAACATCTGCAAGAGAAACCTCACCACTAATCTCTTGTTGCATCTGAGCAAGAATAACTGCTATATTTTCAGCAGACAAAGCACATCTATTCTCAAATGTCCATATAATCTTATCTAGGCTATGTAGAATGGACACACATGTATCCTTGTAAACCCCTGTGGTGGTGGGATGAAGTAGAATATGGTGTAATTTATAGATCTCATCCTTGGTAATGGTAAATATACCACGAGGTGGTGGTTCCTGAGCTGCCATATCAATCCCTAATTTGTCAAAAAAATAAATTACTTTAAACATCCTAATGTTTAAATTTAAGGGAACAAAAATAAATAGACTTGCTCTTTTCCATGCCAAAAAATAAATTAGAAATAAAATGACAAACAAAAGGGAAGAGATATTGTCTACAATCTATTTTCCATAATCTCTACAAAAAAAATAGAATTATGAAATCATAAACAACCTGTGTGCTCAGGGCATGCTTGCAAACTGAGACTTCTAAAATCTAAAATAGAAGGATAGCGAAAAAGAAAAACCTAAACTTAGATTTGCATGCATGTGCTCTATCTTACATTACTGGGTTTTAAGACTTATAAATCAGAAGAACATTCTAATTATGGAAGAGGATGAGGCTAGCTACAATATGCTACTGCTGAAGTGCACCTTTGCTAAGAAGAACATAGACTGAGTGACTAGGTAATAACTCTAACTAGAAACTGACTCCTATAACTACGACTAGCTGAAAGCTGACAAAAATTAATACATAATCGAACAATTATTACATAGTCAGATACAAGTATATTTATCAAACATAATAAAGGTATTATATGCTAGCTGCATTGCTCCTTGACCTTGCTGAGGGATTTACCCCTAGAGCCCATTAGGAGCTACCACCCCAGTCCTTTGTTTTGGTTTAAAATTGCAAATAAATAAAAAAAAATTATGCCCATGTTTTCCATAGATGAAATTTGTAAAACTATTGATAATTTGATACAAATATGTAAATCTTAATTTATCATCATATGACACCATGATGTGAAGTGAACTCAATTTTGGATCTATAAATTGAAGAAAAACTACTTTTGACCTATGTAAATTCAGTTTTATGCATGCTTGTTAAGATGTTTTTACAATTTTATTTGTTTTTTAATGTTTGGAAATTTTGCCAAGTTTTTTCCATGTACCGAGTCTGATTCAAATTTTAGACTTGCCAAGTTTTTGCCAAGTCCATTTTTTTGAATTATGGGTTCAACAGAGATGCAATTTGTGATTCAGACTGGAAGGTTGCCCATCCACAGGCCTCCAAATGTTCTTTCCATTCACATCTAGCAGCCTAGGCCTGATACTGAGGGCAAGGCAATGCCTATACTCTCAAGGGAGTTCCTAATTAACAATGGCTATGAATTTTAAGGGATAGATTATTTTCTTTATGGTATCCAAGGGTTTGTCATGCAAATCAACATGTAGATATTTTTATTATAACTAGGTTCTATGTTCTTATCATTAGCTGCCAAAAATAGTATGACAACTGCAAATATACGAGTTGTTTGTTCTTGAAGCATGAGGATAGTTTTCAAAGATTACAACATCATAATCCTCTTGTAAAAGGTTCAAAAATTAATTCATGTGTTGATTAATAGATTCTCTGCTTTCTGTCTTACAAAAACCTGTATTATGTACCCCACCTTTTTACATGTCACAAATATTGACTTTTATCCAAGATATAGGGTTAAATGCATTGGTAAGACTATAAAGCATTTCTTGTGGACTGACAAAGGCTGGTCTATATGCTTTTGCAACACATGATCTGGGTCCATCCTCTGTTACTTGGAATGTAACATATCACATGTATTCAAGGACTTATTTTACATGCTTATAAATTCAAGATTTAGTACCATTACGAGTTAGTCAATGAAACTATAATTTTTTTCTTAAGAAATCAACTTATTAAGATTTACAGGATAAAACTAGTTTCTTAACCTTCCTTAATGAAGATAGCTAATATTCTGCAGCAACTATATTGTTACTGGGTGCTTACTCTCATGTTTATGACATATGCAATCGAAATAACCTTATATCTTATTATACATTTCTCTGGATAGGGGTTTATACTTTATAATCCAATTTCTTTCTTTATAAAATGTATAGCGTTAAGTGATTGAAAACTCAAGAAACAATGTACTTGATTCTGATTAGGAAATGCCCCCGGGCTACATAACTTAGTTGTCATATGTTTGTAGAGGTAGATCCTCATGATTTAAAACTTCTGTTATATTGTGCATTGTATTGTTGCACCAAGTAATATATTTACTCAGGTTGTTTTTCACACATTTTGTTAAATAAAATATTTCATTTAAATCTTTATTGAGATTGTCATGCTGATGAAAGTGAGGTTACTTTGAGGTCTAGAAGTGTATGTAGTGTTGACTGGCTGAAACAATATTTATCTGAATCTTAGCATATGTTTGGTCTTGTAGCAACATCACAATTTGTGAAGAAAATCATTGAAATCAACCCATATTTACTTGGTACCATGGCTGGGAGTGTTGTTGATTGTCAGTTCTGGCACAAAAACTTGGGTATTAAGGTATGGTTTCATGCTACATAACTATTTCTAATTGATCTTTGTTTATTCCAGTTGCCCTTTGGTTATTCAAGTTTCAAGTAAAATCTAATTTAGCAAGGTAATTTTACAAGGGAAAGTGTTGTCCTTATAGTCTTTCATTGCTTACACAAGTTGTGAGGTGTTAATATACATGAGACTGATATGTGTGCTAGCTACTAGAGTTAAAATCTTATAAAAAAATATTATCATTTTATTGTGGTTAGGGTGGTCAGACAGACACCTACTTCTTATTTTTTCCCTGAAAGTTAAGTACTACTGCATGAAAATTTCAAATTTTCACCAAATAGAATTTAAAAAAAATAAAATAAAGTTAGTATTTTAGAAACTATATTCAATTTCCCATAGATTTTATTCTTACATATTTTTGAAATAATATAAATAACTTATTCAAATTTTTATGTCAAGTTGCCTAACTCTATTTTTTCTGAATTTTCATTGCCACTTAAGGGCCTATTTTTTCCATGATGATCTCGCACATACCAAAATATATAAATTTAATAACAAATATGTAATTGAGAACACACTACAACAATTGATCAATAATAACTATAAGCTATGTTACCGGGTTCTTAAAAAATTGATCATGTACCCACTTTGAAATGCTCTGGTAGCGGGAGAGCCTTCGCTACGGTGTACCCACAGAGAACCCAGGGTGGTTGGGACATTCCCAGGGCACTCCCATGTGCTCCCAGAAGATCCCAAGTCCTCACTTCATCCTATTTAGTAATTAATTGTTATTTTGAGCAAGGATTGTTGTTTGGCCAAAAAGATGTGTTTGTGTTGACTAGAATTCCTATTGATTTGACTTGACACTCTGCTGCTTTCACCAGAATTTTAAGGTAAGTTGACTAATTTGATTTGCTAGTGACTTGATTGTGTGTAGGAAATGCCCCTCGATTGACTGAAGAACAACCAGAAATCCCCCTTATTTTCTTTAAATAAAACAAAGAAAAGGGAGAGAAAAAGCAAATAAAATAAATCCTGCTTGGACAGTTGGGTAATATTATAAGGGCAGGCTGCAATCCATGAATAATCATCTTAGTTATGATCATGTAAAATGATCTCACAATGAAATGGGCTTATATTGCTCAGGATTTGAGTCATTTTATTTGGGAAACCTTCCAATCTTTGGTCCTTGTCAACCTGCACTAAGAAAATAAGTTTCTTTATTTTGGCTTGTGTGATGAGGTCATAAAAACCCAATTCTATAGTATTTGATAGTTTTGAGGAGTTTATAGGGAAGCTAATTCCTTTATCTATATGTATCAAATATGAAATTTTATTAGATCAGACAAATTTTTAAACATGTAGGATTGAAGTGGCCTCTGTCATAAATCCCCTCCCTCTCTCTAGTCTAACGTAATGGTTTGTTTTAAAATTTGTTACAATTTCCTATATATTGAATTTTATTATTTCCCTATTTATATTTTTAATGCTCACAATTGCATAGAATGATCACAGAGCTTTATCTGGAATCCTATATGAATCATATTTATATGGGTCCAACCATAGGACCGCCATGATTCAAGTACACAATTGTAACAAAACTATAATGATCACAAAACAACACATGCACACACACACACACACACACATTATACAGTCGTACCCAAACGTACTATACACAAGACATTTTTTTGTCGTACCAGCATACCAAAACCCCATACTGGTACCCGACCCTATACCAAAACCAGAAACTTAGACTATAAGTTATAGCAATTAAGAAATATCAATTGTCAAATCATAAATCAAAATTTAATCATTTGAATATCAATGATCATATTCGCTGAAAACCAAATTTTGTTATACAAATGACCTGAAAGTTCAAAGTACCATCAAATATTTCTTGTTGGCAATTTGGATCTAATCATTCTATTCTGTGATGTGATGGCACTAATGAGCTGCTGATAGTAATTCCTTACCAAACTCTTTTAAAACTTGTATTGCAGTATGTTTATAGTCAATAATAACTATAAGTTATAAAAATTAAACAATGTCAATTGTCAAATGATAAATCAAAATTTAATCATTTGAATATCAATCATCATATTAGCTAAAAATAAGAATCCATTACAAATGAGCTGAAAGTTCAAAACTTCAAAGTACCATCAAATTTATCTTGTTGGCGATTTGGATCTACTCATTCTATTCTGCAATGTGATGGCACTAATGAGATGTTGATTGTAAATCCTTACCAACTCTTTAAAAACTTGTATTGCAGTATATTTACAGGAAAAACATGTGAAACTAGTTTAAAAATTGAATTTGAATTAGTGTTACATTTCAATACTGATATAATAGAGGAATCATGAGCATTATAGCACATGAAGGCCTTGTAGCGACATTGTAATTTTCTTATAGGCATTCTATGAGCATATAAAGGAAGCATCATATTAGACTGTTGTTGTTGCAAAAATCTCCCTCACTAGATAGAATGGTAATTTCTATTGTATTTTGTAGCATCTCAAGATCCAGCAACAGCAATAGCTGAATTATTAGGTAGTCATTGTATCAAAGCATGTGATATTATAATGCTGATGTGGGTGTAGTATTCCACAGCCACTAGCCAAAAAAAAGGTAATAGCTGATATAGTGAGCGTGTGAAGGACTAGGAACATTATGGAAACCACCATACTTATTGTATGAACTCAAATCTATGTGCAATGTTGTTACTAGGGTGAATTTGCTCCATTGACCAGTTGTACCCCAAGAGTATTTAGGGTTCTTAAGTTTTTTTAAAAATAGGTATTTTTGTTATGTTCAAAAAGTGTCAATCTATGGAGGACATCAGGATGACCCTGGGACCTCACAGGGATGTCAAGGATGTCCTGGTGTCTCCTTTAGGGGGAATTTTCCATGAGATGCCCCCTATGTTTTTGGGGATGCCTCCAAATTTTTAGGAAAAAAGGGGATGAGTATTCAAAGACTCTGTGCTTCATCTACAGGCTATCAAAGATTAATACTCATTGAGGGAATTTTAAGGCCACAATGTGTGGAACAACTAATACCACCAAGATATCGGAAGAACCAATTTATTTTCAGTTTCAGCTGAGAGTATGTATAACTATCAACATACTTGGAATGCAATTGTAGATGGAAGGTCAGTAATCCTAGGATCTGGATTTGATTATGCAAGGGATCTTCTTTTAGAGGATGACTTCATGGATGTATTGCATGTGACATAGAAGCAGTGTATTTTTTAAAACCTTAAATTGGATTTTTTCATAATAAACAAGATATATATTCTGAGAAAATCTTAAAACATAGTAATTTCTAAATAGTAGTTTCTCTACCTTAAACCTTCCAACATGACCTAAAAGATTAGCAGTACATGTGAGAAGAGAAATGTCTTGTGTCTTGTGATCTGAAGTGGATTAGGTTGTAATTGGTTCACATCACCATTATTTTATCTTTTTTTTTTGTAAAGAAACAAGTGGTGTTTATTATCCTTTGAGTGGCAAAAATTCATGTAAACAGTCAGTCTAAGGCTTGTAGATAAATAAGGAAAATTGTATAGGTGTCTAGAACACATGGAAAAATGTTGTAAAGGACTTGGGAAGGTGCAAGGGGGGCAAAGAAGATCTTCTTCAGATTTTGTTTCAAAATATCAAGTTACAGAGATGGGTTCATGCCAGACTGAGGCTGCCCTTAAGCATATACGATGGATTTGGTCAAGACTGAACCCATCCTATAAATAGTAAACATATAGATAGGTATCATGATGACCCAACTTGTCACTTAAACATGCAAGTATCTATTCTAAATAAGACAAAAACATTAAAAAATACCCACATTGGAGTTGAATAATTCATATACTGACTTGTTTATTTATTTGGAGGTTTCTATTTTGGTTTTCTATAAATATTTTCTTGAGAAAGAGTCTTGGAGGGCATTTGAATGGTCATCGAGGTTGAAGTTCAAAATTGCAGAGCACATGAGGTGTTGTGAAAGTAGGGAATAAAGTAGTTGGAATGCCAAAAAGGAAGATATCTTGATGGTTGTTTTTCATGGGCTTTGTGAACTTGTAACCTCACATTCTTGGTGGTAGTGGATCAGAGGCATAGCCCCACCTACTGGAGTTCTTCCTAATTTAGGTTTCTCTTGGGTAAATCTTGTGTGTTTATGCACATGTGTGTGTGTTGTTACATGATTATTCTTTTTTGTTTGTATGTTCAATTCTCATTTCTTTATGTAATTCATATAGAATATCTACAACACTATGAATGTGCATGTGAAAATATAGTATTGAATCCTTTACATAAATAACATAAATCACAATAGACTAAATCGTATTGGTGTTGCTCAATTGAACACTGGTATAACTATGCTAATTTTGGATTAGATTGGTATTTGAGATTTTCACATATTTTGAACAGTGTGGATTGTGGCACTATGGGTTGAAGTTCATGCCATTGACTAGATTGGTAAAAGTAAAGTCTAAACATAGAATTCTAAATCTAAAACAACCTGTGTGCTGAAGGTATGCACGCAGACTAACATTCCTAGTTCACAACAGAGTTTGGAAGATGAAGAAGAAGATGGTTCTGTGTCGCCAATAGTTTTTGGAATTGCAAAAGGGGTTGAAAAGGGGTTGCAAAGACTTAAAATCATTGAGCAGGACCTCAAAGACATCAAGCAAGAAATACTATGAGCGCAACCTTCTAATGGAACTTCATCAAAAGATGAACAATTTGGCTAATTTTTCAGTTTAGCTTGAAGAGCGAAAAGTGCCACACATGTTTTATTTTGTGAGAGATGATGGGAATCTAACCAAAAGGCTGGTTACATACATCGTTTTAGGTATGACTGCACTCCAACTGCATCTATTATGTGAATACAAACATGAAATGCATGTTTTCAGTGGCCAGCCTAGGATCAACCTAATGAAAGTTGATAATTGAACCTTTAAATGGCTCTTAAATGACACTTTTAGACCATTAAAAACAAACACTAACAAAATCCAATGCTAAAATCAGAGGGATACCACATATCAATGTGCCCCTGCTATTAAGCCCCTACTATTAATTGAGCATCTGACAACATATTGGTTGTGAGTTAAAATCGTTTCCATGCACCTGGTTGTTGGATTCATCCTACAGAAGATTAATGCAACATTTTAAATGAAAATATTGGTTGTGAGTTAAAATCATTTCCATACACCTCGTTGTTGTTCATTTGCCGCCATTTGCCTCGCTTTCACCATATATCACCTCTGCTGTTGTTGATGAAATTGGTGGATTGAAGCAAGAAGCAAAGTATGGCATATCTATTTTCTTTCAAAAGTTAAATTATGGGTGCTATAGGGGTTCGTAACCAAGAGAACAAATTATAGGTATTAGAATCTGGTTGAAATCTAACGCTACAAAAAAATAAACAAACATGTCTGCTATGACTTAACACAAAGATATTTATGTATCTATCTATCCAAACACACACATGCATGTGTGTGTGTGAATAGATGGATACATATATAACAACTCCCAAAAAGAGAATGCTAATGTAAACTGTCGAACAATTGAACCTTGATGCTACCAAAGCATGAACCATCAAAACAGAGCTATACATGACTATTAGAGGTGGAAAGGCATTACATACTATCATGGATACCCTGGGAGCAATAGGGAGACAGAGGGACCTTGGTAGATTAAGGAGATGGAGGGATTTGTAAACGTAGCTTATCTTAAAAAACAAACCCTAACAAAATCAAACGCTAAAACCACATGCATACCACATGTCAATGTGCTCCTGCTATTAAGCCCCTACTATTAATTAAGCATCTAACAACATTGACGTTTTAGGGCTACTGGATCCATTCTAGAGAAGATTATTGAATCCTTTTAAATAAAAATATTGGTTGTGAGTTAAAATTGTTTCCATGAACCTCGTTGTTGTTTGTTTTCTGCCATTTGCCTCACTTTCACATGAAATCACCTCTATTATTGTTGATGAAAATAGCACTGTTGTTGATGAAAATGACACTCTCAATGGAAATGACCTCGTGCAGAAAACTGATGTTAACAAAACTTCATTGCTAACTTTAGAGGAGGTAAAATTAGGGCTAGATGGAGAGATGGCTTCGAACGAACCCCCAACCAAATATATTCGCTGGCTTTCCCAAAAGTAAAAAAAATGGAAGTGGTTCATTAGAACATCTCCTTCGACTAAAAGGGGGGGGTGTTCGGCCGAACCCCCTTCATTAGAACCCCTCCTTCGAATGAAGGATTTTCTTAATGTTTTTTCCAAAAAAACATAATTTTCTTCATTCATAAAATTGTAACCCACTATTGTGGGATCACCCTATAACTAGTAAACCTTCCCTCAAGCACTCTACCCAACTCCATCCGGCTTCACCACCTAGAACAAGCTATCCGAAGTGCTACAAGAATCTAGTCCCTTTTAGATCATCCTCAAAGTCTGAGGATAACTCATGATGGCGATGACTTAGAGCATCTGCCACTACATTCTCCTTGCCCTGAATATATTTCACTTCAAAATCGTACTCGTAGAGGAATTCCATCCATCTTTTCTGTCTAGCATTAAGATTCGGTTGCGTGAAAATGTATTGCAAACTGCGATGGTCATTGCGCAGCTCGAACCTATGGCCCAACAAGAAATTCCTCCACCTTACCAAGGCATGAACAACTGTAGTCAACTCCAAGTTATGAGTAGGGTAATTTAGCTCATGGTCCTTGAGCTTACGTGACTCATATGCTATCACCCTGTCGTCCTGCATCAAAACAACCCCTAACCCTTCCAAGGATGCATCTGTGCAAACCACAAATTCCTTAGTCGAATCAGGAACAATAAGAATTGGTGCACTAGTTAGCTTCTCTTTAAGAGTTTGAAAAGCCAATTGACACTTTTCTGACCAATCATATTTCTTTCCTTTCCTCCGCAGAGAGGTGATGGGATGTGCAACCCTAGAGAAACCTTTTACAAACCGTCGATACTAGCCTGCCAATCCCATAAAGTTGTGAATTTTTGGAACATTTTTGGGAGCAATCCAATCTATAATAGCTTGGATCTTTGAGGGATCCACAACGATGCCTTCACCGGAGATCACATGCCCCAAGTATTTCACTTCAAACTTATAAAATTTGCACTTTGCCAAATTTGCAAACAACTGGTTTTCTCTCAAGCACTGCAACACTAGCTTCAGGTGTTCCTCATGCTCCTCCATGGATCTAGAGTAGATAAGTATGTCATCGAGAAACACGAGCACAAAATGGTCCAGATAGGTCCAGAAAACACCATTCATTAAGCTCATGAAACCTGAGGGTGCATTAGTTAACCCGAATGGCATGATAATAAATTCATAATGTCCATATCGGGTATGAAATGTAGTTTTGTGAATATCCTCCTTAGCAATCTGCAACTGATGGTATCCTAATTTGAGGTCAATTTTAGAGAACACCTTTGCTCCCTTGATCTGGTCAAAAAAATCATCAATCCTCATTAAGGGGTAGTGATTCTTCACTATCACCTTATTCAATTGCCTGTAATCAATGCATAGACAGAGCGAACCATCCTTATTTTTCACAAAAATGACCGGTGCTCCCCAAGGGGAAACAATAGAACAAACAAACCTCTTTTCGAGCAATTCTTCCAACTGCAACCAGAGTTCTTGAAACTCTTGAGTTGTCATCTTGTAAGGAGCCTTAGAGATAGGCTCAACTCCTGGAATGAGATCAATTCGGAAGTCGATGTCATGCTTAGGTGGCATCCTAGGTATCTCACTCGGAAACACATCAGAAAACTCCTTCAAGAGAGGATAATCATCCAAAGTTATCTCTCGACTCTCCTCCATATCCAGGTCACTAACTGAGACAGTGAACAATTGACACCCTTGATGGAAACACCTCTTCAATTGCATTGCAAAGATAATCCTCAAGGAGATAGGCTTTTGAATGCCGAAAATTTCAACCTCACCTCCAGAATCATCCTGACAACGAACAGACTTACGATGACAATCAATTGTCACCTAGTGTACACTCAACCAATCCATCCCCAATATGACATCATAAGAGCCTAGGGGAAGAATCTGAAGATCCACCAAAGTCACAACTGAACCAAACTCCAACTTACATCCTGGAACAAGAGACTTCACTAACACTTTTTCCCCAAAAGATAATTCAACATGCCACTTAACGCCTTGCTTTGTCGCAACCAGATTACAATGCTTAACAACTGAAGGGGAAATAAAGGAATCCAATGCACCACAATCAAAAAGTATAAATAGGAGTGCCCTGCAACAAACCTAATACCTCCACCACAGTGCCCTAGTGATCAGCCTGATGATTATCCACCATGGTGAAAACCCGATGAGACCTGCCAGCATCTCCAACAGTTGGCTCAGATACTGTCGGCCTTTGACTAAACCCTGCAGTGCTCCTCTACGGACACTGTTTGGCAATATGTCCCTGCTACCCACAACTAAAACACCCAGTACCATGGCCAAACCCTCTGACACCAGATGAAACATTATACTGCTGATAGCTACCATGGCTAGGTGCAAGCTATGAGGAATGTGTTGGATGCTCAACCTGATTATGCTGTGATCTCTGCCAATGACAGTTCCTCCTAGACTGAAATCTATTGCTCTGATGAGACTGTGAGGGCTTATTCATTGACTAAAACTATTGTTGTCCACCCTTAGTAGGTGTAGAATGAGCCCTGGAAGGACCTACAGCCTATGACTTTCCATCGTGTGTGAACCACCACCTGCAGTAGGAGTACTTCCAATCTAAACTCCAATGTGACCTCTTAAAGCCAAGATCAAATTCTCCTCCACAAGGCGAGCTTTCTCGACAACAACCTCCATCGTCTTCGGCTCAAAGACTCAGACACCCCCACTAATCTTGGCATTTAGACCTCTAACAAAATGTTGTACTAGCATAGCCTCATCATTAGCAATTCTGGCATACTGCTTAAGCTCAAAGAAGAAACACTCATACTGCTCTGTGGACATTTCCATCTATCTCAAGTCATGGAATTCATCTTCCTACTGCTGCCTCTAGTGATTAGATAAGAAACGAGCCTTGAACTGTTCTAAGAAAAATTCCCATGTCATTGAACCGATTTCAAGGTGTAATTTATGTTCTTTCAGTCACCACCATGTGGATGCAAATCCTCTAAGGTGCATGATAGCACACCTTTCCCTAGTATTACTACCGTAGGGATGCATAGCAAAGCATCGATCTAAATCAATAAGCCAAGTTTCAACTTCCAAACCTCCACTAGAGCCATCATAAATAGGAGGATAGGAGATCTCTCATATGTCCAGCGGCCATTTCATCCTGATCTACCAGTATCTCATTCCTCCTCGGCAACTACTCTCTCTCTCTGAGATCACCCATTGCTCATCCTGCCTAGGACCCAAATGGCCAAGAACATCTTCCAACAACTGACGCAACTACTCACCACCCTTAATTTGCTGCCCTAGATTAGGGCCTCCACCCAAAGGGTTGTTCTGGGAACTCTGATTTTCCTCCTACTCTGATTCATGGGAGCTCTGAGGTGGAGAATTATGATGACCAACTCCATGACCGCGACCATGACCATGTCCCTAACCCCTAGGCATGATTATACGCAACAAGAAAGGGATTACATAAGTTTAAAGTTACACAACAAGATTAACATAATGGGTTTACTTCACCTATAGTACCTAGTGTTGTTAACCTTGGCTCTGATACCAAGTTGCAATTCCCCACCACACAAACCCCATAGGACAAATACAACAAATACAGAATAATTTTTATTTTTTTGAAAATAACAATTACATAATGCAACAAATAGACATTTATACAACATAGATATAACATAAAGCATTAACCTAATCCTATGGGGTACATGGTGTGTTACTTAAATGAACCCAACAATTAACGATAAATGTTACTAACTAAAGTGGAAGAAAGAAAAGAGAATAAAACATGATATAAGTACAACAAGAATAAGAAATAAATTCATAAACATAAATCACATAATACTATATTCATCTTCAAAGTTCAAAGTTACAAATGTGGAATATATTTCCATAGATATAACACTATAAAATAAAAGTTACATTACAAGGCCACTTCCCTTATAACATTGGGAAGGGTACAATCAATAATACAAAAGTACAATAATGAAAGAGAAATCTTCATAGGTACAATCTTCTCCGTGTGAGCTCCGAGATCACTGCAACTACATCCACGCCACAATCACAACTAGGACCCAATGGGTGCATTGCACGTTTCCACCCGACCGTGTGGACCCGAAG
>VDFB02271358.1:1264706631-1264718735 GCA_007258455.2 Sequoia sempervirens
ATGACTACTCTTTGACAAATTGTGAACAAAGAGGTTGTGGTTAAAAATGTGTTGAGGCCTCTAACACCAAGGTGGAACCATATTGTTATAATCAATTAAAAAAAAAATTGACTACCCTTTAGCTTAATCACCTAGTTGGATCTCTTATGTCTCACTAAGAAAGATTGGGAGACTCATTTGGAGAAAGTGATGAGAATTTTTTTCATCAAAATTATAAATTACAAAGAATGGTAATGCCAATATTAGCACTAAAGTTAACCATGGGAAAGGTGGAGGTCAAAATAAAAATTATTTAAGAGGAAATAGAGTAAGAAGAGGTGGTTCAAGAGGAAGAGGAAGTCCAGTGGAATTCATAAGAGAGATATTCAATGTTATCATTGAAATAGGTATGGTAACTTTGAAAGGGATTGTAAATCAAAAGAAGGTAACAACAAAAATATATTAATTATGCTTAGAAGGATGTTAAGGCTTCTCCAAAAAAAGAAAAAAATCTGATGATAAACTAAAAATTCTACTAAAGATATTTGGCATTTAGATTCAAGGTTTGCTAACCAAATGTAAAAAATATAAGGAGCTTTTTCTATAATCGATGAAAGTTTCAAATCCAAGGTCAATATTGGTGATGAAAAAACCTTGGAAATTACTATAAAATGAGCTATAGAAGTTCATACTAAATAAGGTATGAAAAGTATTGATGATATTGCACTCCATAGCTAAAGCATAATTTATGGAGTGTTAAATAATTATGTGAGAAAAATTATAAAGTGTTGCTTAAAAATAAATGTATACATTTTATGGTAAGAAACAAGGAATTAGGCTTGCAATAGTTGTGCATATGTCAAAATATATGATGTTCCCGTGGAATTTGGGAGAAGATAGTAGCAATCTTTCCCAAATGCCATATGACAACCAAAGTTGGTTGTGGCATCTTAGGTATGGACATTTGATTTTCATAGTTTGAAGCTTCTAACATCAAATGAATTAGTTTATGGTTCACATAAGGTTCAAGAAGACAAAGAGGTTTGTAAGTGATGTGCAAAAGAAAACATGCAAAAAATGATTTTTTGAAATAAAATGCATGGAAGGCCCATTATCCACATTAGTCAATTCACTCAGATACTTGTGGTCCTAAACAAACTAAAAGTATGGGCAAGTAATCATATTTCATTACTTTTATTGATGATTACTCATAAAAATGTTGGATTTGTTTTTTTAAAATCAAGGATGAAACCTTTGATACATTCAAGAGGTTTAAATCCCTTGTGTAAAATGTAAGAGGTTGCAAAATTAATTATTCAAGGATTGATTGTGGAGGAGAATTTTGTTCAAGATATTTTACTTGGATTATTGTGATATGAATGACACCAAAAGATAACTCATCACTATTTTCACACCTTAAAAAATAGATTATCTAAAAGGAAGAACCATATATTAGTGGAAATGAAAAAGAGTATGTGATAAACCAAGAGATTGAGTAATTCTTTGGGGATAATGTAGTCGCTACTATAGTATATATTCTCAATCAAAGTCCTACTAGTTCAATTGACATGATAACTCCTTATGAAGCCTAGTATGAGAAAAATCCTAATGTTAATTATTTCAAGGTTTCTAGTTATTTAGCCTATGTTCATGTAGCTAATCAAAAGAGACAAAAGTAGTGAACTATACATATTTTTGGGTATAGTAGACAAAGTAAGTATTACAACTTATATGATCCTCTTACTAAAAGCATTGTTATGTCAAAAGATGTGATTTTTGGTGATGGTGGAGCTTAAGGTCATCAAAAGGTCATGTTGAGAAGTCAAATTCTATTTTTGAATGATGGTATTATTGATGATAATATAAATGTAATATCCCTCATAAACAATTCCAAATTTTCCACATTATTTTTTCTCAAACACAAAAATAAAAAAATCGAATATAATAAAACTCCATATAAAATTACCAAATTTATTATTAAATAATGTGCAACTGGAAAGAGGGTCCCTGCTATAGAAAAAACATGATTTTTATAACAAAAATGTTATTTACAATAGCGAACAACCATAACCATGCTATAATTTACATCATTTGGAACACAAAATAAATACCAAAACTTCAACAAAATCGGTTGTAGCCTTACATACAAAATCTCCAGCACTTCATATAAAGTATGAGGAAGAAAAATACATTCAAAAGTTCAATAATCTATGAAAAATGATGTTAACAACATAACACAAACAAACTCCAAAACTATGCACTCTAAACAAACTATCTCTACCAAGTGTTTGATGAAAACACCAAAATGGACAACTTTCAACACCAATGCAATTTCTGAGTGAATTGTGTTTGTAGACTCTCAGAGCCACTGTCTTTGATTCTACATGTCCTTGATTTTCCAAACTTAGAGATTATTCCCACAATGGTTTACCAGCCTTTGTAGGAGAGCCAAAACAAGTGTGAAAGAATAGCAAGCATAGAATGAAAACCAATCAACAAGCAATGTAATTAAAATATCAATACCACTCCAACCACAAACTTGGGAACCCAAGTCCCCACACCCAGGAAGAGAGGCTTGCATGAGAAGAATGTAACTTTCATTGCCAATTGTTGAATCCACATTCAAATGCACTTGAAAAATTTTCCAAAATAAATCCCATTATCTTGCACCACTTTCTAGCCAAATAACAATAATTTTTCGTTTTCCAAAAATCCATGGCCCCCTTGATCCAATTTAATAATTCACAAATATTTGACATTTTTCCTCCAAAAATACCTTAATTAATTCACCTTGAAAAACCAACTTTCTTGGTTAAATTGCAATTTCAAACTTACTATTTTAGAAAATTGAGCCTATTATAAATAGTAAGTTCTAAATTTAGAAATGGGATATGAAAATAAATGAGAATTCCACTAATATTTCAATTCCAAATACTACAAATCTATCAAGTATTCTATCTTTTAATTCTAGTGCAAGTCTAGCTTCAAGTATAAGTTCTATAAGGAAGTTAAGAAACATAAGTGAAATTTATCAATAGAATACAAGTCAAGAACATTAAAAAAATCCAAGAGGTGGGATAGTATATTTTTATTTACTTTCATAGGCTAATTTTGAACCATCATGTTTTGAAGATGATTGTACTAATGAGGTGGTGCAAGTAGTGTAAGTAATGCAAGAAGAGATAGATTTGGTTCATATGAATGATACTTGTGAGTGTTAGAAAATAATACATCATAATCCACATTCTTAATTCATTGCCTTCTCAACCCCATGAAAGAAAAGCATGCATGCAAGTAACCATAATGCATAGATCAAGCAAACGCCAAAAGTACATGGTATGCTAGGATTGATGTATATTTTCAACAAAATGACTTCAAGAGAAGTAAGAGTGAACCTACCCTTTACTACAAATTAGAAAGTAATGATACTCTTATTATAATTTTGTATGTTGATGATTTATCGTATATGGGTAGTAGTTCTAAAATGAAAAATGAATTCAAAATTTCTATGATGAATGAATTTGAAATGAGATATTTAGGTTTCATGCAATACTTTCTAGGAATGGAGATTTATCAAAGTGAGGATGACGTTTTTATTTGTCAAACAACGTATGCAAAAGATATGTCAAAGAAATTTGATATGGTTGGTTGTAAGCCAGCCTTGACTCCAATTGCTCATGGAGTTGTTATGTAGAGAAGATGATGTTGAATTAGTTGACAAAACAATTATAGAAGTATTGTTGGAATTTTGATGTTTCTAAGGCACACATGACCAAGTATTATTTTTTAGTTTCTTTTGTTTCAAGGTATATGAATAATCCATACTAAATTCATATTATGAAGCTAGTAAAGAGAATATTAAGGTATGTGAAAGCTGCTACAAATTATATGGTATTTATTATTATGTTTCTAAAAGGTTTAAAATAGTTGGCTTTAGTGATTTTGATTGGGGAGGTAGTTTGGAAAAATGAAAGTCTACCTTTGGCAATTGTGTTTTACTTGGTCTAGGTTTGGTTACATGGAGCTCAAATAAACAAAGTACAATTGTCCTTTCATCTACAAAAGAAGAGTATATTGTAGTTACTTTCATAATTAGATGAGTTTTATGGCTTAGAAAATTTCATGAAGAAATTAGAGAGAAACAAATCTCAACCTATGATAACTTTTTGTAATAACATGAGTGCAATTAAATTGACCAAAAATCAGACAAAACATTTTTATTTGAAATATCATTTCATTTGACATGACATATCTAAAACTTAGGTAGAATTAGAGAGAAACAAATCTCAGCTTATAGTAAGCTTAAGTGGAATTGAGATATCTAAACACTCAATTGTAAAGTTCAGTTTTTAAAGCTTCAAGATTATCTTGTGAGTCTATTCAACATCAAGAGGGAATATGTTGATGTGTGACGCATGATGCTTCACCACCACGCAATTCTCAAATGGAATTTTGTTTTGATGCATAAATATTTTTAGCATTTTAATTATTTGTTTTTTTTATGCAAAATGCGTGAAATGTTTTTACTAATAAAACTGCGTGTAAACTTTATTTGCGTGCTGCGAACTCTTTTATTTTAGAGGCTGCGTCCTCTTAAAAAATTATTGTCTTTGTGCTGTATAAAAAAGGTACTTTGAAACTGTTCTGTAACCAGTCCATTCAGAAATAATACAAAGATTATTGTATATGTTGATTACTCGTTTTCTGAACAGCCTGAACAAAGATTTATCTGTTTATGCATCTGCTGTAAGTGGTTTAATTTATTACTCTTATTTTTTCCCTGCTGTTATAATTCATTCTCTACCAGCTGGTTTTAGGAAGAGCCTATATCAGAATCTTCATATATGAACAAAACTATATCTTTAAATTTTGGAGTTGTAAGCATTTTATCGATGTAGTAACAACTAAACATGAAGTCAGCGAATTCTATATTATGCATTGCTACTTTATAAATAGTTGGTAACCGTTTTTTTTAAATGCAGCTTTGAGCTTTATGGAAAGAGAAGTAGTAGCAATAGTTGGGGGACAAACATTTCAGCATACTGAATTGCTATCAAATTTTGGAGATACAAAAAAAGTGCCAATTGTTTCTTTTACTCCAGGTTTCTCCACTCAGAGATTACCATTTTTTGTTCAGATGGAACGATGCCATGGGCCACAGATGAAAGCCATTGCAGCCGTGGTTAAGTATTATGGTTGGAGGCAACTCACGTTTATACTCTCCGAAGAGGATTTCGGTTCGGGAGTCCTCTCCTCTTTAACCGATGCCCTTAAAGATGTTGGGTGCGAAATTGTGTACAAGTCTACTATTTCTCCATCCAATGGCAAACAAGCTATAAGGGAGGAGCTACATAAATTGAAGAAAATGGATACAAGAGTCTTTGTTGCTCACATTCCATTTGGAGTTGCATTAAGACTCTTCGCTGAAGCGGAAGAGATTGGAATGATGAGTGCCAATTATGTGTGGATGACAACCGATAGGTTTACCGGTGTTTGGGACATGGCTATAGATGCTTCTACAATGACATCTTTGCAAGGAATCCTGGGACTCAAAATCCATATCCCCAATTCCGACAAAGTGAAGGATTTCACTAAGAGGTGGAAACTACAATTTAAACTTGACAATCCGGGCGTGGACACCGCTGAGTTGAATGTTGACGGCTTATTGGCATACGATACAGTGTTCATGATAGCTCGAGCGATTGGGAATTTGGGGATTAACGCAAGTCTGTGTTTTTTGAAGCCTGCAAAAGAGCCGTTTGAAATTGGAAATGCTCAAATCAAGATTTTTCAGCAAGGAAAAGAGCTTCTCCAGGAGATTACTGAGACAAACTTCAAGGGTTTAAGCGGGCCTATTCAACTGGGTGAGGGAGAAATCGATAATTCAAGTTGTATATATGAGATAGTCAATGTGGTTGGTAAAAGCTATCAGACTGTTGGGTATTGGACAGACAAACCCAGTAAGCTGTCAACGACACTTGCACGGGATGCGAATGAAGGACTTGGGCCTGTCATTTGGCCTGGTAGATCTAACCAAATTCCTCGTGGTTGGGTGATTCAGGCCAGGCTCAAGATCGCAGTGCCTGTCAAGCCTGGTTGGAAAGAAATGGTGCGAGTGACATTTGACCCAGCTCGCAACGAAAGCAGAGTCACCGGTTTCTGCAAGGACGTATTTGATGCTGCCCTCCAACATCTTCCCTATCCATTGCCCTATGATCTCTATCCTTACCCAGACGACGGCAACATCACCAACAGTTATAACCATTTAATCGAGCAAGTCCAGAACAAAGTTTGTTTCTTGTCCCCTATCATATGGAATATTTGAATTGATCAGGTTTAAAAGTGTTCATACGAGTTGCATTTTTTTTATATGTTTAATAAATTAAGTCAATTAAAATATATTTTGAAGAAACTTTTGAGGTTTTATTTTAGATTTTAGACTTTATTTTGATCATGTAATTTTTCATAATTATATCTATTTATATTCATGCATGTTTAAAGGTCAAATAAAAAAATTTACTCCGTTATGTTTTATTTTGGGTGGACATTGGACAGAGATTCGACGGGGTTTTGGGCGACGTTACGATTCTGGCACACCGCAGCAAAATCGTAGAGTTCACAGAGTCCTTCTCCCAACCTGGCGTTGTGATGGTGGTTCTTGCTAAGACTAAAACACCTGACATCCTCTCGCAGGCTTTTCTGACATTTACTATTCAATTGTGGTGTACAATATTCTTCTTCCTTTTATTTGTAGCCATTGCCGTGAAGATCTTGAACGGAGACTTTGGAGGAAATTTCTATGCTATTATATGGGACACTTCACGGTACGCGACCATCTTCATAGCTGACATATTTTGTCTTCGTAAATAATGTTGTATTGAATGGCTAACGTGATGTATGTTTTAACTTTTTCAGTGATGCATTGTTTCTGACGATTGAAGGTAAGCATTCATCACTCGTCAAACACAATACTTAATGTTTAACAAGTCATGAAAGGTACGAAGCAGTGAACAAGAAATCTTGTTAATTTTCATGGAGTTGTGTTTGCAGGGCCACGTATCCCAGGCAGATTAGGTCAAATTATTAAGGGACTCTGGAGGGTCGGGGAATTTGTTATATGGTTTTACTTTTCAACCGGTTTGGGTGGGAGATTCGATCAACAACGAGCGAAGCCTAGCGTCAGGAGCGTGGAGGAACTTTTAGCTAGTGGAGTCCCTGTGGGGTATCAAAACGGGTCTTTTGTAGCAGATTTTCTATCTAAGAATTTGCGCATAGCTAAAAGAAATCTGAAAGCATATGAAACGCCAGAGGAGTATGCAGAGGCTCTAGAAAAGGGTTCAGACAACGGAGGTGTTGCTGCCATTTTCGACGAGATACCTTATATTCGTGTCTTCCTATCTGGACGATGCGGCTATACAATGGCTGAACCCATCCACAAAACTGGCGGCTTTGGCATTGTTAGTTTTCTAGACTCATCTTTTTCATATACGCATCTTTTTCTTGCAATCAAATGCATTCCCAAAGCTTTAGCTTAAGTGAGCTCATTTATGCAGGTGTTTCCTAAAGGCTCCCCTTTCGTCTCAGATATTTCTACGGCCATTTTAGCCCTGTCAGAGGATACAACGTTAAGAGAAATCGAGTCCGAATACTGGAATACCACTATCTGCGCGGACTCTGACAATCTCACCATTGGCCTAGACAAGAGCTGGTGGCTATTCCTATCGATAGTATTTGTAATTCTATTCCAATTAATAGTCTTCTTTCGCAACAATCGGCCCTGAACACAATGTTGAAGATTTGCATGATCATTTTTTTCAAAAGCAGTTTGCATACTGCACCTTTTTAAGTTTTTTTCTTTATCTTACGTTAGTCTTATTTTTTAGCTTTGTTTTTTCATGCAGTCTGTTCGCATCAGTTTGTTTGTTTGTTTTTTTTTTTTTTTTCCCTCTGCGTCTAAAAGCTCTCTATATAGAGATAATTGTAGCAGAATTATATACAGTAGAATAATACAAATAATAATTTCTGCTTGTTGTTTGAGCAGATTTATTGCTCATTCATTCTTATTTTCTGAATGTTTTCAATCTGAATTCTCAGTGTAGTGTTAGATTTTTTTTTTAATCATTCTCTTCAATTGCTATGAGAGCAAGTTGTAGAAGTTTTATTTATTTATTTTATGCAGGCAGTAGGGTAATAATTCGTTCCAAGAAATATCAGAATGGCAAGCAGTGATAATTTTTCATTTCAACTTCTGTTGTTTACCGGAGACAATTATGAATATTGAAGTATAAAGATGAAGACTCTCTATTATTCCAAGATCTTTGGAAATTAGTAGAAATGGGATACACATAATCTACATATCAGAATGTTTTGAATGTCTTAATAGCAAATCAATGAACTCGGTTGAAATAAAAGAAAAAGAAGGACAATCTAGCTCTATTCGTCATCCAATGTGCATTGGATATTCCAATTTTTCCCCATATTGTTGGTATGACAAAGCCAAAGGATGTATGGGAGGCTCTACAAACTGCATACCAAGGATTTGACAAAATGAGATTGGTAAGACTTCAAACCTTTTAAAGAGATTTAAAAAAATTAAGGATGAAAGAAGTTGAGTCTATTCAAGAATTTATTACTAGGACTCAAAACATTATGAATCATCTTAAAACTCAAGGGGAAAGTGTAATAGACCAAAAAATTGTAATTTTATTTTTGAGATCCCTTCCTCTAAAATTCAATCTAGTGGTCATAGCCATTGAAGAAAGTAAAGATATAACCACATTCAAAATCATAAAGTTGATAGGTATTTTGCAATCTCATGAGGAGCATATGCAACGTTTTATAGAGAACCTAGTGCAAGCATTCCAGTCTACTATAAGAATTGAAGAAAAATCTACAACCCCTTCTCATTCAAATAAATCTCAAGGTGATTCTTCTTTTAATAATAGAGGATGAGGTAGAAAAAGAGGAAGAGGAAGAAGTTCATTAGATCATAGAAGCACCTAGTATCAATATTGTGAAAGGTATAGACACTATGAATCTAAACATGTAGAAAGAAAAAATCTAATTTAACTAAGTCAATAGCCAACTATATTGAATAGCCTTTAGAATATGAAAAGTACTCCACATTCTTCACATGGAATTTCGAAAAAAAACCTCAAAAATATGTGTGGTTCTTGGATAGTGGTTGCTCAAATCATATGATAGGTAAATCTGATCTTTTTATCAAATTAGATGAATCTATGAGAAGTCAAGTTAAACTTGGTGATGCTAAAGAGGTTGATGTAATGGGAAAAGGTGCCCTTTCAGTGAAAAATAAGCAAGGAGAAACTACTTTTATTCATGACACTTTGCATGTGCCAAAATTACAACATAATCTTTTAAGTATTGGACAACTTGTAGCAAAAAATTATAAGGTTGTGTTAAATAATCATTGCAAAATATTTAATAAATCAGCTAATCATCTTTTAGCAAAGACTTGTATGATAGAGAATAGATTATTTCCTCTCACATTGGTTTCTACTAAGATGCATGCCCTCAAAGCAACCATAAATGATTCATGGTTATGGTACCAATGTTATGGTCATTTAAATTTTTAAGGATTAATTTTTCTTTATAAAAAGAACATGGTGATAGGACAAACTACAATTCAAGAAAAAGAGGAAGTTTGTTCAAGGTGTGCACTTGGCAAGCAACATTGAGACAATTTTCTAGTGAACCAAATCATGGAGGGAAAAATCTCCTCTAGAGAGCTTGTGCATGTTAACATTTGGGAATTTTTTTCTTACTTTTATTGATGCTTTTTCTCACCACACATGGGTTTATTTTCTTAAGCATAAAAATGAAGCATTTGAATACTTCAAGTATTTTAAGGTTGTGATAGAAAAACAAAGTGGGTATTATCTCAAAATACTGAGAAAAGATAGAGAGGGGGAATTCACTTTCAAAGAGTTTTATATTTTTATAACACTCATGGCATCAAGAGACAACTTATTGCAACTTATACTCCTCAACAAAATGGTATTGTAGAAAAGAAGAACCATACCATTATGGAAATGGAACAAAGTATGTTACAATCTAAAAATCTTTCAAATTGATATCGGGGAGAAGTGGTTACAATGACAGTATATATTTAGAATTGGAGTCCCACAAAAGCAAATCAAAACATCACTCTGAAGGAATTCTGAATTGGTCATAAGCCCTCAGTCACTCATCTTCGAGTATTTGGTTGTTCTACATATGTTCATATCCTAGTTCAAAATAAGAAGAAGTTGGATGCAAAATACCAACCTTGTATCTTTGTGGGATACTCAAATGCAACTAAAGGATATAGATTCTACAACCTTGACACAAAGCAATGGATTGTTAGTTGAGAGATGATTTTTGATAAATGGTGAGTATGACAGTGGATAGATGATGTACAACAAAATACAATAATCATGAGCATGGAAGGTAAAAGTGTTCCTCCTCTCCCCACAAGCTCAAGTGGAAGTCCAAGCTTAAGTCTAGGCAATCCTCCAAGCTCACCAAGTTCTTCTTCAAGAGATAGTCCAAGTCTGACATCAAGTCTAAGCTCTTCAAGGAACATACGAACTTTAAATAAAATTTGTCAAAGGAGTTCTAATATAAATCTACTTGCCAATTTTTCTTTACTTAGTACAATTCAATTTGAACCTTTTTTGTTTGAAGAAGCTATGAAAGAAATAGTATGGATTGATTCTATCAATGAAGAGATGCATGCAATTGATAAAAATAATACATAGGAATTAATGCAACTTCCTAAAGAAAAACAAGTGATTGGTGTCAAATGGAATTATAAGGTGAAATACCATGCTAATGGTTTATTAAAAATACACAATGCAAGTTTAGTTACCAAGGAATTTCCACAAATTCCTTGAGGAGATTATTCAAAGACATTTTCTTCAATTGCAAGATTTGATACAATCAAGATTATATTAGCTATTTTTGCACAATACCAGTGGTCAGTCTATCATATGGATGTAAAATCAGCCTTCTTGAATGGTTATATTGATGAGGAAGTTTATGTGGACTAGCCCGTGGGCTATGACATTCTAGGAAAATAACTTTTGATTTACATGTTAAAAAAACTCTATATGGGTTGAAGCAAGATCCTCGTGCCTAGTATGCAAGGATTGATAGTTATTACTTGAAGAAAGGATTCAACCAAATTCCCTCTAATCCAACCTTATATATCCAACATTTTTTTAATGATATTCTCACTGTATACCTTCATGTTGATGATCTTATGTATATAGGAAATAGCATAACTTTCATGGAGAAATTTCAAGAAGAAATGAAACAAGAAATTCAAATGTTATATTTGCGATTTATGCATTAATTTTTTGGTGTGGAAGTGCAACAACAATTCTAAAGGTACTGATGCAGGAGCATCCAGTGGTGTAAGGGCAATCTTGCCTCACACAAAAATAGTTAAATTTCAAGTTTCTCTATTTTTAGATGTTTTTACATTTTAAGATACCCTTTTCGTCATAATGAAATTCCCAAATTACAGTTTTTATTTTCTATTCCTGGGTTGAAAGATATTGTAGTTTTAGTTTCCTAGATTTGCACCTGAAAATCTTCCGAATTGGATTTGGGGCACTTAGAGCTTCTGGAATGGCCCCAAAACTTGTCAAAATTGGTGTAGCAAATTTTGAGCGCGTTCTTGACTTCGAGACCTTTCCAATGGTTCAAATGGTTCGTGAATCAGAGTCCCAGATCAAAAGTTATGGCCCCGAGAAGTTGGCGCACTTTCTAGAAGATACTGGATTGCAAATGCTCTTTTGAAATTTGAACTTCATGTTGTAAATTTCTGGCGCCAAACCACATAAACTCAATTTGAATGTTGTTTTGGCTCCAAACTAATGAGGAGCTTTATTTATGGGCAGGTTTTCTAATTTTTGGGTAACTTTTTGGGGGACAAGCTCGCATATTGCAAAAGGGTTATTCTGTAGCTTTCTGTAGCTTGCATATGTTGTAGAACTTAGGGATTTGAGATCCACTGCATGTAAGAAGCTCCATTTTTTGAATAATAAAATTATTCTCTTGTTTGTGGGTTATTTTTGTGTCTCGGGTTGCACCCTCATCAAGTGGTATCAGAGCAGGTT
>VDFB02271358.1:1264718835-1265056044 GCA_007258455.2 Sequoia sempervirens
TATATATATATATATATATGTATATATATATATATATATATGTATATATATATATGTATATATATATATGTATATATATATTCCTCTATGTATGTGTATATGTATGTGTACATATACTAATACATTCATATGGGCATGTTTGCCAAACATACATGTGTATTGATAAATATATACACATGGATACATGTATATATCATATTTACATACACACACACACATTCGATTGCACACCAAGCATACACACAATTACTATTGTATTGATAGGTTCCTATGTGTGATATATTTATACATATGCATATACATACATCCCACGTGTGTTCAACTCATCAATACAAACATAGTAATACAAGAAAGAACTCACAAGCTCAAACAAATAAACATCACCTAATAATGCACTCAATAGTAATCAAGACCCTTACTAGTGCAGACACATCAAACTAAGGATGACTTACCATTTCCCCAACACTATGTCTAGACTCAACCTTTTTAACTTTGAGTGTGTGTAAGCTCAAATAGGTTACGTTACTGGTTATCCAACCAAGATTTTCTCTTGAGTGATACTTCCCCTCCACCTGGAGAAATGAACTTGTCCCTGCAACTAGCTCAACACATTTGCAATGGTAGGCCGACATTCATAATAAACCCATATGCATCATAACTTAAACATATACATATAGCAACACATATTTATCATCAATGTAAACATAATTACTCTTCCAAAACATTTAACAACACTTTCACAAAACACCTATTTCAATATTTCATTTATCATATTAGAATCATGATTGTATTTACCATCCTATTTACCCATGAAGGTAAAAGTAAATCGATAACAAAAAGATAGGTTGTAACACAACCTCCACTCTCTGATTTAATAATGCACACTTTCATTTTTATTTAGCCTTTTTTCAACCGCACAAAATATGAATATCTGAAATTCCTTCCATTCTTTTTGTTGTACAAATTTACATCTCTGTGCTCTGATACAAATGTTGGGTTTAAAGATTACGAACAAAACATACAATAATATTTCACTCAATAATCTTACCACTTTATCATATAAATGAAGAAATATCGAACTGAATATACAAACTGACTTACATAACTTCCGCCACCGTACATAACTGCCTTGTTAACAGAAGACTAATCAATCACAATGTTTATTATCCTACAGTATAAGGTGAGAGAGTTTGCTTTGGCCATACCATTAACTTCCTAGTGATGATCATGTCTGTTCAACTTCCGATGAAGTGGAGAGTGGATTATTATGTTGATCTTGATCTGATGGTCTGGTCTGTTTGGTACAAAAGAAGCGTAATAAAGCCAATAGAGTTACAATTACTATCGGTAGGAACAGCCACCAGCAGCTGTCCAGGCCAAAGGTGACAGTGCCAGAGTCAGCGCAGATAGTTGTATTCCAGTATTCGGACTCGATTTCTCTCAATGTTGTATCTTCGGACAGGGCTAAAATAGCAGAAGAAATGTCTGAGACGAAAGGGGAACCTTTAGGGAACACCTGCATAAATGAGCTTACTGACACTAAGGCTTTTGGAATGCATTTGATTGCAGGAAAAAAAGAACATGCATATATTGAAAGGAAGAGTGCAGAGAACTAACAAAACCAAAGCCGCCAGTTTTGTAGATGGGTCCAGCCATTGTATAGCCACATCGTCCAGATAGGAAGACACGAATATAAGGTATCTCGGCGAAAATGGCGGCCACACCTCCATTGTCTGAACCCTTTAACAGAGCCTCTGCATACTCCTCTGGCGTTTCATATGCTTTCAGATTTCTTTTGGCAATGCCCAAATTCTTAGATAGAAAATCTGCTACAAAAGACCCGTTTTGATACCCCACAGGGACTCCACTAGCTACAAGTTCCTCCACGCTCCAAACCCTAGGCTCCGCTCGCTGTTGATCTAGTCTCCCATTCAAGGCGGTGGTGAAGTAGAAGCATATAATAACTACCCCCGCCATCCAGAGTTTCTCAATAATTTTACCTAATGTGCCTTTGATACTTGGTCCTGCAAACAATTAACAAGATTTCTTCTTAACTGCTCTGTACCTTTCATGAATTGTTTGACGAGAGGCGAATGTTTACCTTCAGTCGGCAGAGATGCTGCATTTCTGGAAAAGTTTGGAAAAACACCACGTTAGCCGTCCACTCACTACAGCATTACTTACATACAAACACAAAATATGTTAGCTATGAAGAAGATCGAGTACCGTAAAAAGTCCCATAGAATAGCAGAGAGATTTCCTTCAGAGTCTTCCCTCAAGATCTTCTCGGCAATGGCCTCAAATAAAAGTAAAATGATTATTGTACCCCACAATTCGGGAGTAAATGTTTGCCAAACATGCGAGAGGATATCAAGTGTGGTAGTCTTGGTAAGAACCACCATCACAAATCCCGTTTGAGAGAAAGACTCCGTGAACTCTACGATTTTGCTGCGGTGTGCCAGAGTCGTAAAGTCACCCAACGCGCCGTCGAATATCTGTCCAATTTCCTCCCAAAATCAAACACAGCAACAATGTCTAAAACTGATTAATTCAAATATTTCATTTGACAGGGGAGTGGAGACAAAGAAACAAACATTGTTCTGGACTTGCTCGATTAAATCGTTATAACTGTTGGTAATGTTGCCGTCGTCCGGGTAAGGATAGAGATCGTAGGGCAATGCATATGGAAGACGTTGGAGGGCAGCATCAAATACGTCCTTGCAGAAACCGGTGACGGTGCTTTCGTTGCGAGATGGGTCAAATGTCACTCGCACCATTTCTTTCCAACCAGGCTTGACAGGCACTGCGATCTTGAGCCTGGACTGAATCACCCAACCACGAGGAATTTGGTTAGATCGACCGGGCCAAATGACAGGCCCAAGTCCTTCACTTCCATCCGGTGCAAGTGTCGTTGACAGCTTACTGGGTTTGTCTGTCCAATACCCAACAGTCTGATAGCTTTTACCAACCACATTGACAATCTCATATATACAGCTTGAACTATCGATTTCTCCCTCACCCAGTTGAATAGGCCCGCTTAAACCCATAAAGTTTGTCCCAATAATCTCCTGAAGAAGCTCTTTTCCTTGCTGAAAAACCTTGATTTTAGCATTTCCAATTTCTAAAGGCTCTTTTGCAGGCTTCAGAAAACACAGACTTGCGTTAATCCCCAAATTCCCAATCGCTCGAGCTATCATGAGCACCGTATCGTATGCCAATAAACCGTCAAGATTCAACTCAGCGGTGTCCACGCCCGGATTGTCAAGCCTAAATTGCAGTTTCCACCTTCTAGTGAAATCCTTCACTTTGTCGGAATTGGGGACATGGATTTTGAGTCCCAGGATGCCTTGCAAAGATTTCATTGTTGGAACATTTATAGCCATGTCCCAAACAACGGTAAACCTATCGGTTGTCATCCACACATAACTGGCACTCATCATTCCAATCTCTTTCGCCTCAGCGAAGAGTCTTAATGCAACATCAAAGGGAATGTGAGCAACAAAAACTCTTGTATCCATTGTCTTCAATTTAAATAGCTCCTCCCTTATAGATTGTTTGTCTGCAGTTGAAGAAATAATGGACTTACACACAATTTCACAGGCAACATCTTTAAGAGCATCGCTTAAGGATGAGAGGACTCCCGAACCAAAATCCTCATCGGAGAGTATAAACACAAGTTGCCTCCAATCATAAGCCTTAGCCACGGCTGCAATGGCTTTCATCTGTGACCCATGGCAGCGTTCCATCCGAACAAAATATGGCAATCTCTGAGTGGAGATCCCGGGAGTGAAAGAAACAATGGGCACTTTTGTTGCATCTCCGAAATTTGATAACAGTTCAGTAATCTGAAATGTTTGTCCCCCAATTATTGCGACCACTTGTCTTTCCATAAAGCTAAAAGCTGCATGTAGAAAAGACTTACCAAGCATTAATTAAGTAACAAAGCATAATATAGAATTTATTAATTAAGGAGCAAACCATAGCAAGTATTAATTAAGTAACAAAGCATAATATAGAATTTATTAATTAAGGAGCAAACCATAATATAGAATTCGCTAAATGCATATTTACTTGATAAGTAGGAGGTATTTTCCACAGCGTGTTCAAATTATGATATTGTTATTAGGATTTAATTGCATTTTTTCTAATCAAACTCATTGATTCATGTTTCATGAATAATGTTCACAAGAACCCATCTCTCATGATAATGAATGGTCCACTAAGCACTCATTGCATCTAGGTGATGCTCGTAGAGGTGAAGCATTGGGCCTTCCCAGGAGGTCACCCATTCCAACACTACTCCAACACAAACATAGTTAACCATGGAGTTTTCCCCAAGCTTAAGCCCACTTAGCTTGCAACCCCATTTGTAAAACCTTTAGCAAGTATTGTGCCTTATGAACCATTCATTATAGAGCACCTTTAGCTCATCAATTGATAAGTAGGAGACATTTACTTGTTATTACATCAATAAAATAAATGCTTGAAACTCAAATATCTAAAGATTTAATTTTTTTATATACATGATTTCTTTCTCAATAACAAGGGAATTACTTCTTTTAACTTGGTTTCTATCGTGAAGATAGTGGAGATTGAGAGCAATATATGAAAATGAATGTGTAGCATCCTCAAAGATAATCATACACATGAAAAATAAAAAATAGAATTAAACTTATGTATAGGGGATACATGTATTTTATAAAAAAATAAAAATATTTTTATAAAATTCAAAATTTAGATAAATTTTAAATTAACTCACTAATTTATAACCAATCTATTCTTAATAGTACTTATATATTTATTCTATTGTTTCCTTTTATTATCCATAATATCTTAATACACAATTAAAGCCCTCAATATGCGACTATTAATTTTGCATCTCTAACACTCCCACTTAGCTAGATATTTCTCAATCAAGTTGTAGTACACATAGTATTTCCTTATGAAAATTAAACTTATTTTTTAGTAGTTGGCGCAATTAAGAATTGAAAATCCACTTAAAGACCATCAATTCTCATAGTCTTAAGCACTTAAACACACAATTTTAAAATGTGAAATCTTAAATTCAAAACATAATTATTTACTTCTTGTAGCTTTATATTGTATTTATTTAAAACACTATGCTACACCAATACTTCCTGTGCCATTCTTCTCTCACTCACTTATAATAAGGATCCACAAATAGCCATTTACTCATTACAATGGCCCCTTCAAATTGTAGGGTTTACCATCCTTTTCAATACTCTATTATACATAGTTAATATCCCTTTCATTAATTTGATTATCTTCTCGTGCTAAAGTTTTCCTTTTATTTCATGAACAAAGATACATTCCTAACTCTCTCCAACCAATTCTTTTATATTAGGGAATAGTCATTCACCCTTCTTTATGCTTAGTTAATATCCCTTCCATTAATTTGATTATCTTCTTGTGCTAAAGTTTCCCTTCTCTTTTGTGAACAAAGAAACATTTCTAATTCTCTCCAACCAATTATTTCATATTATGGAATAGTCATTCTCCCTCCTTTATGTTTCAAACTAACCTAACCTTTAATGGAACTTTTTGAACATTTTTCTTTATAGAGGATTTTTAACTATAGAAAATAAATTATCTTTTATATCTCCTACAATTGTCAACCAAGATACTACTATTTCTAGTATCACCTTCATAAATTTGAAAAAAAGTGACCAAGCCTCTTAAACATTTAGATCCTATCACAATCTTTGGAAGAGAATAGTCCCGTTTCATTATTAGATGACAACATATTGGTTTTTAGAAAGGTTATTTGATCCCTCAAAATGATAGTTGATATTGTTTTAGTATGATAATTTTTATAAAATAAATTTAATTATGCATAATTAAATATAGAAAAGGTTCTATGTATATTTTTAAAGAATAACTTTAATTTTTTTCTATGTTATTTTTTTAATGTTTTATATTAACTGTTGTGATAATAAAATTTATAGTGTGTTTATAATAAAAATAAAAAATCATAATAAAGCTGGTTCAAAAAATAATTACTTTTAATTTCAAATTTAGATATTAACATATAGACAACAAAAAAAAAACAACAATATTAGTTTTTCTAAGCCTTAAATTCCTCAATTGAAATGGAAAATATACTAATTTTGGAGAATGTGAAGACATTATTTTTCTTTGAAAATTAATGGGTTCTAGTTAAAAATAGATTTATAGTACAATCACTACATTAGAATAATTCTATTTCTTGAAGAAAAATATTATAAACTTATGAATTTGGATAAGTTCTTGAGCAATTATTTGATGAGGGGTATTGCCCCAACCCTTTACATTCTATGAAAAAGCTATACTTTTTGGAAATAGAGAAGTGATAATATGAAGTGTGATCGCCCTAGATTTAATCAAAGTTTTGTTTAGATTATAGAAATCGGGTAGCCATAAACTACAATGCGTTTGGTAAAATTTTTTCACATGAACGGTGACGTTGGTTCGACACATCCTCCAGTACCATGGGGATGGAGGGATTCTAGACCTCGTGACCTCTTGCCTACAATGCTTTAGCCAATCGAACTAGGCCCCCCACCCCAGATTTATCCAAAGTTTCTCTAAGATCATCTTCACTTTTTTTATATCACTTTTCCTCCCCACTTTAGAGACTTTACTATACCAGTATTTTAAAGATATTTTTGTTGGACTCAATGGAGCAATTTTTTTTTTCTAAAATTATCCTTAGTACCATCCTTATGAAGATATTTTGACATCACATTCGTAGAATTTTCAAATGGGATAATACTCAAGGCCAAAATTTCACTATTTAATCTAACCGAAAGACTCCCGCTTGATCCATCCACATGACATAAAGAGTGAGAAATATGAGACTTTTCTCTTGGTAATACCCACACTTCGAATTGAATTTGATCTTCTTATGGTGGGAGCATGAAAAAAAAGGTACCAAATATTGATTACCTAAAGTCTTTTTCATTTGAGTAAGTTCAAGATCCTCAAAATTCTCTAAAATATCAAATATATTATTAGAATACTCCTTTGATAAATATTTTTTCCAACATACCTAGAAAAGAAATGAAATATGGTAAGTGGTTGACTTTCCTCTTAGAGTAAGGATGTGATAGTTAAGTAGATTTACAAAGTAAAAAAACATAAAGAAAATAGATCAATAGAAATGTTGATAACAAAATATTACTTACAACAATCTTGTATATATTAGAATGAAACTTATATTCTGATTGCAAGATTAGATATCATAAAGACTCTTTTCACTTTAACAATTAAAATTTAGAATATTTTTAAAGTGAAATATCAATATTTTTGGATTTTTTTATATATGAAAACATTTGTAAAATAAACATTAGATTGTAAAATGAAACAACAAGAACACAAAATTTATAAATTAAAAAGAATATTTATATCTAGATTGAAACAAGACCAATAAGTATCAGATATCTTAAAAAACTTCAACAATAATATAAATAAACACAATCATTATGTAACAAACAAACTGTAAATAGGGATCTCAATTTTAAAATACTCATCTATTCTTGAATACTAAGTCAATGTAATTTGTTTCAATCTAAATATAAATCCTTTAGAGATATCAAGTTTCCACAATCCATAATGAATATTTACATCAAATTTTTAAATTTGATTGCGTAAGAATTTTTACATCAACATTTCAAATCACACTCTGTGATCCAAAATATTGATGCAAAAATTCTTACCCAAAAATTTAATGTAAATATAAATCCTCTTTCAATTTATATACTGTGTTCTCTATTCTCTTTTCTTCATATTATGATGAGTATTCTTACTTATGACTTTTGCCAGAGAAGGAAGGACAAGAAATACATTTCCAAAAAGAAAAAGCTATAAAATAGGGTAAGGAAGAAATGAGTGAAATTAGGTACCTGCAGCGGCGCCGTCAAGCAGGGATTGGGAATGACGCCGATGAAGAAGCAGGCGTGTGTCGCTCAGGATTTCCTTATCTCTGTTCACATCGGCTGCTGCTAATTTTATGGCCGTCATCGCAACTCTCCCCACCCACGAATTGCTATCCACGATTACACCGATGTAAACTGTGTCATTCACAATTCCATCACACTGCTTTGCACCAAATGACATCAATACGAATAATAATAATAATAATTTCGTAACTCTAATTGAAGTCACGGCTTTCTTTCCCATCTGTGCTTTTTCTCTCTCTGCTCGCTATTGATCTCTCTCCTCCTCTCTGTTTTTCTCTGCGAAATGTTGCAGACGTTAATATAAGTGTTTTATCACGAAGGCCACGACTCGAAGGAAGTTGCTTTACACCTTCGCAAATTAATTCAATCAAAGGACGACTCTCGCTTTTACCGTTGTCCACGTGGAATAAGTGTCGGTCTGTTTCCCCAATATTGCGAGATTCCAACGTTGAGTTGATTATTCTACGCCAACGATAACATTTATTAATGGACAGAAATTTCGTGTAAGAAAAGCTAAAGCTGGAGCACTGCTTCTCAGGGGTTGCCTGGCATCTTAGAAGCATTGTTTTTGTAAGTCAAAACTTGAGTTTCATCCATTTATTGGGTTTCTTACGTTTCGATTACATCATAAAAACCTAATAAATGGAAGAAACTCAAGCTTTGATTTTCAAAAACAATGCTTCGAAGGTGTCCGGCAACCCGTAAGAAGTAGTGGTCCAGCTTTAGCTTTTCTTACACGAAATATATGTCAACTATAAATTTAATAAATTGAAGTCGTTGGCGTAAAATAATCAACTCAATGTTGGAATCTTGCTCTTCCACGCAATATTCGGAAAACGGACACCTACTCAAAGTGAAGAACGGTAAAACCGAGGGAGGTCATCATCCTCCCTCAGAAACTTCCTTGCTTGGATGTACTTCCTCAGAAACTTCTCGGTAACTTCCATGGAAACACAAGTCTAAGCAGCTGGCGGAAGACCTGGGCTCCGTAGAATACCACGATTTGTCTTATATTGACGACTACATTCCCTCTCAACATTTCTGCAGGGAGACATACAGAGAGAGAGCGAGAGAGAGCTCTGATGAGAAAGAAAAGAGTGACGTCAATTGGAGTTATGAGATTATTATTATTTGTATTGTTATCATTTGCTGCAAACCCTTGTCATGGAATTGTGAATGATACAGTTCAAATCGGTGTAATCTTGGATGGCAATTCGTGGGTGGGGAAAGTTGCAATGACAGCTATAAAATTAGCGGTAGACGATGTGAACAACGATAAGCAAATCCTCAACGGCACACGCCTGCTTTTTCACCCGCGTCATTCGCAGACACTGCTTGACGGTGCCGCTGCTGGTAATTTCATTCATTTCTTCCTTATCTTTTTTGCACCATTTTTAGTATCCTCTTTTCGGGGTTGGGGTGGAGGAAGGAGTGGAGAAGAAAAGTATACCTTGCCCTGCCTTCTCTGCAAAAAACGAAAAACAAAACAAACAAATTCATTACATGAAAAAAATTTGAATCGTAATGGACAGCGCAAAATTTAATTTTGAAATCTGCAATATATTTATAACAAAGATAAATCATAATTCACAACAAATTCATTTGGGCTTCCGAAATTGAAGGTAGAAGGAATCTGAA
Source organism: Sequoia sempervirens (assembly GCA_007258455.2). Taxonomy (NCBI): domain Eukaryota; kingdom Viridiplantae; phylum Streptophyta; class Pinopsida; order Cupressales; family Cupressaceae; genus Sequoia; species Sequoia sempervirens. Next base: position 1,264,728,432 of record VDFB02271358.1, read on the forward strand.
GTGCAAACAAGAACCGAATGTATACCGAAAACAACTAATCCCCAAGAAACCGTACAAATTTATACTTTCATACAGTTTTCCCATTATGTGAAAAATTCTGGACTGACTGGTGTACCCATTATAAATCCTTGGTTCATAAAATGCTCAGAATATCATATTCGGTTTTGGGTTCGTAATTATAATAATTCATGGCCCCTAATTATATATATGATTAATTAATTTCTATACTCGTTGCTAGGGTAGTTTCAATGGAAATCTAGAAATCATCTTCTGAACCTTTTTGATTAAATGTAGCTGTCGATCTGTTGAAGAGAAAAGTGGTGGCAATAATTGGGGCACAAACAGCAGAGATTGCAGAGATCCTGTCAGGCTTTGGAGATGCAGGCAAAGTGCCAATTGTGTCCTTCACTACGAATACTCCCATGTTATCCAACCACACACTTCCATACTTGGTTGGCATGGCACGTAACGACGGATTAGAGATGAAAGCCATTTCAGCGGTGGTGAAGGAATATGGGTGGAAACAAGTCGTCTTTATTCACGAGGATGACTATTTTGGTTGGGCAGCTGCCTCTTCGTTGAGCGATGCCCTCGCAGAGATTGGCTCTGAGATGGCCCGCAGATCAGCGATATCAGCAACTGCAGACAAGCAAACTATAAAAGAAAAGCTTCTTGAATTGATGGCAGTAGAATCAAGAGTCTTTGTTGCTCACATCTCCCCTGATCTTGGTTTGAGTTTTTTCACGGAGGCGCAGGAAATAGGAATGATGGCAAGCGGTTATGTGTGGATAACAACCGAGTGGTTTGCCAGTGTTTGGGATGCTGTGATAAACGCTTCTACAGCGACATCTGTGCAAGGTCTCCTTGGAGTCAAAGCCCATATCCCCAATTCCAACGAGATCAATAGATTTTCTAAGAGATGGAAGCACCAATTTAATCTTGACAATCCCCACACGGACTGTCCTGACCTCAATCTGGATGCTTTGTTGGCGTACGATACCGTGCACGTCCTCGCTCGGGCGATCGGGAAATTGGGAAGTAACACAAGTTTAAGCTTTTCGCAGCCCAATGCGCCTATAGTAGTTGGAAATGAAGAAATCAAGGTTTTCCAACAAGGAAAAGAGCTTCTCCAGCAGATCATTGAATCAAAATTCGCAGGTGTAGGAGGACCTATTCAACTGGGTCAACCGGAAATGAATGGCTTTGTTTATGAAATAGTGAATATGGTGGGCAAAAGCTATCAAGTGGTTGGGTACTGGAGAAACAATCCCCGTAAGCTTTCCAGAACACTTTCCTCAGATGGGGACGAAGGAATTGGACCTGTGATTTGGCCTGGCAGATCTGTGCAGGCCCCTCGTGGTTGGGTAACGTTCCCGTCTGCTAGAAAGCTAAAGATAGGTGTACCTATAAGAGACAGTTGGAAAGAATTGGTCACGGTAACATTTGACCCAGATCTTAACGAGAGCATAGTCACTGGTTTTTGCAAAGACGTATTCGATACTGTTCTCAAAGAGCTTGAGAACGCACCGTCCTATGATCTACAACTTTGCACTGAGCATATGGACGACACTGTTTCAGAAACTTATGACAATCTCATCCACCAAGTCTATATCCAAGTCTGTTTCTCATTTCCCCTCAAGTGAACTATTGATTTGAATTGACATTTCCGTTTTCCAAGGCTAAGATTGATTTCCGGTGTGCAGAAATTCGACGGAGTATTGGGTGATACTACAATTCTGGCAAACCGCAGCAAAATTGTGGATTTCAGTCATCCGTTTTCAGATTCGGGTCTTGTGATGGTGGTGCCTACCCAAAGAAACTGGGCCAACGTAGGCTGGGTGTTTTTGCAGCCATTTACGCCACTACTATGGTGCACAACGCTCATCTTGTTTATATTCACAAGACCGCTGATGCCGTTTCTACTAAAACGAAGACGGAATTGCAGCTCCCGAGGGAACTCCAAATCCCCACTTTCCACACTTGACTGGTACTTCACCATTCGTCTATCATTTTTACAACTTTGACAGAGCTATGTATCATCTGAATAATAACATGAGTTGTAATTTTTTCGTTTTTCCAAATATATTCCAGGTTTTCTTCGATGACAGCGTTCTTCACTAGCAGTAAGCTATTCTCTTTCCACCTGAAATGTTTGGCCTTCGTCAAAATTCGTTTCTTTATGTATGAATCTTCAAAGTTTGAAGGTAAATTTTACATGTATAGGGCGAACAGTGACAACAATCTGGATCTTTGTGGCGTTCATATTGGCATCCACCTATACAGCTACTCTCAGTCAGATACTGACTGTAGAGCGAACGAAGCCGACCGTTAGCAGTGTGAATGACCTTGTAGCCAGTGGAGCGCCAGTGGGGTATCAAAAGGGGTCTTTTGTAGCCGATTATCTGATTAAGAATTTGGGCATAGCCAAAAGTAAACTGAAAGCATATAAAACGCCAGAGGAATATGCAGAGGCTTTGACAAAGGGTCCAAGCAGAGGAGGCGTGGCTGCCATTTTCGACGAGCTTCCATACGTTCGCATCTTTTTATCACGGCAATGCGGCTACACAATGGCCGGACCAACCTATAATACTGGCGGCCTAGGATTTGTAATTTTCTTCATTTCTCGTTGCTCTATGTTTCTTCCATCATCAATTGTATTTCGTGTTAATTTTAGATGAGGCTTTTGCTGCAGGCATTTTTCAAAGGCTCTTCTCTTGCACGAGACTTCTCCACGGCTATTTTAAACCTTTCAGAGACAACAGCTTTAGAATTACTTGAAGCGAAGTACTTCAATGCAACCTCGAATTGCTCCGACTCTCGAGAAGATCATCAGAGGGTAGCTGTAGAACTTCTTCTCTTACTATCCGGTGTAACACTTTGGGCAGCAATGATATATCTCTATGCCCCCGCGTTAACGATTTAATGGGATATTCCTTGTTTTTCTTATATTTTGTTTAAAAAGAGAATATCGAAAGAAAGAGAATCAAAAGGTGATAAACATAATAATAGTGTGCTTGTGTGAGGCCAACTACTACTTTGGATTTGAACGTTCATTGGACATACTTGTTTTGATTATGATTACTCATGGACTTCCTCATTATATTTTATTATGACTATGGATTTGTGTGGATACCAATATTATGATTAGATTAGTTATTTTTATCAGCTTGTTATGATGATGTAGTAATTATGATTTAATCACATTATCTATATGATTGACTCCTCTTTTTTATGAATCTTGATATTATTCATATGCAATGTTTTTAGTCTTCAGTTTTATTGTATATATATTTTATGAAACTTAGTTTTCAAGAGAGTCTCTTAGTTTAGGGTTGGGCTTGTGAGCAATCTCTATAGTTAGGAGGTGTACAAGGCTCTTTGGTCATGGATGTGAAGTTGCTTAAAGATTTATGGCAATCAGATATGAATGTTACCTTGTGTTGATGAGGACTACACTTGGAATAGATCACTCTTGAACCAGAAAGCTCTTATAGAAATCTTCATTGAGAGGATCTATAATCCAAATTTGGTGTGTAAACCATTGCATGTATTAAGTATAAATATAATTTATTATTTTTATTACAAATGTGGATATATAAAAAATATATGTATTATAATGGTAAAAATATGGATTGCAACTATCTAGCTATCAATTTAATTTTACAAAGGGTTTTAAAATAGATATTTTTAAATTACTAGAACATTGCTAAAAAGAAAAGAAAAAGGAAAACCTAATGAAATCACATGTTTAGGTTTATTGATTTTACATTGCATATGCAACTTTATTCCTTTCTTCATCATGTAAATTTTGTAGTAGACTTTTATATATATGCTTAAATATTCATTGTCTAATTAAATACATTCATTTTCTAAGTTATTTATATCAAGTTTTATTATTATGTTTCAAATCAACACATTTGTAAAATTTTAAACTAGAGTTTTGATTAGTTTAAAACGGGAAGAGCTCATACCCTTTTACAAAATAGCCATTGAGGCTAGACGAGGGGCTTATGACAAGTGAAATGCCTAGAAAGCAAGAAAAAAATAAACAACTAATTGACCAACAAGAAAAATAAAAACAACATATAGAGCAAAACCAATAGGGGACTAAAACAATTATTGATCTCCCAGAAGCCTACTTGACCACTAATTGCCTGCCGCTCCTTAGCCAGAAAGTGGAGCTTATCCTCAAACAACAGGGGTCCTTTCTGAATAGCTTGGGTCTCCATGGTAGTGTCTTGAGCCAAACTGCCCACCACCTTACCTTTTTTTGCACATGGCTATCATCAAGATCACCCTCAACCACCCTTTTTCCATGAATGCTCCTTATTTCTTGTTGAAAAATATGGATGACCATCAAAGTGGTATTCTTCATAGTCTCCTTGCTATAATCAATAACCTCTTGGAGAAATTACATAGTTTTGTCTTGATTGCTACGAATAGTATCAATCTCCTTCTGTAATTTCATTTTATCCTCCTTTATGGCCACACGAGCTTTGAGCTCATTCACCTCCTTGTCCCAATTGGCCCATCAATCAAATGACTTAGCAAGGGAGGAAAGCATATCTCAATGCCCATTGTCGTCGACCTCACCTGGCCATGAAGCCTATTGGTCAAGCACCTTGTTTTCCAACACCTAGATTTTTTCTTTAGTAGTAATAAGTTGACCTAGAAGCCACTTGAGGATCATGTTGTTTTGGACGTTGATAGTCACCAAAATTTCATTTATTTTATGCCAAAGGGGATAACAAGAAGCACAATATCATTACCCACATTGGGGTCAACAAAGGTCCCATCCAAATTAATGCAGAGTTTAGGGGAATTATGGGGTCTAGAAGGGTTAATGATAGGAGGGGTGTTGGGGACATCAAACAACTCTGCATGAACATGGGATTATGTGGGAGAATTTCTAGGGGTAGGATTCCAAGATTTGTCATCTGAGTTATCCAAATTATCAGAGCCAAAAGTGGAAATAGGAGTAGCCTCAGGGAAGGACACTTTTAATGGGGTTGGGAGGGGTTTCATAGTTAGCAAGGGTTTTCTATGATCATGAGTGATACAATGAGTGGTGGTATGGGTTTTATCTAGGGTGAAAGTGGGACTGGGACCCTTTGGGGGGTCAGTGGGATTGTAGATGACAAAGTGTTCCTTTTAATAGTGGTTGAGGAGGGTAATAGAGTGAGTTGATGGTGGCATAGGAAAAAATTAAGCCCTAGTGAATGGGGAGATTTTTACTTTTACCTTAGACATTCTTAATGAACTGCTCATGAGATGAAAAAATCTACATAGAAAAGTTCATTTTACAATTATAAAAAAATAGTTAAGCATGGGAAAGCAATGGGAATGAAAATAACAAAAATGACCCTCTAACATGATGTACCTCATCAGTACTTCACCAATTTTGCTCCATACCTTGAGAAGGTCAGCCCTCTTGTATCCATTTTGGAGTATGTTAACCTTTTTTCCATCTTTTAGAAACCTCTCCATATCTTTCTGGTAGTGCCCTTTAGGCTTTCAAGGGATGCAACCACCGTCCAACAAAAGCCCCATCACCTTTGTTATCTACTTGACATTCACAATGAAGGAGAAACTACCAATGGTGATGGTGCCCTCCTTCCATGATTTAGCGAACTCAACAGATAGTTTGGGGTCATGCCCTTTCATGCCTCCCATAAATGAGGCCAACTTACCTCATTGAATAATAGGGAAAACCTCCTTATCCTACATCTACATCTCGCAATTGGTGGATTCATCCTAAACTAGCCCACCCCCATGGAAAAATTTGCAAACAGTAAAGCAAGAGAAAAAGTTTTATAGAAATGTCGAGAAGAATACCATATCCAAGAATAAAAAGGCTTGTGAAAAGACTGCTTAGAGAGGGTAATTTTCCATAATTTTATATCGTGGCAAATAACGAGGGGAGCTGATAGAAGATCCAACTCAATCTCTTTTTTGTAGTACTTTGACATAATTATCAATTAACTCGCAAACATGCCTGAGGATATGGGAGATATTATCCTAGATAAATAAATTAGGAGTAAAAGAACTATGGTTAGCTAGTGTATCCACTACTTTGTTAGCATTTCTAAACACATGAGAGGATACATTATTCCTAAGAGAAACCATGATATTGTGAGCTAATAGGATGGGGTCCCAGAGGGACCAGCAGGGCTTAGCCATCCTCATCAACAAAAGAATGGTGTTTCTAGAGTTTCCCTTAATGTCCAAGTTGGAAAAGGTAGCATTTGTGGAAATCTGAATACCATAAAATGTTATCACCACCTCAGCAAAGCTGGAAGATTGAATACGAAGATTCATTGTATAAGCTAGAATCATTTTCCCATTTTGATCACAAACAATCCCACCCCACTCATTTGACTTGGGTTATGTTTGGTTGAGCCATCAAAGTTAAGCTTAATCTAGCCAGGCTCAAGGGGACTAGGGAATACTGCTCTTGTCTAGGGGAATGCAAGAACTTAGAGTGCTAAAAGTATCAGATAGATTCTAGGTTGAAGCAATTGAGAGCTCCAAGTTATTGGGATTCCTTCTAGGCTTGCAAGAGGTCACAATGATATTCTCAATAATTTGATTGATAACCTTATTAGCAACCACAACCAATGAGATTTTTTTGTCTCAAAATATCTTGTTATTGTACTCCTTCTAGAGTGCCCACCCAATGAGGAAAAGGGATTGTCATCATAACTCAATGAGCATGTGACAGAAATAGGTGGGTGTCAACTATCCAAAATACCTATAACATCCCTTTGCCAAACCCAACTAATATTGAAGATAGATTGAATTCTTTTCCAAACTTGCCAAGAGTAGGTGGAGTGAAATAAAAGGTGGGGGATGGATTCAACTTCTTCCTCACACAAGAAACAATAGTTTCCAAGATGAAGACCTTTCTTTTGCAAATTATCTAGAGTGAGAATCTATTTATGGAAGAAATTCCACCAATTTTTTTGTTTGGGAAGAGAATTCATTCTCCAAATCTTCATCTAGTCAAACTGAGGATCCTAGGCACAAGAAAGAATATTGTAACCAAACTTAATAGAGTAATTTCCATCTTTAGAGTCCACCCAAACCAAGGATTTTTTCGAGTTGGAGTCAAAGAACTTATGATTCTTAGTAGCTCTTACAAGCTCTTCAACAACCAATCGAAGGGGCGATCAAACCAATTGGGATCAATCTTCCAATGAGGTGGGTCTAAAGAAGTTTCCAAGTAATCAAAGACCTTATTCCCCAAACGAGCATAAAGGTCTAACTTCATAGAAAATAGAATCAAATGTAGGCCTAGGGATTGCAAGGAAAATAAAATTTCATCCCAAAAGGAAACCAAAGTACCAGACCAAACCTAGTAGGAAGAGCTCAAGGAGAGAAAATTCCTAGATTTGATGAGGTTATTCAAGATTATTGATCCTGAAGGAAGAATGCAATTATCAAGAAGATAGAGACAATCTCTACCTTGTAGATACTTACACTTAAGGATTGAGATCCATTCAACCTAGTTATTCAAAAGCTTCAAAGTGATTTTAGTTATGAGGGCCATGTTATATGCTTGGTCCTTCTCAAATTGATTCTCCCATAACTTTTTTACAACACATAGTGTCCCAATTCACCAAAGAAAAATGACTCCTCTCTTCATTTCCCAACCAAAGGAATCTTCTCTAAATTTTCTCAAGTTTCTTCGACCATGCATTGAGCATAAAAAACAAAGAAATTAGGTACACAACCGAGCTCTAAAGAGTGGTCTTAAGGAGGAGAAGCTTACCTGCATTGCTAAGGAGAGCACCCTTCCAAGCTACTAGAATTATTTTCACTCTTTCCAAAAGGTTAGACCAAACCGAGTTGTCCACCTTACCAATAGTGAGTTACATTCCCAAGTACATTGAGCGAAGAGGGAGAATTTGAGGTTCTAGATATCCTAGCTTGAAGAGAAGGGTCAACATTGAGAAAGAAGATGACACTTTTACTAAAATTGATATACTGGCTAGAGGTTGTAGATTTTTTTTTAAGAACATCAATCCACCCCTTGGCCTATGTTAAAGTGGCTTCCCCTAGAAGGATCATATCATCAAAAAATTGCTAATGAGAAATCAGTTGAGAAATTGAGGAGGGGGAAAAGCCAACCAAGGTACCATTCAAAACTTTACATTCAAAATAGTGGTCAAGAACTTCAACCATCAGAATGAAAAGATATGGGGACAAGGGTTCCCCTTGACAGATACCACCAGACACCAAGAAAAAACCCTACATAGTACCATTGATAATCACATAAAACTTGGGGGAGGTAACACACCCTTAAATTAATGTTTCAAAAATTCATCAGAGAACCCAACCTATGAAGAACTTCAAATAGAAAATTCCAGGACACTTTGTCATAGGATTTGGATATATCCATCTTAATAATTGTACTTTATCTTTTTTTCCTATGGAGTGGAGGGTTTCATGGACTAGCATAATAGCATCCATATTTTTTTGCCCCGAAACAAAACCTTTTTGAGCAAGATGGATCAATTTTTCAAAAAAGGGTTTAATATGATTGACCAGCAGCTTGGAGAAAATTTAATAGAACATATTGAGGCTGATGGGGAGGAAATTAGATAGTCTATTGGCCCCATAATTTTTGTGAATGAGAAAATGAAGGTGTTATTAAGTTCCTTGAGGATATGAGTAGAGAGGAATTCAATAACAACAGAGGTGACATCCTGCTCAATGATATCCAAGAACTTCTAAAAGAAGAAAGGTAGGAAGCCATTAGGACTAGGGGCCTTAAAAGGGCTAAGGGAGAAGACTACCTCTCGGATCTCATCAGTTGAAGAACAAATTTCCATAAACAAAACATCTTGTAGGGAGAGAGAAAAGGGAATAACATCAAGGAGGTCTTCCTCCATAAAATCAGTCCTAGGCAGATTGAGGAGATTATTAGAAAACAAAACATCAGCACGAGCCAAATCTTCCTCAGAAGATAGCACAAAACCATCATAAAAAACCAACTCAAAAATAGTATTCCTCTTCCCATGTCTAGAAACTGTCATATGAAAGAAATTGGTATTTTTATCCCCCTCACGGAGCCATTGATTCCTAGTCCACTGTTTCTAGTAAACTTATTCCTTCTCAATAATGTTATGAAGATCATTTAACAAAGTATTTTCCTTATCAATAAAATCCACCCAAGCACTCACTTCCATACCCTTTTGGACCTATCTAAGCTAATCTTTAAGAGATTTAAAAAAAAAGAAATTAAATTAGAGTTATAAAAAAATTAATAAGAAGAATTTCCTATATATAAAAAGTAAATAATTAAAAAAACTTTACTTTTAAATTTTTTAAAGGAATAAAGTCTTTTTTAGTGTATTGGTTTAATAGGTTGAATGATCATCTTTAAGGAGGTTGTGAGGAGGGGAGTGTAAATATTTATAAATAAATAAATATAATTTAGTGAAAAAAACCTTTTTCAATTCCTACAACTAGTATAATACAAAATAGGAAGAAGGTATTCTCCCTACAAAAATGCATGTTTTAGACATGATAACATAATGACACATCCCCCTTATGATGACATGATGACAAGATAAGACTAACAAACAGATATTTTGGTGTGTGCCATTAGCAAGTGCCATCATGGGTCCCCATATGTCAAAAAATGTGGCCGCATATGTCAGCATGTTTAAAATATTGTTTTTAAATAGATAAAAAGCTAACCATTTTCGTCATTCACAAATCGTTGAAAATTGAGGAGCTTAGAAGGGAATTGTAGGAATTTGGTGGAAGAAGTAGAGCGACTATTATCCCTAAAAAAAAGCAAGTTAGAGGCATAAACAATTAGCAGGTACATGTATATCTACCACAAATGTTTTCCATTTTTCCATCCTATATCGGGACTGTGAAGAAGTGAATGGGTTTTCATTTATAGTCAATGGGTTTTGCATGTCTTTTTGTAAACACCATTTGGAATTCTCCTAGCCATGTTCGCCGACATTATTTTTAAAAACCATGTTTTGACAAAGCTTTTAGCATGCCATTTTGGTAATTACGAAAGCTTCATTGAAAGTAGGGGGCTCACATGGGAGTTGCTGGCATTTGGAGGATTAAGTAAAGTCAGTTCTTATGTAGGATATGTTTGAAAGGGGAAGCGATAGTGGGTAGTTGGAAGGAATGCAAATTTCCCACAAATGTTTGTTGTTTTGCCATCCTGCATATAGACTATAAATAAGTGAATGGAGGGTGGGTTACAAAAAAGAGGTTTTCATTTATATTCAGAGGGGTTTCCAAGTCTATTGGTAAATGGTATTTGGTGGCCTTACTTAAGATTTTTTCCAGGGAGAACAATCAGTGTCATACTCGATGTCAAGTTCTAGAGTTGTTTATGTGTTTTTCTGTTGAGGGTTTTCTAATTTTGTGATTTTAATGTTCATGCTATAAGTATCACAAATTAAGAAAAATATTAAAAATAATTACAACCAATGTGTTTTGGAAACATCATCTTTTTGAAAGTGTAATATCCCATACCCAAACACACTATAATCATTCCCTCAATAATATGTGGTAAATATTTATAAGGTGCACAAAGAGAATGGGGTGAACACAAGTATTGCAATTTTGGAAATTAGCACATATTATTGAGGGAATGATTACACTGTGTTTGGATATGAGATATTCCACTTTCCAACACAGTGTAATCAAGCCCTCAATAATATATTCTATAGCGTGTTTTGTGAAGGTTGCCACATTATATAAATTGCACATAATAATAGACAACATGCTTCTAAAGCTCGTATTTGTTATAAGACATCCATAAATGTACATATGTCAATAGAAATTTAAAATAAAACCATTTAACAACTATGTGTTTAGAATGAGAAATTATAGCTTTTAAAACATGACATGTAAAATTATAGGTTGCTAAACACTTGGTGGTATGAAACTTGCAACCCACATACTATTGTAAAACCCTCTACACGTAACAACCCAATTGATTACTCACCCCTCACCTCAATTTAGTTTGATTTATGTATCCCCCACCTACAAATCCTCTTCGTGCTCTCAACCTCTTACCTTTGAACTAGCAGAATGAAAAATCACAACACACAATATTTTCCAACCTACAATTAATTTTTGCATTTAATTTCAATCATATGAAGAAATTGAAATGCAATATTTAATTCAAATAATAATTGTAATAAAATTTGAAAGATGACTTTCATTACATTCTTACTATCTAAATAATAAAATATTTCTATTACATTCATACTGTCTATGAAGTTTTAGGTTGCAAAATACTCAATGTTGTGAAACCTACAAACCCCATACTATTTTAAAACCCTATACACACAACAACCCAATTGGTTACTCAACCCTCACCTCAATTTTGTTTACTTTTTGTATTCCCCACATGAAACTCCTCTCCATGCTCTCCACCCTTTACCTTTGAACAAGAAGAATGATTTTTTTACAACACAGTGTGTTTTGTAACCTACAGTTAATTTGTACAATTTCATTTATAACATACAAAACACATTCTTTTTGGTTGTTCACCCCATTCTCTTTGTGGGCCATATCAAAATTTAACACATATTATTGAGGGCATGATTACACTATGTTTGGGTATGAGATATTCCACTTTCAAACACAGTATAATCATGCCCTCAATAGTATGTGGTATAGTGTGTTCTATGAAGGTTGCTTCATTATATAAAGTGCAAGTAATAATAGACAACATGTTTCTAAAGTTCATATTTTTTATAAGATATCCATAATTGTACATATGTCTATATACATTTAAATTAACAACACCATTTAACAACTATGTTTTTAGAATGGGATATTGCAGCTTTCAAAACATGAAATATTTTGTAAAATTATAGGTTGCAAAACACTCAATGTTGAAACCTGCAACCCACATACTATTTTAAAACCCTCTACATGTAAAGGGTATGTGCAGGATCATCATGGAAAAAATAGGCCCTTAAGTGGCGAAAAATTTAGAAAAATCAGAGTTAGGCAACTTGACATAAAAATTTGAATAAGTTATCTATATTATTTAAAAAATATGTAAGAATAGACTACTAGGTTTATTTAAAAAAAATCTATTTCGTGAAAATATGAAATTTCAATGTAGTAGTACTTAAATTTTAGGGAAAAAATAAGAAGTAGGTGTCTGTCTGACCACCCTAACCACAATAAAATGATAATATATGTCCTTAATGTGATGCATTTTTTTTGTATTTTGTTTCCAAGTAAATAATTAATTATGAATTTTTTTATTACAACTTTTAAAAAATATAAAAACTCGTATGGACCATCTTAACTCGGTCAAAACTTCATGAAATTCAATTTTTTTTCTTTTAATCCTATAGTATGCAAAGCATAGAATGTGATGCATGTTTTGGATTCAAAAAATGTGATACCATTTGAAAGCTATAGATGTTTTTCAATTAGCCTATCAATAAGGACTTTAGTCATAATTCAAATAGAAAATGAATAATAATTGTTTATTAAATTCAAAGCAAAACATAATTTATATTGGTGGAAAGCTAAGAATCTCCTTTAAAAACCCTTTTCATTTCATCAATTTTGGGTAAAAAAAGTTGTCAGCCACATACCCTACACATACCCATCATATCACCACTTTTTGGCCCATCGTGATCCTACACATACCCTAAAAATCCAATGGGTTACCAACCCCTCACCTCAATTTGGTTTGTTTTATGTATCCCCCTCCTGCAACTCCTCTCAAAGATCTCCACCTTTTATATTTGAATAAGAATAATGAAATAAATCAAGACCCATTGTGTTTTGTAACCTATAATTATTTTATGCATTATTTTAAATCGTATGAAGAAATTAAAATGCAACATATACTCTAACTAACAAATGTAATAATTTTTTAAGTTGACTTTCTAAATAACAAAAGGTTTTCATTACATTTTGAACTGGGTTCAAGAAAATAGGGTGGGGAAGTGCCCACCTTAGTTTCCTTCGGCCACTCAATAATGTCCAAAGAATCCAAATTGGATTGACTATCAACCTCAAAGGTGAGTCAATTCTCAACAAGGAAGAGCTAGGAAGATATTGCATTTCATACATTTTTCCAAGCCTTAGCTTGGTAGTGAACCCCTCATTAATCTCTAAACATACCCTAGGACAATCCCTTAGTAGATATCTTTCTCCCATTATCATCATTTGATTGAGATCTCTAGGGCATCCTTGAATGTGGAGTATAGAAATTTTGTTGCCCTAGGTCTTAAAACCCTAGTGGAGACAAAATTCTATCTTACAACAACTATTGGTTATATAGATTGAGTGAATCTATCACATATATTACACCACCAATAATTAAAAATATTTTTTTTCAAATTTTACTAACCATATATTGGAAATAAGCCACACAGATTAACAATGAGATTTCTAAAGAGGGACTAATAGATTAGTTGGTAGAGCACTCCAATGATAAATAGAAGGTCCTAGGTTCAAGTCCTAGCTGGTCCATATGAGTTGTAGCTCAACATTTAGTACAAGAGCAAGGTTAGGAGCCCCAAGCACCTGTAGTGTGGCTTAATGGGGGTGTTGAAAATAAGCTCAATCTAGATCGATGATGGACTAGCCAAAGAGGGACCAATAACTCAGCTCATAGAACACTTTAGTAGAAAATGGAAGGTTCTAGATTCAAGTCCTAGTTGGTCCATTTGAGTTGTTTCTAGGACCTTCCATTTATTGTTGGAATTCTCTACCAACTAAGCTATTGGACCCTATTTGGCCAACCCATTATCAGTACAAGTGTGGCTTATTTTCAAAAACCCCCTTTAAGCCACACTACAAGTGTTTGGGGCTGCTAGCTTAACTTTGATGTCATGTTGAGCTATAGCTCACAGGTCCTGGGCTAAGCAGGAGCCCCAAGAACCTAATGTGGCTTGAGGGGCATGTTTGAAATAAGAAACACTTGAGCCAAAGATGGGATAGTACAACTTAGTTGGTAGAGTACTTCAAAAACAAATGGAAGGTTATAGGTTTGAGTCCTAATTGGTCCATATGAATTGTAGCTCAATTCCATTATCACAATAAATTTCTTCTTGTTTTTATTATTTACTCAATAAATTTACTTTTTCCATTCTACTTACTCTAAATTATATTTCACTTATGTTTTTGTAATATAAATAAATAAAAAATTATCACTTATCTACAATGTTTGTTGGAAAAGAAAAAATATTGCATATCACTTTCTACACTGAAGTACAAAATAAAACATTGACATTTAATCTCCAAACAAACTTTGAATATGAGCATTATCTTAAAAGATGCTTGGATTTTATTTTGAGGCTTTATTACTTTATAGTTTAAAAACTACCAATAATTTTTATGGGGGACTTTTTTACTACAATTTTAGAAAATTTTATTTGTAATTCTCCAAAATAGAAATTAGTTTTTCTTTGGCTTAAATAATTTTCACTTTTCTATGTTAAATTTCAAACTGATAAATTTCTATTGCTTCATTTAGAATATCTCAAACATTGTTGTAAAATATGAATGGTTGGATTGCTTGTTCTTTGATACTGCTCTCAAGTTAAGATTTTTAAATTAAAATAGAATAATAATTTGTATTCTTAAAAATGAATATTTTCAAGTTTACTTATAAAATAGTGAAGTAATGAAATTGTCACAAATAAAACAAACCACCAAAACATTGAATGTGTTTATCTTATTTACAATGCCAAAATCTAATTTGATGGATTGCCATCCTCTAGCTCGGGCATCAACTCATTTAGGTAAGAGAGTGTTGCTTTAGTCATACAATTAACTTCCAATGATGTAAATGATGAAATATTTGAAGAGAATGATTAAAAAAACTCTAACACTACACCAAGAAGATTGAAAAAATCATCACATTTAGAAAATAAGAATGAATGAAAAATAAATTTGCTCAAACAACAAGAAAACATTATTAACTATATTATTCAACTGTATATAATTCTGCTACAATTATCTCTATATAAAGAGTTTTTAGACAACAACTAAAAAAATGAAAAACTCATGCAAACAGTCTGCATGAAAAGACAAAGTTAACAAAGCTAAAGAAAGCTAAAAAATAAAACTAAAAATAGGACTATTGCAAGGTAAAGAAGAAAAATTAAAGCATAGTATGGAAGCTGCTTTTGAAAGCATAAAAAAATTGAAATTCATCATGCAAATATTCAATCTCCCCCTACATGAGCAATGAGGATGAGACCCAGTTGACTTCTCAAAGCAACAAAATTGGTTGTAGGAAGATCCTTGGTAAATATATAAATAACTTGCTCAGATGTAGGGAAAAATTGCAATTCTATCATCCCATTTTGAACTAAATCACATATGAAATGATGTTTGATCTCAATGTGCTTTGATTGAACATGAAACACAAGATTTTTGGTCATTGCAATAGTACTACTGTTATGATAGAAAATATTTGTTGGGTGTTGCAAAACCAAATGTAGATCCTCCAAAATTCTTTGAATCCATATGGCTTGACAACTTACTAATTTTGCGGCAATATATTTTGCTTCTATGGAAGAGAGAGCTGGGATTTCTTATTTTTTATTATTCCAAGATACAACTTGAAAACCAAATGAGAAAACATAACTAGATGTAGATTTTTTATCATCCACTAAACTAGCCCAATCTCAATTTGTGTAACTAGCTAGCTCAAATTTATCAATGAGAGAATAATGAATGCCAAAATTTTATGTACCACTCACATACCTTAAGATTCTTTTGGCAGCATGCCAATTATATTTATATGGATCCTATATGAACCGATAGATGAGGCTCACAACATAAATAACATTAGGTCTAGTTGTAGTGAGGTACATGAGGCTCTCCAACCAAACTTTTGTAAAATTTAGCATCCACTTTGGAACTTGCATCTTCCTTGATTAATTTCACACCAAGGGCTACAAGGGTTGCAATTGCAGTGCATGTTATCATTCTAAACCACTTCAATAAACCAACTACATACTTGGTTTGAGAAATAAATGTACCTTTAGAATTGTTGTTGCACCTCCACACCAAAAAATTAATGCATAAATCACAAATCTAACATTTCAATTTCTTGTTTCATTTCTTCTTGAAATTTCTCCATGAAAGTTATGCTATTGCCTATATACATAAGATCATCAACATGAAGGTATACAATGAGAATATCATTAAAAAAATGTTGGATATATAAGGTTGGATTAGAGGGAATTTGGTTGAATCCTTTCTTCAAGAAATAACTGTCAATCCTTGCATACTAGGCACAAGGATCTTGCTTCAACCCATATAGAGTTTTTTTAACTTGTAAATCAAATGTTCTTTTCCTAGAATTTCATAGCCCACGGGCTAGTCCACATAAACTTCCTCATCAATATAACCATTCAGGAAGGCTGATTTTACATCCATATGATAGACTAACCACTGGTATTGTGCAAAAATAGCTAATATAATCTTGATTGTATCAAATCTTGCAATTGAAGAAAATGTCTTTGAATAATCTCCTCAAGGAATTTGTGGAAATTCCTTGGTAACTAAACTTGCATTGTGTATTTTTAATAAACCATTAGCATGGTATTTCACCTTATAATTCCATTTGACACCAATCACTTGTTTTTCTTTAGGAAGTTGCATTAATTCCTATGTATTATTTTTATCAATTGCATGCATCTCTTCATTGATAGAATCAATCCATACTATTTCTTTCATAGCTTCTTCAAACAAAAAAGGTTCAAATTGAATTGTACTAAGTAAAGAAAAATTGGCAAGTAGATTTATATTAGAACTCCTTTGATAAATTTTATTTAAAGTTTGTATGTTCCTTGAAGAGCTTAGACTTGATGTCAGACTTGGACTATCTCCTGAAGAAGAACTTGGTGAGCTTGGAGGATTGCCTAGACTTAAGCTTGAACTTCCACTTGAGCTTGTGGGGAGAGGAGGAACACTTTTACCTTCCATGCTCATGATTATTGTATTTTGTTGTACATCATCTATCCACTATCATACTCACCATTTATCAAAAATCACATCTCAACTAACAATCCATTACTGTGTATCAAGGTTGTAGAATCTATATCCTTTAGTTGCATTTGAGTATCCCACAAAGATACAAAGTTGGTATTTTGCATCCAACTTCTTCTTATTTTGAACTAGGATATGAACATATGCAGAACAACCAAATACTCGAAGATGAGTCACTGAGGGCTTATGACCAATTCAGAATTCCTTCAGAGTGATGTTTTGAATTGCTTTTGTGGGACTCCAATTCTAAATATATACTGTCATTGCAACTACTTCTCCCCAATATCAATTTGAAATATTTTTAGATTGTAACATACTTCCATTTCCATAATGGTATGGTTCTTCTTTTCTACAATACCATTTTGTTGAGGAGTATAAGTTGCAATAAGTTGTCTCTTGATGCCATGAGTGTTATAAAAATATAAAACTCTTTGAAAGTGAATTCCCCCTCTCTATCTTTTCTCAGTATTTTGAGATAATATCCACTTTGTTTTTCTATCACAACCTTAAAATACTCGAAGTATTCAAATGCTTCATTTTTATGCTTAAGAAAATAAACCCATGTGTGGTGAGAGAAAGCATCAATAAAAGTAAGAAAAAAAAATTCCCAAATGTTAACATGCACAAGCTCTCTAGAGGAGATTTTTCCCTCCATGATTTGGTTCACTAGAAAATTGTCTCAAAGTTGCTTGCCAAGTGCACACCTTGAACAAACTTCTTCTTTTTCTTGAATTGTAGGAAGTCCTATCACCATGTTCTTTTTATAAAGCAAAATTAATCCTTAAAAATTTAAATGACCATAACGTTGGTACCATAACCATGAATCATTTATGGTTGCTTTGAGGGCATGCATCTTAGTAGAAACCAATGTGAGAGGAAATAATCTATTCTCTATCATACAAGTCTTTGCTAAAAGATGATTAGCTGATTTATTGAATATTTTGCAATGATTATTTAACACAACCTTAGAATTTTTTGCTACAAGTTGTCCAATACTTAAAAGATTATGTTGTAATTTTGGCACATGCAAAGTGTCATGAATAAAAATAGTTTCTCCTTGCTTATTTTTCACTGAAAGGGCACCTTTTCCCATTACATCAACCTCTTTAGCATCACCAAGTTTAACTTGACTTCTCATAGATTCATCTAATTTGATAAAAAGATCAGATTTACCTATCATATGATTTGAGCAACCACTATCCAAGAACCACACATATTTTTGAGGTTTTTTTTCAAAATTCCATGTGAAGAATGTGGAGTACTTTTCATATTCAAAAGGCTATTCAATATAGTTGGCTATTGACTTAGTTAAATTAGATTTTTTCTTTCTACATGTTTAGATTCATAGTGTCTATACCTTTCACAATATTGATACTAGGTGCTTCTATGATCTAATGAACTTCTTCCTCTTCCTCTTTTTCTACCTCATCCTCTATTATTAAAAGAAGAATCACCTTGAGATTTATTTGAATGAGAAGGGGTTGTAGATTTTTCTTCAATTCTTATAGTAGACTAGAATGCTTGCACTAGGTTCTCTATAAAATGTTGCATATGCTCCTCATGAGATTGCAAAATACCTATCAACTTTATGATTTTGAATGTGGTTATATCTTTACTTTCTTCAATGGCTATGACCACTAGATTGAATTTTAGAGGAAGGGATCTCAAAAATAAAATTACAATTTTTTGGTCTATTACACTTTCCCCTTGAGTTTTAAGATGATTCATAATGTTTTGAGTCCTAGTAATAAATTCTTGAATAGACTCAACTTCTTTCATCCTTAATTTTTTTAAATCTCTTTAAAAGGTTTGAAGTCTTACCAATCTCATTTTGTCAAATCCTTGGTATGCAGTTTGTAGAGCCTCCCATACATCCTTTGGCTTTGTCATACCAACAATATGGGGAAAAATTGGAATATCCAATGCACATTGGATGACGAATAGAGCTAGATTGTCCTTCTTTTTCTTTTATTTCAACCGAGTTCATTGATTTGCTATTAAGACATTCAAAACATTCTGATATGTAGATTATGTGTATCCCATTTCTACTAATTTCCAAAGATCTTGGAATAATAGAGAGTCTTCATCTTTATACTTCAATATTCATAATTGTCTCCGGTAAACAACAGAAGTTGAAATGAAAAATTATCACTGCTTGCCATTCTGATATTTCTTGGAACGAATTATTACCCTACTGCCTGCATAAAATAAATAAATAAAACTTCTACAACTTGCTCTCATAGCAATTGAAGAGAATGATTAAAAAAAAAATCTAACACTACACTGAGAATTCAGATTGAAAACATTCAGAAAATAAGAATGAATGAGCAATAAATCTGCTCAAACAACAAGCAGAAATTATTATTTGTATTATTCTACTGTATATAATTCTGCTACAATTATCTCTATATAGAGAGCTTTTAGACGCAGAGGGAAAAAAAAAAAAAAAACAAACAAACAAACTGATGCGAACAGACTGCATGAAAAAACAAAGCTAAAAAATAAGACTAACGTAAGATAAAGAAAAAAACTTAAAAAGGTGCAGTATGCAAACTGCTTTTGAAAAAAATGATCATGCAAATCTTCAACATTGTGTTCAGGGCCGATTGTTGCGAAAGAAGACTATTAATTGGAATAGAATTACAAATACTATCGATAGGAATAGCCACCAGCTCTTGTCTAGGCCAATGGTGAGATTGTCAGAGTCCGCGCAGATAGTGGTATTCCAGTATTCGGACTCGATTTCTCTTAACGTTGTATCCTCTGACAGGGCTAAAATGGCCGTAGAAATATCTGAGACGAAAGGGGAGCCTTTAGGAAACACCTGCATAAATGAGCTCACTTAAGCTAAAGCTTTGGGAATGCATTTGATTGCAAGAAAAAGATGCGTATATGAAAAAGATGAGTCTAGAAAACTAACAATGCCAAAGCCGCCAGTTTTGTGCATGGGTTCAGCCATTGTATAGCCGCATCGTCCAGATAGGAAGACACGAATATAAGGTATCTCGTCGAAAATGGCAGCAACACCTCCGTTGTCTGAACCCTTTTCTAGAGCCTCTGCATACTCCTCTGGCGTTTCATATGCTTTCAGATTTCTTTTAGCTATGCGCAAATTCTTAGATAGAAAATCTGCTACAAAAGACCCGTTTTGATACCCCACAGGGACTCCACTAGCTAAAAGTTCCTCCACGCTCCTGACGCTAGGCTTCGCTCGTTGTTGATCGAATCTCCCACCCAAACCGGTTAAAAAGTAAAACCATATAACAAATTCCCCGACCCTCCAGAGTCCCTTAATAATTTGACCTAATCTGCCTGGGATACGTGGCCCTGCAAACACAACTCCATGAAAATTAACAAGATTTCTTGTTCACTGCTTCGTACCTTTCATGACTTGTTAAACATTAAGTATTGTGTTGGACGAGTGATGAATGCTTACCTTCAATCGTCAGAAACAATGCATCACTGAAAAAGTTAAAACATACATCACGTTAGCCATTCAATACAACATTATTTACGAAGACAAAATATGTCAGCTATGAAGATGGTCGCGTACCGTGAAGTGTCCCATATAATAGCATAGAAATTTCCTCCAAAGTCTCCGTTCAAGATCTTCACGGCAATGGCTACAAATAAAAGGAAGAAGAATATTGTACACCACAATTGAATAGTAAATGTCAGAAAAGCCTGCGAGAGGATGTCAGGTGTTTTAGTCTTAGCAGGAACCACCATCACAACGCCAGGTCGGGAGAAGGACTCTGTGAAGTCTACGATTTTGCTGCGGTGTGCCAGAATCGTAACGTCGCCCAAAACCCCGTCGAATCTCTGTCCAATGTCCACCCAAAATAAAACATAACGGAGTAAATTTTTTTATTTGACCTTTAAACATGCATGAATATAAATAGATATAATTATGAAAAATTACATGATCAAAATAAAATCTAAAATCTAAAATAAAACCTCAAAAGTTTCTTCAAAATATATTTTAATTGACTTAATTTATTAAACATATAAAAAAAATGCAACTCGTATGAACACTTTTAAACCTGATCAATTCAAATATTCCATATGATAGGGGACAAGAAACAAACTTTCTTCTGGACTTGCTCGATTAAATGGTTATAACTGTTGGTGATGTTGCCGTCGTCTGGGTAAGGATAGAGATCATAAGGCAATGGATAGGGAAGATGTTGGAGGGCAGCATCAAATACGTCCTTGCAGAAACCGGTGACTCTGCTTTCGTTGCGAGCTGGGTCAAATGTCACTCGCACCATTTCTTTCCAACCAGGCTTGACAGGCACTGCGATCTTGAGCCTGGCCTGAATCACCCAACCACGAGGAATTTGGTTAGATCTACCAGGCCAAATGACAGGCCCAAGTCCTTCATTCGCATCCCGTGCAAGTGTCGTTGACAGCTTACTGGGTTTGTCTGTCCAATACCCAACAGTCTGATAGCTTTTACCAACCACATTGACTATCTCATATATACAACTTGAATTATCGATTTCTCCCTCACCCAGTTGAATAGGCCCGCTTAAACCCTTGAAGTTTGTCTCAGTAATCTCCTGGAGAAGCTCTTTTCCTTGCTGAAAAATCTTGATTTGAGCATTTCCAATTTCAAACGGCTCTTTTGCAGGCTTCAAAAAACACAGACTTGCGTTAATCCCCAAATTCCCAATCGCTCGAGCTATCATGAACACTGTATCGTATGCCAATAAGCCGTCAACATTCAACTCAGCGGTGTCCACGCCCGGATTGTCAAGTTTAAATTGTAGTTTCCACCTCTTAGTGAAATCCTTCACTTTGTCGGAATTGGGGATATGGATTTTGAGTCCCAGGATTCCTTGCAAAGATGTCATTGTAGAAGCATCTATAGCCATGTCCCAAACACCGGTAAACCTATCGGTTGTCATCCACACATAATTAGCACTCATCATTCCAATCTCTTCCGCTTCAGCGAAGAGTCTTAATGCAACTCCAAATGGAATGTGAGCAACAAAGACTCTTGTATCCATTTTCTTCAATTTATGTAGCTCCTCCCTTATAGCTTGTTTGCCATTGGATGGAGAAATAGTAGACTTGTACACAATTTCGCACCCAACATCTTTAAGGGCATCGGTTAAAGAGGAGAGGACTCCCGAACCGAAATCCTCTTCGGAGAGTATAAACGTGAGTTGCCTCCAACCATAATACTTAACCACGGCTGCAATGGCTTTCATCTGTGGCCCATGGCATCGTTCCATCTGAACAAAAAATGGTAATCTCTGAGTGGAGAAATCTGGAGTAAAAGAAACAATTGGCACTTTTTTTGTATCTCCAAAATTTGATAGCAATTCAGTATGCTGAAATGTTTGTCCCCCAACTATTGCTACTACTTCTCTTTCCATAAAGCTCAAAGCTGCATTTAAAAAAAACGGTTACCAACTATTTATAAAGTAGCAATGCATAATATAGAATTCGCTGACTTCATGTTTAGTTGTTACTACATCGATAAAATGCTTACAACTCCAAAATTTAAAGATATAGTTTTGTTCATATATGAAGATTCTGATATAGGCTCTTCCTAAAACCAGCTGGTAGAAAATGAATTATAACAGCAGGGAAAAAATAAGAGTAATAAATTAAACCACTTACAGCAGATGCATAAACAGATAAATCTTTGTTCAGGCTGTTCAGAAAACGAGTAATCAACATATACAATAATCTTCGTATTATTTCTGAATGGACTGGTTACAGAACAGTTTCAAAGTACCTTTTTTATACAGCACAAAGACAATATTTTTTTAAGAGGACGCAGCCTCTAAAATAAAAGAGTTCGCAGCATGCAAATAAAGTTTACACGCAGTTTTATTAGTAAAAACATTTCACGCATTTTGCATTAAAAAAACAAATAATTAAAATGCTAAAAATATTTATGCATCAAAACAAAATTCCATTTGAGAATTGCGTGGTGGTGAAGCATCATGCGTCACACATCAACATATTCCCTCTTGATGTTGAATAGACTCACAAGATAATCTTGAAGCTTTAAAAACTGAACTTTACAATTGAGTGTTTGACTTAAAGTTACTATAAGCTGAGATTTGTTTCTCTCTAATTCTACCTAAGTTTTAGATATGTCATGTCAAATGAAATGATATTTCAAATAAAAATGTTTTGTCTGATTTTTGGTTAATTTAATTGCACTCATGTTATTACAAAAAGTTATCATAGGTTGAGATTTGTTTCTCTCTAATTTCTTCATGAAATTTTCTAAGCCATAAAACTCATCTAATTATGAAAGTAACTACAATATACTCTTCTTTTGTAGATGAAAGGACAATTGTACTTTGTTTATTTGAGCTCCATGTAACCAAACCTAGACCAAGTAAAACACAATTGCCAAAGGTAGACTTTCATTTTTCCAAACTAACTCCCCAATCAAAATCACTAAAGCCAACTAGTTTAAACCTTTTAGAAACATAATAATAAATACCATATAATTTTTAGCAGCTTTCACATACCTTAATATTCTCTTTACTAGCTTCATAATATGAATTTAGTATGGATTATTCATATACCTTGAAACAAAAGAAACTAAAAAATAATACTTGGTCATGTGTGCCTTAGAAACATCAAAATTCCAACAATACTTCTATAATTGTTTTGTCAACTAATTCAACACCATCTTCTCTACATAACAACTCCATGAGCAATTGGAGTCAAGGCTGGCTTACAACCAACCATATCAAATTTCTTTGAAATATCTTTTGCATATGTTGTTTGACAAATAAAAACGTCATCCTCACTTTGATAAATCTCCATTCCTAGAAAGTATTGCATGAAACCTAAATATCTCATTTCAAATTCATTCATCATAGAAATTTTGAATTCATTTTTCATTTTAGAACTACTAACCATATAGGATAAATCATCAACATACAAAATTATAATAAGAGTATCATTACTTTCTAATTTGTAGTAAAGGGTAGGTTCACTCTTACTTCTCTTGAAGTCATTTTGTTGAAAATATACATCAATCCTAGCATACCATACTTTTGGCGTTTGCTTGATCTATGCATTATGGTTACTTGCATGCATGCTTTTCTTTCATGGGGTTGAGAAGGCAATGAATTAAGAATGTGGATTATGATGTATTATTTTCTAACACTCACAAGTATCATTCATATGAACCAAATCTATCTCTTCTTGCATTACTTGCACTACTTGCACCACCTCATTAGTACAATCATCTTCAAAACATGATGGCTCAAAATTAGCCTATGAAAGTAAATAAAAATATACTATCCCACCTCTTGGATTTTTTTAATGTTCTTGACTTGTATTCTATTGATAAATTTCACTTATGTTTCTTAACTTCCTTATAGAACTTATACTTGAAGCTAGACTTGCACTAGAATTAAAAGATAGAATACTTGATAGATTTGTAGTATTTGGAATTGAAATATTAGTGGAATTCTCATTTATTTTCATATCCCATTTCTAAATTTAGAACCTACTATTTATAATAGGCTCAATTTTCTAAAATAGTAAGTTTGAAATTGCAATTTAACCAAGAAAGTTGGTTTTTCAAGGTGAATTAATTAAGGTATTTTTGGAGGAAAAATGTCAAATATTTGTGAATTATTAAATTGGATCAAGGGGGCCATGGATTTTTGGAAAACGAAAAATTATTGTTATTTGGCTAGAAAGTGGTGCAAGATAATGGGATTTATTTTGGAAAAATTTTCAAGTGCATTTGAATGTGGATTCAACAATTGGCAATGAAAGTTACATTCTTCTCATGCAAGCCTCTCTTCCTGGGTGTGGGGACTTGGGTTCCCAAGTTTGTGGTTGGAGTGGTATTGATATTTTAATTACATTGCTTGTTGATTGGTTTTCATTCTATGCTTGATTTTCTTTCACACTTGTTTTGGCTCTCCTGCAAAGGTTGGTAAACCATTGTGGGAATAATCTCTAAGTTTGGAAAATCAAGGACATATAGAATCAAAGACAGTTGCTCTGAGAGTCTACAAACACAATTCACTCAGAAATTGCATTGGTGCTGAAAGTTGTCCATTTTGGTGTTTTCATCAAACACTTGGCAGAGATAGTTTGTTTAGAGTGCATAGTTTTGGAGTTTGTTTGTGTTATGTTGTTAACATCATTTTTCATAGATTATTGAAACTTTTGAATGTATTTTTCTTCCTCATACTTTATATGAAGTGCTGGAGATTTTGTATGTAAGGCTACAACTGATTTTGTTGAAGTTTTGGTATTTATTTTGTGTTCCAAATGATGTAAATTATAGCATGGTTATGGTTGTTCGCTATTGTAAATAACATTTTTGTTATAAAAATCATGTTTTTTCTATAGCAGGGACCCTCTTTCCAGTTGCACATTATTTAATAATAAATTTGGTAAATTTTTATGGAGTTTTATTATATTCAATTTTTTTATTTTTGTATTTGAGAAAAAATAATGTGGAAAATTTGGAATTGTTTATTAGGGATATTACATTTATATTATCATCAATAATACCATCATTCAAAAATAGAATTTGACTTCTCAACATGACCTTTTGATGACCTTAAGCTCCACCATCACCAAAAATCACATCTTTTGACATAACAATGCTTTTAGTAAGAGGATCATATAAGTTGTAATACTTACTTTGTCTACTATACCCAAAAAATATGTATAGTTCACTACTTTTGTCTCTTTTGATTAGCTACATGAAGATAGGCTAAATAACTAGAAACCTTGAAATAATTAACATTAGGATTTTTCTCATACTAGGCTTCATAAGGAGTTATCATGTCAATTGAACTAGTAGGACTTTGATTGAGAATATACACTATAGTAGCGACTACATTATCCCCAAAGAATTACTCAATCTCTTGGTTTATCACATACTCTTTTTCATTTCCACTAATATATGGTTCTTCCTTTTAGATAATCTATTTTTTAAGGTGTGAAAATAGTGATGAGTTATCTTTTGGTGTCATTCATATCACAATAATCCAAGTAAAATATCTTGAACAAAATTCTCCTCCACAATCAATCCTTGAATAATTAATTTTGCAACCTCTTACATTTTACACAAGGGATTTAAACCTCTTGAATGTATCAAAGGTTTCATCCTTGATTTAAAAAAAACAAATCCAACATTTTTATGAGTAATCATCAATAAAAGTAATGAAATATGATTACTTACCCATAATTTTAGTTTGTTTAGGACCACAAGTATCTGAGTGAATTGACTAATGTGGATAATGGGCCTTCCATGCATTTTATTTCAAAAAATCATTTTTTGCATGTTTTCTTTTGCACATCACTTACAAACCTCTTTGTCTTCTTGAACCTTATGTGAACCATAAACTAATTCATTTGATGTTAGAAGCTTCAAACTATGAAAATCAAATGTCCATACCTAAGATGCCACAACCAACTTTGGTTGTCATATGGCATTTGGGAAAGATTGCTACTATCTTCTCCCAAATTCCACGGGAACATCATATATTTTGACATATGCACAACTATTGCAAGCCTAATTCCTTGTTTCTTACCATAAAATGTATACATTTATTTTTAAGCAACACTTTATAATTTTTCTCACATAATTATTTAACACTCCATAAATTATGCTTTAGCTATGGAGTGCAATATCATCAATACTTTTCATACCTTATTTAGTATGAACTTCTATAGCTCATTTTATAGTAATTTCCAAGGTTTTTTCATCACCAATATTGACCTTGGATTTGAAACTTTCATCGATTATAGAAAAAGCTCCTTATATTTTTTACATTTGGTTAGCAAACCTTGAATCTAAATGCCAAATATCTTTAGTAGAATTTTTAGTTTATCATCAGATTTTTTTCTTTTTTTGGAGAAGCCTTAACATCCTTCTAAGCATAATTAATATATTTTTGTTGTTACCTTCTTTTGATTTACAATCCCTTTCAAAGTTACCATACCTATTTCAATGATAACATTGAATATCTCTCTTATGAATTCCACTGGACTTCCTCTTCCTCTTGAACCACCTCTTCTTACTCTATTTCCTCTTAAATAATTTTTATTTTGACCTCCACCTTTCCCTTGGTTAACTTTAGTGCTAATATTGGCATTACCATTCTTTGTAATTTATAATTTTGATGAAAAAAATTCTCATCACTTTCTCCAAATGAGTCTCCCAATCTTTCTTAGTGAGACATAAGAGATCCAACTAGGTGATTAAGCTAAAGGGTAGTCAATTTTTTTTTTAATTGATTATAACAATATGGTTCCACCTTGGTGTTAGAGGCCTCAACACATTTTTAACCACAACCTCTTTGTTCACAATTTGTCAAAGAGTAGTCATCTTATTAACTACATATTTTTACACTCACACAAATTACTCATACTTTCAACTTCTTGCATCCTCAAATTCTCAAATTTCCTTTTCAATGTCTACAACTTGACAACTTTGAAATGATCAATGCCTTGGTAAGCTTCTTACATTGTCTTCTAGGTATCCTTGGTTGTCTTTGCACTTGTAATTCTTGAAAATAGGTTATTATCTAGATCTATTTGATTATGAAATAAATCTAAAGAATTCTCCTTAGTCTCCTTCTTAGTTGCTACATCATTAGCTACAAGAGTGGTCCAATCAACTAGGCCTTCATAACTTGCCTCTACAATTTCCTATAAATATTTTTGTATCAAAAGAGTCATCATATTGATTAGTGAGTGCAAAAATATGGTGGACAAAAATGTGGAGACAATCAATTTTTGGTCCATCTAAGGCATGCAATTTGAGCATGTTATAACATGCTCACACATTATGACTTGGTAGTGATCAAGCCTAAGATCGATCACTACTGAACCATAATGAAAGTGTGTTATACTATGAGCATTCTATAACATGAGTATGGTATGATGTGAGCACATTATAATATGCTCCTGTTTTATCTATCATTAAAAATAAAATCTTTGACTCCTCTCCCTACTCTCTTTCCTCTACCTATCTATATCCCTTTCTCCATCTCTATCTCTCTATCTCCCTCCCTCCCTCTCTATCTCTTCACTTAGTTACAACCAACTCTCAAAATACATAACCATTATAATATTTTATAGGGTTATTTTATAAAAATCTCTTTCGGGGTTTTGCCCTTGAACCCATGCCAAGGGGGCTCCAAAGTTTGTTGCCACCCCCTAGACCCCTTGATGAAAAAAGTGGGGGAGAAATCTACCCACACCCATCATTAGGAACTAGGATCCAAACACGGTTGAAATAAAACTGAATTAGGAAGAACCTGAGAGGCTCCATTACCAACACTCTTTATCTCTTCCTCTCTCCCTCCCTCTCTTTATCTTTATCTCTCCCTCTACCTCTCTCTATATCTCTATCTCTTTCTTCCCCTTTCTATCTCTCCCCTTATCTTTATCTTTACTTCTATATTCTTGTCTTCCTCTATTTCTAGATACCTCTTGCTCTCTACCTATCCCTCTTTGTCCCTCTCTCTTTCTCTCTCCCCCCCCTCTTCCGAAACCCCTATATCTATATTTCTATTTTGCTCTCTATCTCTCTCCCCTATCACTATCTCTCCATATCTCTCCTTCTAGTGATAGAAGTGGGGGGAAAGTCCTTCACACCCTGTCATTAGGAACTAGGATCTAAACATGGTTGAAAGAAATCCTTTAAATAAATTAAAAGAATACTTATATCTAAATTCACACGAGATCCATTAGTATTAAAGAATAGATAAATATCTGTAAAAAAACCCTTGCAATAATATAAATAAATAAACTTACCAAAAAAATTATTGATAAACAAACTATTCTTACCATCTAGCTTGATATAAAGAAGGAGCTTAATTATACTTGTGAGAGTTAAAAAAGATACTCATCTATTCTTGAATACTAACAATGGAGTTTATTTCTATCTAAACATTAATCCTATTTCAATTCGCAAACTGTGTGTTATCTTGGGTATTCCTTTCTTTTGTAACAGAAGGAAGGGCGAGAAGTACACTTTCAAAAATAAAAGCTATGAAATATGGCAAGGAAGAAATGAGTGAAACTACCAGCAGCGGAAACGTGAAGAGGTGATTGTGAATGGCAGAGATGAAGAAACAAGCGTGTGTCGCCGATGATTTGCTTATCTTTGTTCACATCGGCTGCCGCTAATTTTATGGCCGTCAATGCAACTTTCCCCACCCACGAATTGCTATCCAGGATTACACCGATGTGAACTGTGTCATTCAGAATTCCATTACATAGGATTGCAGAAAATGACAACAATACAATAACTCTAATTGACGTCACCATTTTCTTTCCCATCAGAGCTGACCGTGATTTCTCTCTCTCTCTCTCTCTGTGCTCACTATCCCGCTCTCTTTCTCTCTGTGGCCGTCTCTGTGTCTATCTGTCTGTCTGTCTCTCTGCAGAAATGCGTTCGTTAGTATATGACAATTGACAAATATTGATGCAAGGTGCTTTTCACCTCACACTTGTTGTCGACCAATTCAACCTGAGTAGGTATGCGTTTTAGGTAAACTCCATTTATCAAATTTATAATTGCACTAATTTGTAAGTCAACGCTTGAGTTTCTTATATTTATTGGGTCTCTTAGGATTAGATTACGTCATAAAAACCTAATAAATGGAAGAAACTAAGCTTTGACCTAAAAACCAATTCTTCGAAGGTGTCAAGCAACCCGTAAGAAGTTCTTGTCCAGCTTTAGCTTTTCTTTCACGTTATATCTGTCAATTATAAATTTAAAAATGTAGTAGCTGGCGTAAAAAAACCAGGAATCTTGCTTTTAAACGCAATATTCGGAAAAGCGGTATACTTGAGAACGGTAAAACTGAGGGAGTGTCGTCATAAGCGTATTCTTGGATGTACTTCCTCAGAAGCTTCCAGCAACTTCCATGGAAACACAAGTCTAAGCTGGCGGAAGACCTGGGCTACGTGGAAACCCCGATTTGTTTTATATTGACGACTACCTACATTCCCTCTCAACATTTTTTCAGGGAGACATACAGAGAGGGAGAACGAGCGAGCGAGCGAGAGAGAGCGCATACAGGTCTGATGAGAAAGAAAAGAGTGACGTCAATTGGAGTTATGAGATTATTATTATTTGTATTGTTGTCATTTGCTGCAAACCTTGTCATGGAATTGTAAATGATCCAGTTCATATCGGTGTAATCTTGGATAGCAATTCATGGGGAAAGTTCGAATGACAGCTATAAAATTAGCGTTAGACGATGTGAACAACCATAAGCAAATCCTCAACGGCACACGCCTGCTTTTTCACTGGCGTCATTCGCAAACACTCCTGGTAATTTCATTCATTTCTTCCTTTATCATTTTTGCACATTTTTTTATATCCTTTTTATGGGGTTGGGGTGGAGGAATGAGTGGAGAAAGAGAAGCATATCTCGTCCTTCCTCCTATTTTTTTAAAAAATGAGAGAGTTTAAATTGATATTGTTAGATCTTTATATTTTTTTAAATAAATGGATTCAAAGATTCTTAAATAGATAACATTTATGGAGAGATTGTCTATTGCATGGGATGTGACTAAACATAGTAAATATGTTAGTTGTGATCAAAATGTTGGTTCCTAAATCAATAGATTCATTAAATCTTAGAAGTAAGCCACATTTCATGCTCAAATGTAGTGTAGGATTTGGCCAACGAATGGGAAATGAAATTGGAACACATTTCCCCTACACTTCAGGCTCTGTAGGACCTAAGGGGTGACCCTTTTAGCAACACTTAAAGATTCATACACACACTCAATAGGGTATTGCTTAACAGATAATGCTCTCACAAGAATATGCCAAAAAACATGAAATATCATTCAACAATGGCTAAGATATTGAGCAACTTTCATTAACTAGCATGGAGAACATGGTAAATACTAATAACATGTAAAATAGGAAATACAAAATTGAATGGTTTAAAAGTTTTTGAACCGGATTTGGGTAATATCATATATCAATGCCTAATCCCAAGGCATGGAGTCAAATCTAAGATCATGAATGCAAATTTAAACAACAATTTATCTCAAACTAGTGGCCCTTTAATATTAATGCCTTACATTAATGTAACCTCTCATATTACTGCATAATCATATTTAAAAATCCATTTCATTCCCTCAAACTCATAGTAATTTGCATACAAAATTTAATTCTTTGTTTGAAGAAACCCATACACAAATTACACAATTGCAAAAAGATTGCAATGACAAATCAACATATCCTTGATATATTGAATCCATATGCAATTTGAGAATACAAAATGGAGGCAACTTCTGCAATATTTTCATTAATATGCTCAAACTAATTGACACTGCTGTTGAAATCTATACATTCATTCACTATAAACAAAACTTCAGCTCCCAGCTAAGCATTTTCTATTTTCTTCTCCTAAACCAGAAGTTCATAACCCTTACAAATGAGAAGAAGAAAGAAGATATAGAAGGAATAAGAGCCCTAAAATCTATCAGTAGTTGACATTTGACAAAATTTCCCCCTTTGATCACTAGTAGAATTTGGAAAATAAATAACTACGTGACTAAAACTTTTAGTCTCAACAACTAAAGATGACTAAATTCTACTCATTTTTTGCAAACAACTATAAATGACTAAATAAATGACTAATTTGATCATCATAAGTGACTAATTTGATCATGGAGTAAAAAAAACAACTAAATAATTAGTCACACAAGTAAAAATTAAACAATATGATATTAAAGTGGATAATTAAAATATATATTTTGAATTTAGGGAGTTGGTTGTATTATAATATAATATAATAATAATATATTATATTACAATACAATATATTATATTATATTATATATATGTTGTTATATAAATTATTGCGCATACGTGGGAGATGTGTCCGCTTTATTTAATTTGAAATCCAATTTTGAAATAGAAAGCGAGAAACAAACCCTAACATTTTTTAGGGGGAAACAAACATATTTTAATAAACTCTAAAATGAGTTTGGAGGAACTGAAACCAGTACCGGTGAGGAAGAGTTTGGAGAAGCCGAATCCAATAGCGGCAGAGAAAGCAGCAAAAAACGTAGGTAATGGATGAGTAATGTTAAAACCTAAATGTGCTTAGCATTAGGATCTTGGTCATAATTTTCATTTTAAAAACATACTCTAAAACCATCATTGAAATCTTATATACAGGCTGCAACTCGCCAAAATGGAGAAGTGAAAGGTTAATACTAGGAGGGGTCGAAACCAATACCAGCGATGAAGAGTTTGGAGGAGCCAAATCCAATAGCGACGGGGAAAGGAACAAAAAATGCGCGTAGGTAAAGGATGCCCTAATGTTAAAACCTAAATGTGCTCAGTATTGGGATATTGGCCATAATTTTCATTTTAAAAACATACTCTAAAACCCTCGTCGAAACCTTATTTTCAAGCAACAGCTCGCTTGATGTAGAGCATCATGTCTCTTATCTTTCATTTGTTCTGTTTCTTTCTTTGTTTGCTAAATTCTATCTTGTGTTAGTGTATTTTCTTCTTTATATATTGTAAACACCTCTTTTTGTCGAATCTACAACAGTTAGCAATTGTAAGGCGACCTGTATTTGGAGAGAAGAGGATGCTGAATAGGGGGTAGGATGCTGAAGGAAAGAAGAAAGGCAGAGCATGAAGGGAGGGCGTCTAGTAGTAGAGTGGAGAGGGCATTAGAATGTTGGTGTCCTTGGCCGACCTTTGAAGGTCGATTGGAGACAAAATGAGCACACATACTGGCCAAACATTGAGGCCTATGTGGAAACCATTGTGAAATGCGATGCAAACTTTTGTGTATGGAAGGAATGCTGAATCATAAAATAGACAAGAGTCTTTGGGAATAAAGTTTGTGGTTGATCTTTTAGTTTTGATGTGGGATGATAACATTCTAGACTATGGTTTGTTTTTAATTTTGAACTTCTAATGAACTTTGTGAATGTGTTGATTGGGCTGGAAATATATGTGGTTTATGTATTTAGTTGTTTGTTTTTAATTTCAGTCCTGAATTTCCTTGTGAGTGTCTACTAGCATTTGAAGTTTGTACGAGTTTGCTTGTTTTAATAAGCAAGACTTGCCATCATAAGTGAAAGGTCAAATTTGTAAAATCCTTAAGTCGATTGAAGGATTTAGTGTATTTAGTTGTTTGTTTTTAAAGGGTCCATATTTGATGATTTGTTTGGTTGCAAGGTACGTTGAAATGTGGAAAAGTAGTGGCAGTGAAGAAGCTATCATTAACCCATTCTCAGCTTAGCCATGAATTAACTTCAATTCGAAATTGAAGTGAAGCTCATCTCAAATGGTATGGTGTACTAATTGTGTTGAAAAGATTTGTAAATTATAATTGTTGTAAAGGTTCTTGAGTTTCATTTGGTTTTTGAGTTTAAAATCCAAATGAAACTTTCAAGTGAAAAAAATCATTGATACAAAAATGTTGTTGTGCCATAGAAAAATGGCCCCTTTTCATTTTCATGGCCTTGTAGGTCTTGTTTCATGGTGTTGGATCTGTGTTGCTCTAATTCTATGCTATATCATGGCTTGAACATGCTTATTTAGGTATTAAAAATCAAAGAACGACGTCTTGTGAAGGTGTTGTGAAGTGTTGTAAAACATTTCAATGTTCTTCTAGACTCTATTTAATACAATTTACCTAAAAATCATCTTTTGACACATCAACAAACTTCCTATATTGAAGTGTTGTAAAGTCTTGTAACAAGCCGTCACACTTTTCTAGGCACATCTCCTTATTTACACCTTGAACTCATGCTTTATTTTGTCTCTTTATACCCTTATATGCTTATATTAAGTGTATTTTTGCATATTATCCTGACAAATAACATTAAACACAACATTATTTCTGACACTTGGTTTTAGGTCCTATTGGTGTATGTTTTATCATCCACCGAACACTTCAGAATAAAATGTCCAGAGACACTCTATCCTCTCTTGAAAAACCACCGCGTATGCTAAGATTGCGAGAAGATCATATTGGCAATTCCAAGGTTTCTTTAGTCAGGTCTTGATGTGTGGATAAGCTCAATGGGCATTGTGATTTGCTGGTAATAAACAAGGGGACTTACGCTAAAGAAATTTTCACAAGTTTAGGACTTAGGTGGATTTATCATTAATGGCTCTCTTCAATTGGGACTTCAATTTGGATCTAAAAAACAATGGCAAAAAGATAAGGGTTCAGATAATCTATTCTATGCCTAAGAACTTAAGAGACAGTAAAGACTCGGTGAAGGGAATAAACCACACTTTGTTTCGCCTCCTGCTGGACAACATACGCAAAATGGGTGCAATCTTCAAGGGGTGTGATAATAATTTTCAAACCTCGAATGAGGCTGAAGTTAAGCTTCCACAATCATAAGCTCAGGCTAACTTTACGCATCGAATGCAAATCATCCATTCGAATAAAGTATGAGCAATACTTCACCATTGAATCAATACGATCAATCTATCATTCACTTAACCAACTTTCAAAGAAAATTCTATTTAACTTAGTTCTAACTTTAATCTATGGCGGAAGAAGATATGCAACCTCGCTTACTATTTGACAATAAAAGTTATTCAAAGCAAATCATGCATAAGAGCTTTATTATTCGAAATAGTCTCAATGCAACAATCTCATATACTGTCTCCACATAAATGAAAGTGAGAGATCATCAGTTTATATTGAGTTTCAAAAATGAAATGAAGGGCTGAGATTAAAATAATATCAACGGCCAAGATTATTACAACTCAACCCTAATTAGGGTTGCCAAAAATAACATAAGTCAACAATCAGTAAACTATCAATAGAGAGGCAGTTGCAGCTATTATCTAGGAGAGGCGTCCTTATCCTTCTGAGCAGCATTACGTTCGATGAACCTGCACACTACTGCAATGACCTCCTCCATCATGACAGGTGGCAGCATGATGATCTGGAATTCAAGTTCATCCAAGTTCTTTGCACATTTGGCAAAGGTATTTTCCCAATCCGCTTCCTGCTTCCCAAAATCACTCCGGATGGCTGAAAGACTTGCTACTTTCACAAAATCCTGTCTTAAAAGTGGTCTAGTAGTCGAGAAGAAAACCTCTTGAACCTTTCGTTTCAGCTCCTCCAGCTGCATATCCTTTTCTTGGACGATCTCTTGATCAAACACTTCTGCAGTTGTCATATGAATTTTCTCCCGAATTTCCTTTACCTGCTCCTCAATTCTAAGTCCATCCACTTTCACCCTCTCCAAAACTTCTCTACGTATAGTTACTGCCCAAAACCAGTGATGGAAATCATATGCTGCTCCTGCAGCAATCACCCTTCTATCAATCAACTCCTCTCTTGGAGTTCCCTTCAATAACCTGAGGCATGGAGTAAGCCTCTCCTACATATCTGGAATACATTCCCATGTTTTCGCCATATCAATAAGTCTAGAAAGAAAATATGAGGTTTTCCCATAAGCAAGTGCCAGTTTCTCCATGAACAAGGTCACTTCCGTGCCCTCGCTCGCCATCCAGTCCTGAGCCTCCTTGGTTGTAACCATTCCATGCTCTACCTCCTTGGTCACTTCCTGTGATGAATTGAGGAGAGGAGGAGCTACCGCATTACCCTGATCAAGTGGCTAGGTCAAATGCTATATGTACTCCTTAAGATGTTCAACCTCCTTCTTATACTCTTTATTCTTAGCCACTTCTTTTTCCAGTCTCGCTTTGATGGTCGAGACAGAATTATCTAACTCCTCCATTTCTTGACCTTTTGAGGTTGGGCCAAGATCTACAATGGTTATGGCATACTCTTGAGGAGTAATCTCATCTCGTGGCTTGTCCACTATGGGTACTGCAATGTGTGCGAAATAGTTTCCTGTCTCGTCCCTTTGAATGGTAGAGAATTTCTTGGCAGGCTTCTTAATTGCAACTTGCTCCAACCTTGCCAAGAAATCGACCGTATCATCCTCCTTTTGAGCTTCTGCAGGTACTTGAATCTTCATACTCTCTATCAGCCAATCTGGAATGGTCGGCTGCTCAATTCCATCTTCTACCTGAACCTTTTCTTCATTCGGAGCATCCACAACCCCTCTGGGAGCGGAAATCATTCCCTCCTCGAAGTCATTATTTCAGGCTTCTATCTCATTGTCTGAACCTAAGATTTCTATGCCCGTAGGTGATGAAGGCTCCTCATCATCCAGCTGAATAGGTTCATCGTTCTCTTCCTGAATTGCGGGAGGTACAAGTGTTTCCACCAAGGACTCACCTATGGTAGCCACGAGCTCGTCAATATTTTGAGATGTTGCTGAACGAGATGGTTCTCCCTTATGTCTTTTGGAAGCTGGCTCTGTACTTGGGACTATTTCCTTCCTTTTCTCTCCAATCCTGACCAAATCTTGATGGGATGCACCGGCATTAGAAGAATATGATTCTCACTCGCTCAGTAGATCATATGTGAGCGTTATTCTTCTTTGTCTCATTTCTTGGGCATGATGGTCAACCCACCACTGAGAGTACTTGACTACTGGCCTCATTAACATTGCTAAGTCTGCATGCTCAGGTTCTAACCACTTCACGGGAGGAAGAGGTCGGCTCTCCTCGAAGCACGACTGGATGTAGTTCCCATCATCTTGTAACTGGTTAGGCACCCGACAGAACTCAATTTCCCTCATGAAGTCAACTGGCATTCTGGACCATAACCTTCTTCTAACTTCATATTCATCGGCAGCATTTGCCAAGAAGTCTTCAACCTCCACTTTATGCTTGTACTTTCTCCCCTCTATTGTCTGAATATTATGATGTGGGTCAAAGTTGACCCTGGACTTGTAGGCCATAAATGGGTACCACTGGATCTCCAACCTTGCACTCTCGGCTGCCTATGCTAATGGACAATACTCCAACATATTCCCAATGAAAAATGGGAATGTGACAGATGCCTTCTTGGTTGGCCTCTGGATGTTCTGATATTCCTCTAACTGTCTCAGGACCTCGAGCAAAATCATCCTATTTTTCGAATAAATGGGAAATTTATAGGGATTCCCAGTAAATCCCTGGATCCTGACATATGTGAATTTTGGGAACTGGATGAACCAAGATCCGTATTTACTGATTAGACATTTCGCTTCATGACTCAACATCTGATGCACTCCTCCTTGAAGCTTTCTGGTAATATGCATTAGGAAGGCATCATGCACCCTTCTGAAATGAGATTTCTCCTTCAACTGGAGTTGTGGTTAGCAGTCGTAAGGCCTGAGTTCGTTCTCCCCGTTGCCAACTTTGCCCTTGGAAATTAGTCTTGAATACTTATATGATCTAGCCAACAGGTAGACAATATACGAGCTCATGTGAAAAGACTTAGTCTCTTCGAGGTTGATCAATTGCTCGTGGAGGTTGTCACTTATCATCTGTGACTAGTTGAACATTTTGATGCCAGAAGTGATCTTGTCTATGAAATAGTACATCCAGCTCTCAAAAAAGGCACCTTGCGGGTTGTCGGCTACTCTGTTGAACATCAAGATGATGTCTCCAAAATCTTCTTTGAAGTCTGTCTGGTGAGGTCTCTTAGGCATCTTCTTTATTGATGGCTTAGGCTTGTCCATCCATACCTTGTTAACGGTTGTGGCGCACAAATCTGGTTTGCTGTCATATAACCTCTTGGCTTCTTCCTTGCACTTATAAACCGTCCGTGAATGTTCTGGGATGCCAAAGGTTTCCTGGATTGCCACTTCACCCAAGTGTGCCAAGATTCTTCCATCAGGTGTGATGATCTGCCTCTTCTGAGCATCATAGTGGATAGCACACTCCACCATGAATTCTACACAATCCATTGCCGATGGGAATCCAGCTGCGTAAAATATTTCATTTCTTACTATCCGTCTGGCTATCGGTGTGGGAAGTCCATTCTGTCCATATATTCTTTTCTTAAACTCATCAAAGTCGACATGTCCGAGATCGGTGTCTACGACATTCTTCCATTTTGAAATGACTTTAGTTTCTCGTTGAGCACCTTTGCTGGCGAACTTCATTTTCACCTTCTTTGATGGTTCGCCTCCTGTGGTCGTCAACCTGCAGTCCAAAAGATTAACATTAATACAAAGAATTTTTCAAATAATTTATTCTCATGCCTTGGATTCAAAAATTTACTTTCAGCTTAGTTAAATAATTAAATTGCTGCGAAAAAGCAAGCTGAAAGTAAATATGACGAATTTAAGATTTTGGCCAGAACTTTTGCCAAGATGAAAAGACAGAAGAAGAATGGCGAATTTATTTGACTGAACATCAAACCTCAATGAAGAACTACTGGTTGCAAATCAGATTTAAATTCTGATAATTTACTCCAAAAAGCAATTAATGAAGTGCGCCCCTCTTGCACAAAAGAATTCAAAATAAATCCTTTCCCACGAAAATTCTTTCTCAGCATAACATTACTTCACCCTATGGAAAATTCGATCTTGCCTACTGAACAATCAACTACCTGAGAATTCCGAGAGAGATTGAATTTCTCTTCAGCTGTGTGTGAAAAAATGAGTTGCTGAAACTCATTATAATGCTGAAGAGCTTTATTTGTTTTAGCAACTGCCATCTTCTCTCTCGATCTCAATTTGTTTTCTTTTGTTCAAACAGGCAGGTTTCCTTTATTTTTCGATTAGAATCTGTCTCGAACTTATCCAAGAAAATCTCATTGATCTTCAAAAATTTGATTTTTTGCTTAATGTTTATCTTTGATTTTTCAAATTTTGAAAGAAAACATTAAATATTTAATTAAATTCGACCTTTCAAATTTCAAAAGAAAATCATGGCAAATTTAATTTTGCCTGTTGGATTTTATCTCTGCCTGGCGTAATTTATTTTCTTCCGAGACATCTCTGGCAAACTTTATTTTGTCCAAGGTCATTTAAATTTCTGAGTAGTGGAAATAAATTATTAAAATATTAAAATATTTTAATTTATTCCAACCCGTTCGTTTTGGACACATGGCTATTTTGATTTTCTCTTCATTTTCTTTGGCTAAAAGTTTATTTTCCAATTTTGTCCTTAATTTCGTCTAGCCAAGTCAAAATTTAAGCCATTTCATCGTCAAATGTTATGCCAGATCCTTATTTTTCTTTGCCGAGGTGAAATTTTAATTGCATTGAGCTTATTTTCTTTTGCCAAAGTCAATTTTTTCCTTGCTCAGACAAATTTTTCTAGGAAAAATCCTTGTCTGGACATATTTGTTAGGCAAAATTCTGTGATGCTCGACAAATTTCCATCTCTTCTGGCCAAGGGCGAACTTTCATACCTCTTTGCCTTATGCATTTTGCTCTGGCCAAAGTTGTCAATTTCTTAACATTTTCTCCAGACACCCATACTTAGGCAATTTAATTTCTCTTCCATTTTCATGCTAGGCATATTTCATTTTATCCCTTGCCATATCCCAGGCAGACTTCCTCAAGTCTTTTCCACTTTTCTCATACCATGGCGCACTTCCTTTAGCACTTTCCTTTCAAACTTAGCACTTTGCCTCTTGAAAATGCCATAACACTTAGCCAAAAATCTTAATTTTTTTATCCTTTGGCCTCTATACTTAGGCAAATTTTTGGATTTCTCTTGACTAGTTACTAAACATTTAGCAAAAATTGTAAAATTTCCCTTTCATAGACCATGGCGGACTTTCCAAGTGTTTGGACAAGGTGAGGGCTGACTTTCTATGGTCTTGGACATCATCTCTTTGAACATGGCGGACTTCCAAACTTTTTAGCACTTTACTTAACCCTTTGTCTCTTGGAAATCCTACAATACTTAGTCAAAATTTTGATTCTCCACCTTTTTAGGCTCTTACACTTAGGCAAAAATTTTGAAATTTTCCTTACTAGGCACCAACACTTAGTGAAAATTTTGATTTTTCTCTCTTTTATGTGCCTAGGCGGACTTTCCAACCTATTGGCAAGACATGGCAGACTTCCTTAGCTTCTTGGACAAGTGGGGTGGACTTTAGAGAGCCTTGGCACTTGACATCCTTGAGCATGGCGGATTTCACAGCTTCTTGGCATCATCTCTTTGAGGCTAAGGCGGATTTCCTTAGCTTTTGGCACTTGACATGGCAGACTTCCTTAGCTCTTGGACATTCCTTCCTCTTGAAAATGGTGAATTTCTTCAGACTTAACCAGATTTCTCATGCATTTCATCCTTTTTTGAGTTGATTTTCTGTGATTTTGCTTCAGATTTGATTGATTTTGAAGTGATTTTTCCAAAATTTGATGTTTTTTTGGGTCTGATTTTTCTTGCTTTTTACTTTGTTTTTCCAGATTTTTCATGCTTTTTACTTTGTTTTTTGAGATTTTTCAATGATTTTCCAATTTTCTCTTTGATTTTCTGAGAGTTCTATCGAGTTTTTCGAACTTCTAAGTGCATTTTTTGAATTCGAGACCTTTCCAAATATAGAAACTTTCTAAAAATAGAAAACAAAACGCTAAAAAATAGGGAACCTTGTTTGGTCCAAAAATGCCGAAAATGAAAAAAACCAAAAAAGCAAATTTCCCTAAAAAATAGGAAGTATCAGAATTGGCCGAATTCACAGGCGATCTTCGTTTCCTAGGCCTTCTGAGTGCTTCCATGACATCTACGCACTGATTCAAGCATGGATTACTGACTTGGCTTGGGTAACTCTCGGCAAACTGACCTGAACTCTCAATAAGGCGACCTCACTAAATCGTTGCAAGGATACAAAA
Source organism: Sequoia sempervirens (assembly GCA_007258455.2). NCBI lineage: Eukaryota > Viridiplantae > Streptophyta > Pinopsida > Cupressales > Cupressaceae > Sequoia > Sequoia sempervirens. The sequence continues at coordinate 1,264,769,133 of VDFB02271358.1, forward strand.
CCCTAAAAACAAGCAGACAACTGGGGGTCCCCATCAGCGATGGGGCGATGTGTGAAAAGGTCACAACATCTGGCGACTCCACGTGGGGAATGTTCCTAAACATTCCAGAGATAATATCCACTTCAAATCCAAAATCTTGAATTAATTCCACCTAACTTATCCTTTGACCAAGAAGAGTACTCAAAACGGAAGAGAAGTCCTAAACCATATCAAGATATCTTATCCTTCAGTTATAAGTGTGTGCATATGGGTTTATTCCTGTCTCTTAAGACCAATATGTCTCTTTGGTTCCATGATGGCTTTCCAGTGTATTTTATCTTAGCTCCAAAAGCATCCTTGGATAGAGCCTCACTGCCAGCGAGCGTCCATAGCCCCGATGAGGTTATCTTCTATAATCTCACGAAGATTGTTCTACTTCTGGCGATTTATTTCTTTTGTTTTGATTCTTTGGTACACCTGTAGAGATGTCCGCATACCCAAAAGCCAAGTGTTTTGATTTTTCATTCTTTTCTTTTGATTCATTTTGATGTTCTTTTCTTTTCACATATTTCCACACTTTGGCTTGTAAGCGATGAAGCTCACTTGGGCTTGAGCATTATAGTGGCACTGAAGCAAGACTTTTGATTACTTTCTAGCCAACAACTTTGCCTAGGAGACCATAATGACTCAGAGAACTCTTTAAGTGTGTAAAATGTAATAACTGTAGGACTTGGTATCAAGACACAATAGATGACTTCCTTTCCAGTCAAGTACTAACCTCGACCTTAAGATACTTTAGAAACAATTAATTTAGGATTCATAGATTTTCCATAAACGTTTACCCGAGGAATATTCACAACCTTCCTTAGTGAGGTCAAGCCAGAATGTGTGCATGTAAGCAACATCACCTTTTTCGCGGAATGGGACACCCTCCTTATTCAAAAACAACACAAGGCAAAGCGAAATGAAAGAAAACTAATCTAAGAAAACAACTAATCTAAGAAAGCAAAGACGGCTAATCTAAGGAAAGCGAGGAAAGACAACTAATCTAAGGAAAGCAAACACAAAACCTGAAAGCAACTATTCTAACTATATACAAACAAGCTCCATCAGGGAACTCAAGGCCAGAAATAATGTTTCAGAAACTGCCCGTTGACGGGCAGTGGGATGTCTTCTCCTGTCAAGGTTCTTAACCTGAATGCGTTTTCTCCCAATATCTCAGCAATTTGGTATGGTCCTTTCCATAAGTTATCAAACTTATCGTGATCCCCTCTTCGTTGGTGGGCCTTATCCCAATATAGGACCGGGTCGGATATTCTGAAGGACTTCGTTGTTGCACGTTTATCAAACCATTGTTTGATAATCCCTTAGTGCTTAGCAAAGTTTCCGAGAGCTTGATCTCTCTGTTCATCCAGTAGCAATAATTGTGAAAGGTGAATTTGAACTCTATCATCTGGGTCTAAGTATTCGTGCATGAACCTAAGTGTCAGAATCCTCAGTTGGATGGGAAAAACGGGGTCTTGCCCATAGACTAAGTGATATGGAGAGGTTCCCAATGACCTCTTGGCTCTTGTCCTATCTGCCCATAGAGAAAACTTGAGTTGAGAATGCCAGTCTCTCGGGTTCTGATCCAACAATTTCTTGATGACACTGAGCAAATTCTTGTTTGTGGACTCTGCCAGTCCATTACCCTAGGGGTAATAATTTGAAGAAAACTTTAATGTGATCCCATAATCAAATACCCAATTTGAAAATTTTAATGAAGTGAACGTAGAACCATTGTCGCAAACAAGGGCCTTAGGGCAACTGAATCTGGTGATGATATGTTCTTCTAAAAACTTGATTACCGCATCTATTGTGCAATTCTTTAGTGCCTGTGCTTCAGACCATCTGGTGCAATAGGGTGATCCCATAATAGTGGATTACAATTTTTGGCCAAACTAGACACTGAAATTATTATTTTTAACTAAATCTTCACATTTGGGCACCTATAGCGGCTAAACCATGAGGAATTTGAAGATGGTGCAAACTAGAGTCTCATCAAATTTTGTCTATAGATTCTAAAAATATTTTTTTCAAAATTTTTGGAATCAAATTTAACTTCTTTTTCCATCTCCCATGAAAATTGGTTTTAGGAAACAACTTTTTTAAAAGTGGCCACCGTATAACGCATAAATTTTTTCCATGAAGAATAAAATTCTAATTCTTTTAAATTTAGATTTGTAACTCTGATATCTAGTGCTTCCACTTGGTTAGATAGTTTTTTATTGAATATGTTTTCCTTAATAAAGTTTCAAAGTCAAACTAATTACAATTTAGACACAGCAACCATAACGCTAACTTTTTAGTATATGTCAAAATTTAATTTTATTTCTTTGTTGGATCAAGGACTTCAATATCTGGTGCACTCATATTTAATTTTTTTTTAATAATCTTCTATTTTTCCACATGTGAAGAATAAAGAAATTCATTTTCGATGAAAAACCTATGTTTAATAAAACTTAAAAAACAAATACATAACAAAACCAAAACATATTAAAATTATATTCATTGGATAGCTTGTTTTGAGGAATACCATAATCATTTGAAATAAATTTTAAATGAATTCATTTGATCCCCCAAAAGCTAAATCAAAAGTGATTTTTTATCAACATTTTGATAGGTGTAAAGGAGACTCATTTATAGGTATGGTTTAAAACTAGCGAGGTTCTATCCAAGGGGGTTTGATCTAAGGTGATTTGATCAAACCCTCTTCAATTGGAATCCTTAAAATAGAACTTTTTAAGGATTAAATCATTATATTTTCTAAAAATATGTGATTTCAGCTAAAATCAGCTCCTCTTAGGAATTGTAAACCACTATTGTGGTAGCACCCAATAGTCTGTTGCTGTCAAAATATATCTGTGTTGTGCTGATGATGGTGGGTTTATCATGCTGATAAAATCAAGTCCCCACATTGCAAATGGTTTGACTTCTGTTTGAGCCTAAAGGCTCACTTTTGTGCTAGGTTCATTTGTGCAGGATATCTGTGATTTATCAAGTACACGATGATATCATAGTACCATTCCTCTGGGGAAGTATCAGTCAACACATATGTTTGCTGCACTAAGCCAGGCCCTTCAATAGCCATTGTCTGAGCTAGAGCTTGTCCACGGACCAGCTTCATCGGTTGTAACTCAATGTCATACTCTTGGATAGTGGTGACCCACTTTCCTCTTTTCTCCCCCAGCTCATTTTGCATTAGGAGTGTCTTGATAGCTGCATCGGGAATGATGGCGAAGACCTTACTCCTTAATATATAATGCCTAAATTTTTTGATGGCCTTTACCAGCGCATAAGCCTGCTTTTCGATACTTGGATATCTCAATTCAACATCCTTGAGAGGTGAGCTCATGAAAGCTATGGGATGCTCATCCCTCTCTTCTGTTCTCTGAGTTAACATTACTGCACAAGAATGTTCTGATGCGAAGGAGTACAAGTAGAAAGGCTTCATATAATCTGGGCTAACCAAGACAGGAGCATCAACGATAGCCTGCTTGATTTCCTCAAATGCTTTCTTTGTTGGCGTGGTCCACTCCATTTTCCCATCCTTCTTCAGCATCTCATTTAAAGGTTTCACTATCTCAGCAAAACTGGTGATAAATTTTCTAACAAAATTGATCTTCCCGAAGAAAGATCTCAGTTCCTTCTGGCTAGTAGGCAGATGAATTCTTGATATTGCCTCTATGCATTCAGGATCAATCAATATTCCTCTCTCAGTGATCAGGTGGCCTAACAATTTGCCTTCGGTGACACCAAATATGCATTTCTTCAGATTTAAGGAAATCCCATACCTTTGGCATCTTTGGAATACCTTCTTTAGGTCTTCCACATGGTCCTCTCTCTTCTTCGAGAACACTGTTAGATCATCCATGAAGATGATTATACACTTTCCAATTAGATCTCGGAAGGCGATGTCCATGTCCCTCTGAAACGTGGCCCTTGCGTTGATTAGCCCAAAGGGCATTCTTTTGTAGGCAAAGGTTCCCCATTTTGTTGTGAATGTCATTTTCAATCTGTCTTCATATTCCACTAGGACCTGGTTGTACCCGGAATATCCATCCAAAAAGGACATCATTCGCGAACCATTGACAATCTGTAACACTTCATCAAGTGATGGCAGTGGGTAATTATCTTTTGTAGAAGCTCTGTTTAAATTTTGGAAATCAACGCACAGCCTGATTTCTCCGTTTTTCTTCCACGCTGGGACAAGGTTGGTGACCCACGTTGAGTGATGCATTGGGAATATGATTCTTGCTGTCAATAGTTTCTTGACCTCCTGATGGATGAGTGGTTCCAGCAATAGATTAACTAGTCTCTGGCGCTGTCTAAAAGGCTTACTTCCTGGCTTGAGTGGGATTGTATGCGTAATGATGGAGGTATCGTAGGTTCTCAAATCTTCATAGCTCCATGCTACAACATCAAGGAACTGTCTCAAGCTTTGAATAATTCCTATCTTTTCCTCGGATGTACAAGTCTTCCCTATGCATACATTTTTGATATCGTGCTCTGATCCCAGGTTCACTTTCTCATACTGATCACCTTCAATCCTTTGACTTTTCATATGATTAATTTGATCTTGGTCAAATATTCTCTCTAATTGTATCATCCCTCTCGGAATGATGTTTGTTCTTAAGTTCAGGATACCATCATCATCAAATTCAGCTTCCTTTTGTGTTTCTTCTTCATCAATAGCTTGCACTGCAAAAACATCTGAACTTGTTAGAAATTCACGAATGTGGTCATCATCTTCAAAAACATGGAAGTTTGTAATATTATCTAGAATAGATGGTATGGATGATAGCTCCACCGTGAACTGACTTATGCCATCCATGGCTAGCAGCTCCAGTGAATTGGCTGCTTGTGCCAAAGAATTTGCTACTTGATTATTTGATCGGTTCATGGATTGAATATTGAAAGCATCAAAGCTCTCAACAATATCCCACACTCTATTGCAGTAACAAGTCAATCTTTTATTGTGGCAGACATATTGTTTCTTTACCTGCTTTATGACTATCTATGAATCTCCAAGAGTGTGTAATACTCTTGCTCCCTTCCTGAGTGCTAGCTGTAACCCATGAATCAGAGACTCATATTCTACTACATTGTTCGTGCACGGGAATTCTAGTCTATGAGCAGCAAGATATACCTCTCCTTTCAGACTGATCAACTCGAAACCAGCTCCAACTCTTTTCTTCGATCGAGATCCATCAAACTTTAAGATCCAAACTTCTTGTTGTTGTGAAGATTGTGGAGTTTGTGGGCTTTCATTTTCTTCTTGATGTTCTTGCTCAAGTTCTATCTCCTGTATTCTCACTGACGAAAAGCCATCGATGTGATTGACCTCTGCATGGTCTGAAAAACCTAATGCCTGTGGAATACTTCTTTGTACTTCTTTTATGGCCCTATGGCACATCTTACAAATGAATTCTAAATGAGCCGTATTGTGTACTCGGCACCAATTTGGTAACAATAAATCCTGAATGTGAATATCTTCATGCAATTATGTCTTCATTTGGACACTCCTCCAGACAAAGTTTCTGAAACTTTCGAACATTCTTCTGTCATTGTCTTGGGAGCTCTCCCCTTCTTCAATCAACATATCTGTGGAGTCAGTTGTTTGATTACTTTCCTGGATTGATTCATGTAACATGAGAACTTCATTTGTTTTAGGCCTGTAAGTGCCTAAATCTGTCTTTAGAAACAATATCTCATTGTTCTCTCTGTATTCAGTAATCATTAACTTGAGTCTTGGTGTGCTATCAATCCTTTTTTGGTTTGGAACTCCTTTCCATGGTAGCCACATATGGGAAAAGTCCGTGGCGATATATTTGTTCAACCTCCTTGCCCAGTCTCTACTCAAGAGCATGTTGTACCTGTCAAGGATATCTACCACTGAAATGTCTATGCAGCTTTGTATTCTTGGGTTTTCCGCTAATTGCATGTAGATATTGTTTAATTCTCCCATAACTGGGACTTCCATTTTATCTAATTGTGTGACTTTCTTGTTGGTTTTTGTAGGTACAAGTCCCAACCTGTGGCAGACAGCGAGTGGCATCACGTTGCTAGAAGCACCAGAATCCACTAGACAATTGTGTAGCATTTTGCCAAATATTCTAATTGACAATAGAAATGGAGCAGGCTCATCTTTTCCCTGGTAGAAGACTACTAGATGTTTGTCCTGATTGTTGATATCTTGGTTCTTCTCTTTCTAATTTCTAGGAACAATGTCTTGTCTTGGCGAGGTATGTGGTTGCTCATTTGCCAAGAATTCTTCTCAGAAAATATTCGTGTCCATAAGGACTTCTTCTGGCGACATGTCCTTTTGATTAGAACTTTTAGATGATGTTTGGGTCCTTCCTACAACACTGGAAGGTTGTTGCAGAGCGTCCATCATGTTGTCTGCCACTTCTAATTCAACAATATTGGTATTTGCTGGAGCATTGGGTACTCCTCTATTTGGCACATTTTGTGGAACATTTCTTGGGACAACTGCTTCAGTCATACTGCCCAAAAGCATCTCCCGAATCTCAGGAACTCTCATTAGCTCGATCAAAGGAAAGCTGACCTTCATTCATTTGAATTCCTCTAATACATACAAACTTAACCTCTTTAGCTCTTCCCGAGGATGGTCTCTTGTCTAAGCTTGAACCTGTACTGCTGGAGGGTTCACTTGTCTTGTTTGTTCCACCTGGGGAACAGTAGCTTGTCTGGTTTGTTTTGTTCATGGAGCAATGACTTGTCTAGCTCCATTTGTCTGAATATTTTGTTGATGGTATTTCGGTGAATCTCTGGGAAGAGACGTCACATTGGTAGCATTTGGATTTGGTGGGGTCTGAAAATTGTTTGGTGGAACAGATGTAGTCAAAGGTTCACTTTGACGATTGTTCCTCTGGTATATCCTGAATGGATTTCTAGACACCTGTTGAAGCACTTCCTTGGTTCCTTCCACCGAAACACTATTGTATAGTGGGGGGAAATTATAACCATTGACTGTAGATGGCTGACTAGATGAGTCTTGAATTTCTTGTCCATCTTGGTATCTTGGCGCCTCCATGGTGCCATTTGCAGATGTTGGTGGAAATCTTTGATTATGCTGATACTGTGGGCATTCCTAGGGAGTAAATCAGACACTTTCAATCACAAGGGCTTGATCATACCTTGGTGCGGGAACTAGTTCATATCCAGTTACTGGAGGATCTTCCGCCTTTGAATTCCTTCTCTCACTTCTGAAAATGTCTGCGGCCACTTGGAACTCACGACAATGTAACTCAGAATGTTGGTCTATATTATGCAGTCTGCACCATCTTGATAGCGCTGCTTTAGCTAGGAATACCTTGTCTAAGGGATGGTTGTCAGCTGGTTGATTATCTAGGGGTGATGGTACAGTACCATTATTAGGCCCGGTGTTCCAAGTCTTCTTTTGGAAGCCTGAGTTATTATTCTAGAAACCTTGATTGTTCCCTTGATAATTTTGATTGTCCCTTTGACATCCAGAATGACCTTGACCTTGGTAATTCCCTTGAGGCACGTGATAACTCTTTTGAAAATTTTGAATTTGGCTATTTTGTCCCTTCAAATAGGTGACTTCAATCGAGAACTTCTTGACTTGTTCAATCAAGTCTTTCATTTCATCCTTCTCCTCTGGAGTCCATGTTAAAGTTGTTGCATTCTGAAGATATATGGGCTGAGCTGGTGGTGCTTGGGACATAGGCGCTCCTAGATGAAGGACCATTTGGTTGCCCATCGGGGGAATTGGGTTCAACATAGGCGTTTGATGAGCCAATGCCCAATTAATATCTTGGACTTGATTCTGGGAGGTTGCATTTCCCAAGTAATTGAGTGGACCAGGAGCCATACCTATTCCTAGACTAGTGCTAGCTATAATCGCTGCAGCATATGCTCCCTTCAGGTCCACTGGGAACGGGTTCGTCGACTTCACAAACATGGCTATAAGATGATCCAAAGCTTCATAATATATGGGCAATGCCGCAACATTGTCCAACAAATAACGATCTCTCAGCCTTGTATAAGCCTTGTGGAATCTGTTATTAAATGTGTTGATAGGCTTGTGTTCTTATCTTTTGACTTCCACAAATTGCCTATATAAATCAAATGGGAAAATAGGTGGCCTGAATTTCTCTAAGAAAGTAGTCTTCATCTGTTTCCACGTGCGGATGGAGTTAGCTGGCAAATGGATATACCAATACGAAGCCTCCTCATCAAATGTGTAGGGGAACAACCTATAGGCAACATCTTCTTCTTGGATATCTCTAATTTGAAGATCTTTGAAGAGCTTGATATGTTCGTCTACAGTGTGGTTCAGGTCACCACTGTGAAACTTGGAACAAAAATGTTCCAGATTCTTTGGTAAATCATGGTGAACACCAAACGTCATAGGTGACACATTGGCTGAACGCCACGCCATTGGAGTGTTTGGTTGGTTTGGTTGAACTAGTTGCATTGGTGGAACGGGTTGCACTGGTTGTGCAGCCACTGGAACTGGAGTATGTGGCGGCGAGGCTTGAAAGAGACCAAAAGGAATTTCCTCACTTGGCACCTCTTCACTAGACCCAACTACGCTAGATGTTCCCTCCTGTGACGCTTCAGATTTCTTTCTCTGCCTATTCCTGTAAGGCGATAGCTCTATAAATTCTTTAAAAGAATTTTGAGTTGATCTAGTAATTCTCCAAAGTCTATCCATTGAGAAAGATCCGATTCAATCTAGCATGCTCTTCTTTACTCTTGTCGAGGTGGTGTAGGGGCTGGTGGTGCAGGGGCTGGTTGGTTCACCTGTCAGTTGGCTTGTTGGTTTTGCTCTCGTTGAAGAGCTTCAAATCTTTCAACAAGGAGGTCCCTTTGGATATTGAATTCAATTCATTGTGCTATTTCTTCTTCTTCCTCAAGAATGTAGTGCATGCAAAACCAATCAGGAGCACTTCTTCTCACTTGCCACATGAGGCTGAACAGTTCGGTGATGATATCCTCTTGTTCATCATGAAAACCCAAGTCAGGCTGTAACACTGGCTGATGATCTTGATTAGGATCAGGAACGCTAGCCGGGAGCACCATCCTTCATCTTACTATCAACACTCGGATTTGAGGATGAGCCTATAGCATATGATCGTTCTATCTCGTCAAAGGTTTGCTTCAGACGATCAATTTTCTGCCTTATCAAATCTATCCAAATTGCTTCCTCAAATCTCTTTCCTTTTTCTTCTTCTCTAGCGAGGACATGACTTGTCTGTCCAAATTGAGCACGATTGGTCTGTCTTCCAAGCTAGTGTGTACAAATGATCAATGATATCTGTCGGTGGCTGATCTGGTTGTTCAACAGGTACATGAAATGGAAACTCATGTGGTAGTACCATTCTGCATCATGCCTACTACCTTAACTTGTAAATGATCCCTTGTGTTGTAGTTTCCCTCCTTCTAGCACCAATTCTTATGTTGGTGTACGTTTTATCATCCACCGAACACTTCAGAATAAAATGTCCAGAGACACTCTATCCTCTCTTGAAAAACCACTGCGTATACTAAGATTGCGAGAAGATCATATTGGCGATTCCAAGGTTTCTTTAGTTAGGTCTTGACATGTGGATAAGCTCAATGGGCATTGTGATTTGCTGGTAATAAACAAGGGGACTTATGCTAAAGAAATTTTCACAAGTTTAGGACTCAGGCGGATTTATCATTAAAGGCTCTCTTCAATTGGGACTTCAATTTGGATCTAAAAAAAAATGGCACAAAGATAAGGGTTCAGAGAATCTATTCTATGCCTAAGAACTTAAGAGACAGTAAAGACTCGGTGAAGGGAATAAACCACACTTTGTTTCGCCTCCTGCTGGACAACATACGCAAAATGGGTGCAATCTTCAAGGGGTGTGATAATAATTTTCAAACCTCCAATGAGGCTAAAGTTTAGCTTCCACGATCATAAGCTCAGACTAACTTTACGCATCGAATGCAAATCATCCATTCGAAGAAAGTATGAGCAATGCTTCACCATTGAATCAATACGATCAATCTATCATTCACTTAACCAACTTTCAAAGAAAATTCTATTTAACTTAGTTCTAACTTTAATCTATGGTGGAAGAAGATATGCAACCTCGCTTACTATTTGACAATAAAATTTATTCAAAGAAAATCATCCGTAAGAGCTTTATTATTCGAAATAGTCTCAATGCAACAATCTCATATACTGTCTCAACACAAATGAAAGTGAGAGATCATCAATTTATATAGAGTTTCAAAAATGAAATGAAGGGCCGAGACTAAAACAATATCAATGGACAAGATTATTACAACTCAACCCTAATTAGGGTTTCCCAAAATAACATAAGTCATCAATCAGTAAACTATCAGTAGAGAGGTAGTTGCAGCTATTATCTAGGAGAGGTGTCCTTATCCTTCTGAGCAGCATTGCGTTCGATGAACCTAGACACTACTGCAATGACCTCCTCCATCATGACAGGTGGCAACATGCTGATCCAGAATTCAAGTTCATCCAAGTTCTCTGCACATTTGGCAAAGGTATTTGCCCAATCTGCTTCCTGCTTCCCAAAATCACTCTGGATGGCTAAAAGACTTGCTACTTTTGCAAAATCCTGTCTTAGAAGTGGTCCAGTAGTCGAGAAGAAAACCTCTTGAACCTTTCATTTCAGCTCCTCCAGCTGCATATCCTTTTCTTGGACGATCTCTTGATCAAACAGTTCTGTAGCTGTCATATGAATTTTCTCCTGAATTTCCTTTACCTGCTCCTCAATTCTAAGTCCATCCACTTTCGCCCTCTCTGAAACTTCTCTACATATAGTTACTGCCCAGAACCAGTGATGGAAATCATATGCTGCTCTTGCAACAATTACCCTTCTATCAATGAACTCCTCTCTTAGAGTGCCCTTCAATAGCCTGAGGCATGGAATAAGCCTCTCCTACATATCTGGAATACATTCCCATGTTTCCGCCATATCAATAAGTCTAGAAAGAAAATATGAGGTTTTCCCATAAGCAAGAGCCAGTTTCTCCATGAACAAGGCCGCTTCCGTGCCCTCACTCGCCATCCAGTCCTGAGCCTCCTTGGCTATTACCATTCCTTGCTCTACCTCCTTGGTCACTTCCTGTGATGAATTGAGGAGAGGAGGAGCTACCGCATTACCCTGATCAAGTGGCTGGGTCAAATGCTGTATGTACTCCTTAAGACGTTCAACCTCCTTCTTATACTCTTTCTTCTTAGCCACTTCTTTTTCCAGTCTCGCTTTGATGGTCGAGACAGAATTATCTAACTCCTCAACTTCTTGACCTTTTGAGGTTGGGCCAAGATCTACAGTGGTTATGGCATACTCTTGAGGAGTAATCTCGTCTCGTGGCTTGTCCACTATGGGTACTGCAATGTGTGCAGAACGGTTTCCTATCTCATCCCTTTGAATGGTAGAGAATTTCTTGGCAGGCTTCTTGATTGCAACTTGCTCCAACCTTGCCAAGAAATCGGCAGTATCATCCTCCTCTTGAGCTTCTGCAGGTACCTGAATCTTCATCCTCTCTATCAGCCAATCTAGAATGCTCGGCTACTCAATTCCATCTTCTACCTGAACCTCTTCTTCATTCGGAGCATCCACAACCCCTCTGGGAGCGGAAATCATTCCCTCCTCGAAGTCATTATTTCAGAATTCTATCTCATTGTCTGAACCTAAGATTTCCGTGCCTGTAGGTGACGAAGGCTCCTCATCATCCAACTGAATAGGTTCATCGTTCTCTTCCTGAACTGCTGGAGGTACAAGTATTTCCACCAAGGACTCATCTATGGTAGCCACCAGCTCGTCAATATTTCAAGATGCTGCTGAAGGAGATGGTTCTCCCTTATGTCTTTTGGAAGCTGGCTATGTACTTGGGACTATTTCCTTCCTTTTCTCTCCAATCCTGACCAAATCCTGATGTGATGCACCGGCATTAGAAGGATACGATTCTGACTTGCTCAGTAGATCATATGTGAGCATTATTCTTCTCTGTCTCATTTCTTGGGCATGATGGTCAACCCACCACTGAGAGTACTTGACTACTTGCCTCATTAATGTTGCTAAGTCTGCATGCTCAGGTTCTGACCACTTCATGGGAAGAAGAGGTCGACTCTTCTCGAAGCGCGGCTGGATGTAGTTCCCATCTTCTTGTAACTGGTCAGGCACCCGACAGAACTCAATTTCCCTCATGAAGTCAACTGGCATTCTAGACCATAACCTTCTTCTTACTTCATATTCATTAGCAGCATTTTCCCAGAAGTCTTCCAACTCCACTCTGTGCTTGTACTTTCTCCCCTCTACTGCCCGAATATTATGATGTGGGTCAAAGTTGACCCTGGACTTGTAGGCCGTCAATGGGTACCACTGGATCTCCAACCTTGCACTCTCGGCTGCCTGTGCTGATGGACAATACTCCAACATATTCCCGATAAAAAATGGGAATGTGACAGATGCCTTCTTGGTTGCCCTCTGGATGTTCTGATATTCCTCTAACTGTCTCAGGACCTCGAGCAAAATCATCCAATTTGTCGGATAAATGGGCAATTTATAGGGATTCCTAGTAAATCCTTGGATCCTGACATATGTGAATTTCGAGAACTGGATGAACCAAGATCCGTATTTACTGATTAGACTTTTCGCCTCATGACTCAACATCTGATGCACTCCTCCTTGAAGCTTTCTGGTAATATGCATTAGGAAGGCATCATGCACCCTTTTGAAATGAGATTTCTCCTTCAACTGGAGTTGTGGGTAGCAGTCGTAAGGCTTGAGTTCGTTCTCCCCATTGCCAACTTTTCCCTTGCAAATTAGTCGTGGATACTTATATGATCTGGCCAACAGGTAGACAATATACAAGCTCATGTGAAAAGACTTAGTCTCTTCGAGGTTGATCAATTTCTCGTGGAGGTTGTCACTTATCATCTGTGACCAGTTGAACATTTTGACGCCAAAGGTGATTTCGTCTATGAAATAGTACATCTAGATCTCGAAAAAGGCGCCTTGCGGGTTGTCGGCTACTCTATTCAGCATCAAGATGATGTCTCCAAAATCTTCTTTGAAGTCTGTCCGGCGGGGTCTCTTGGGCATCTTCTTTATTGATGGCTTAGGCTTGTCCATCCATACCTTGTTAACGGCTGTGGCGCACAAATCTGGTTTGCTGTCATATAACCTCTTGGCTTCTTCCTTGGTCTTATAGACCATCCGTGAATGTTGTGGGATGCCGAAGGTTTCCTGGATTGCCACTTCGCCCAAGTGTGCCAAGATTCTTCCATCAGGTACAATGATTTGCCTCTTCTGAGCATCATAGTGGATAGCACACTCCACCATGAATTCTGCACAATCCATTGCCGGTGGGAATCCAGCTGCCTAAAATATTCCATTTCTTACTATCTATCTGGCTATCGGTGTGGGAAGTCCATTCTGTCAATATATTCTTTTCTTAAACTCATCAAAGTCCACATGTTCGAGATCGGTGTCTATGACATTCTTCCCTTTTGAAATGACTTTAGTTTCCCACTGAGCACCTTTGCTAGCGAACTTCATTTTCACCTTCTTTGATGGTTCGCCTGCTGTGGTCATCAACCTCCATTCCAAAAGATTAACATTCATACAAAGACTTTTTCAAATAATTTATTCTCATGCCTTGGATTCAAAAATTTACTTTCAGCTTAGTTAAATAATTAAATTGCTGCGAAAAAACAAGTTGAAAGTAAATGGACGAAGTTAAGATTTTGGCCAGAACTTTTGCCAAGATGAAAAGACAGAAGAAGAATGGCGAATTTATTTGAATAAACATCAAACCTCAATGAAGAACTGTTGGCTGCAAATCAGATTTAAATTCTGATAATTTACTCCAAAAAGCAATTAATGAAGTGCGCCCCTCTTGCACAGAAGAATTCAAAATAAATCCTTTCCCGTGAAAATTTGATCTTTCCTACTGAACAATCAACTACCTGAGAATTCTGAGAGAGATTAAATTTCTCTTTAGCTGTGTGTGAAAAAATGAGTTGCTAGAACTCATTATAATGCTGAAGAGCTTGATTTGTTTTAGCAACTGCCATCTTCTCTCTCGATCTCGATTTGTTTTCTTTTGTTCAAACAAGCAGGTTTCCTTTATTTTTCGAATAGAATCCGTCTCGAGCTTATCCAAGCAAATCTCATTGATCTTCAAAAATTCAATTTTTTGCTTAATGTTTATCTTTGATTTTTTGAATTTTGAAAGAAAACATTAAATATTTAATTAAATTCGACCTTTCAAATTTCAAAAGAAAATCATGGCAAATTTAATTTTGCCTGTTGGATTTTATCTCTACTTGGCGTAATTTATTTTCTTCCGAGACATCTCTCGCAAAATTTATTTTGTCCAAGGTCATTTAAATTTTTGAGTAGTGGAAATAAATTATTAAAATATTAAAATATTTTAATTTATTCCAACCCGTTCGTTTTGGACCCATGGCTATTTTGATTTTCTCTTCGTTTTCTTTGGCTAAAAGTTTATTTTCCAATTTTGTCCTTAATTTCGTCTAGCCAAGTCAAAATTTAAGCCATTCCATCGTCAAATGTTATGCCAGATCCTTATTTTTCTTTGCTGAGGCGAAATTTTAATTGCTCTGAGCTTATTTTCTTCTGCCAAAGTCAATTTTTTCCTCACTCAGACGAATTTTTCTAGGAAAAATCCTTGTCTGGACATATTTGTTAGGCACAATTCTGTGATGCTTGACAAATTTCCATCTCTTCTGGCCAAGGGCGAACTTTCATACCTCTTTGCCTTGTGCATTTTTCTCTGGCCAAAGTTGTCAATTTCTTAACATTTTCTCCAGACACCCATACTTAGGCAATTTAATTTCTCTTCCATTTTCATGCTAGGCATATTTCATTTTATCCCTTGCCATATCCCAGGCGGACTTCCTCAAGTCTTTTCCACTTTTCTCATACCATGGCGCACTTCCTTTAGCACTTTCCTTTCAAACTTAGCACTTTGCCTCTTGAAAATGCCATAACACTTAGCCAAAAATCTTAATTTTTTTATCCTTTGGCCTCTATACTTAGGCAAATTTTCAAATTTCTCTTGACTAGGCACCAAACATTTAGCAAAAATTGTAAATTTTCCCTTTCATAGACCATGGTGGACTTTCCAAGTGTTTGGACAAGGTGAGGGCGGACTTTCTATGGTCTTGGACATCATCTCTTTGAACATGGCGGACTTCCAAACTTTTTAGCACTTTGCTTAACCCTTTGTCTCTTGGAAATCCTACAATACTTAGTCAAAATTTTGGTTCTCCACCTTTTTAGGCTCTTACACTTAGGCAAAAATTTTGAAATTTTCCTTACTAGGCACCAACACTTAGTGAAAATTTTGATTTTTCTCTCTTTTATGTGCCTAGGCGGACTTTCCAACCTATTGGCAAGACATGGCAGGACTTCCTTAGCTTCTTGGACAAGTGGGGCGGACTTTAGAGAGCCTTGGCACTTGACATCCTTGAGCATGGCAGACTTCACAACTTCTTGGCATCATCTCTTTGAGGCTAAGGCGGACTTCCTTAGCTTTTGGCACTTGACATGGCAGACTTCCTTAGCTCTTGGACATTCCTTCCTCTTGAAAATGGCGAATTTCTTCAGACTTAACCAGATTTCTCATGCATTTCATCCTTTTTTGAGTTGATTTTCTGTGATTTTGCTTCAGATCTAATTGATTTTGAACTGATTTTTCCAAAATTTGATGTTTTTTTGGGTATGATTTTTCATGCTTTTTACTTTGTTTTTCCAGATTTTTCAATGATTTTTCAATTTTCTCTTTGATTTTCTGAGAGTTCTATCGAGTTTTTCGAACTTCTGAGTGCATTTTTGGAATTCGAGACCTTTCCAAATATAGAAACTTAAAAACTTTCTAAAAATAGAAAAGCAAAACCCTAAAAAATAGGGAACCTTGTTTGGTCCAAAAATGCTAAAATGAAAAAAAAACCAAAAAAGCAAATTTCCCTAAGAAATAGGAAGTGTTAGAATTGGCCGAATTCACAGGCGATCTTCGTTTCCTAGGCCTTCTGAATGCTTCCATGACGTCTATGCACTGATTCAAGCATGGATTACTGACTTGGCTCGGGTAACTCTTGGCAAACTGACTTGAACTCTCAATAAGGCGACCTCACGAAACCGTTGCAAGGAGACAAAACCCTAAAAACAAGCAGACAACTGGGGGTCCCCATCAGCGATGGGGCGATGTGTGAAAAGGTCACAATAGGTCCTAGGTGGGACCCATTTGCCATGGGTGGCGAATGAGTCCCCCTTGGACCCAAATTCAAAATATTTCAAAATTCCTTTTGGGATTTTATTCAAAATTACTTAATATCAGCCTGTGATGAGGTATGAATGGATAGTAAGGAACAAGAATTGTATAAATAAGTTTTTTTCATCTCATTTTAAAACCCTAATCCATCAAATTCACTTATCCACATATACATTCAAGCATTCAAGCATCCTACATCATCAATTGAAGCATCCATTGACATTACTTCAAACTTACAAGATCAAGGATTTGGTGAGTTAATAGCATAATTTGCATGTTGTTAGTTTACATTTCCTTTGCATTTCATTTATTTCTATTGGGTTTGATTACCAAAGTGGGGTTTGACCAAGGCAAACCCCTATTTGCTAACCCTCCAACATTTTTCCCCTTTGCATGTGTCTTTGCAGCCTTTGTTTTGCAGATTTGACAGGTTTAAAGGTGTTGAAAAGTGGAAATCAAGTCAACTAGGCTCTTCAAGTCAACATATCACTATTTCAAACTTATTGAGTGTTTTCTATCTGTTTCCTACATAACTAACTTCGACAACCTAACATTCAGACATTCCTAAACTAGTGTTGCAGAGTTGCTATCTGATTTTCCAAAAATCCAGGAGTGGACCGATTCACCACCCTTGGCGAATGAGTCCCACCTAAGACCTGAAAATCTATATTTTGTCAGATCTTGGGTCTCGACTATCTGAAATCAGTTCTTGACACTTTTTCATCAGTAGGAGGACTGATTCACCACCCTGGGCGAATGAGTCCCACTGTGAAAAACTAGTAAAATTCATTAGCATTCCAGACACTCCAGACAACTCATATTTCATCCAGGCGCACTCTGATTTCATCCATCTCTTTATGTTTTGCATATTTCTTTCAATTTTCTCCATTTTCATAATAGTTTGCATATCATAATGTGTTTTCAAACATAGCTTAAATTGCACTTTTGCATTCATTTTATTTCATTTCAATTAGTCAATTGCATATAGTTACATTCATTTACATCATATCACATTGCATACATCCTAATTTGAGTGTTACATAAGCATTTTGGAACCTAAATCTCTCTCTCTTTCTAGGTGAAAAATCTTAGGAAGAGAGCAACCATCCTTGGGTTCCCAAAATCTATGTCACAGTTGCAACCATTGAGGTTTTTATTTTCCAATGAGGCTTAATGAAGTAAATTTTTAGACTCATAAATATTGTGTTGTGGCTCTTCTTGATTTGTGATCTATTTGTGTTTGATCAATCATATTTGTTCAAGAATTTTAGTCTTCATTTCATGGTGCTTCTCTCAACATTTGAATATCTATGATACTTGAAGTTTATATGCATAAATTTTTGAGGATTAATTAAGTAAGATTTGATTTGTAACTTGAATCATTGATTCACCCAAATAAATGACTAAATAAATGACTACTATGACTAAAATAAATGACTACCATGACTAAAATAAATGAACACCATGACTAAATAAATAACTACTATGACTAAATAAATGACTATCATGACTAAAATAAATGACTACAATGACTAAATAAATGACTACCATGAATAAATAAACAACTACCATGACTAAATAAATGACTACCATGACTAAATAAATGACTAGTTAATAACAATCAATGACTAAATTAATGACTAAATATATTGCCAAACCGATCAATCAAAACAACCAATAAATGACTAAAAATAGTTTAGTCATAAATTTGGTCATGTTATAAATGACTGGCAATAAACTACTAATGGTCACATGACCAAACTACTGATCACATGACCAATTTTTAGTAGTTTTTTTAGTCATTTATTTCTATTTTTGTACTGGATTAATAACCATTTTTGTACTTGAAGAATCTTCAATCTGCACCTTGACTCACGCCTCTTGCTTGCCCTTGCATTTTCCTACCCTGTAATTGCATGTTTTGTTTTCCCATGAAGATTCATCATTTCGTTTCTACCCACTATAGAAAAACTCATTCACCCATCTCTTTTATTTTCACCCAGCAATAGAAAACATTTTTCCCCTAGAAAGATTTCCAATCTTTATTTACCCTATAGTTGAAAATTCGCTTTATGCTTTCACCATTTACCTTGCAGCTGAAAATATTTTGTTTTCTGTGAAAGCCCTTTTTACTCTTCTTACTTTTCCTGGCTGCACTTTACATTTTCACCTCCCAGCGAATAAAGTTTCCTAACTTTTATAATGAAGGCTTTGATTTACTTTCCATCGGGCTACAAAATGATTTACCTGTGCCATTTCACTTTTTAATATTTCACTTGAAAGCATCTTACACTTTAAAATATATTCCTTTAAAAAGTGAAAGCCCCAAATCATTTTATCAGGTAACATTTTAAATTACCACCAAAGTCATACCTTGAGCGATGCATTTAAAAAATTTCAATCGAGCCCACCATGAACCATCCTACCAATCTCGTTCTCTCGTTTCTCTAATCTCACGCCATCACATAGGTTGATGGGAAAAATCTCTTAACAACCAAAGCAAAATATTTTTGAAGTCTTAAAAATATTGCTCGCAAATGGTTTTCCTCCTCACTTCCCCACCATCCTGTGCTAACGTCAACACATGCCCTCACAGGTTGGCGTGGAAAACCTACTTCTCATCTTGCTTCATCTCCTTGAACTATGGTGGAACTGAGAAAAAAATTACAATCCTTAACCAAATCAATGCTTGAAAAAGAAGTTTCTTTCATGTATTTTGTAGAGAGAGAAGGCAATCTTATTGTAGCCATAGCAAAAGAAATATGTGTAGGTCATTTTTGGAAATCCTAAGCATATTCTAGCAACCAAAATTCATCATAAACATGCTTAAAATCTTTTTCGAAGCATTAGGAATGGTTAGGGGACAAATTTAAAGCATAAAACAACAAATTTGAGCTCAAATGGACCCCCCAAAAATGCCTGGAAGCTCCAAAACTTGATCAACAATTTCACTCTACAACACTACCTACCTAAATCTGCTCAGAATCCATCAGAGAAACCTCCAACACCCTTCCAAAGTTGAACAAAGTCATTAAAAATCATTTATAGCTGTTGCAAGCTTCTCCTACTTCCTTGTGAGAACATGCTACCATCAACATTACTTCTCATGGGCTGGCAAGGATAAACTTTTATTAAATTTTAAACATTAAGAAGTTTGCAAAATATTAACCTTCCTTTGAAAGCCACAATGAAACTACTCCATGGATATATTAATGCCTTCATACTTTCTCACCAATCCCTGCTTCCCCATTAGCACCTGCTGCCATTAGCAAAAGCTTTCATAGGCTGGTGGGGAGAGACTATAAGCACAAGAAAAGAAATCTTATAAAGTTTAACTTTATAAAATTTATAATATTTAATTTTGACTAATAATGTCTTTATTCACATGCAATTTCAGTTTAGTAATATTTAAAATATGTAAGATATTTTAAACATTAGTTTTTGCAACATTAGTAAAATGTTGATTTTTTAATTTCACCTATGGTTCATTTGGACAAAATTCACTGCGGGAAAACTGGGACACTTGAAGCCACATAAATTTGCATAGGGACATTATCAATTATTTAGTAAAAACCTATTTCCTCAAAAATTGCATCGCTGAAAGATTTATAGGACCTCATGTGTAAACTGGCTTGTTAGATGCCTTTTTCGTGACTAAAATGCATTAAAATAATGCATCAGATGACCTATATTTTTTATGAAAATGGAGTTGGAGATGTTTTAGACCAAAATGAGAAATGGGTTTCCCTTATAATTGCAAAATTTGAAACTTTCTAGAACACCAATTTTGACCCAGTTGTAGTCAAAAGACAATTAAATAACCGATCAAAACTTATCCAATGGGATTGAAATTGAGCATGCATGTTACCATTTGAACCAAAAATTCAATGTAACAAATTACTTGGAAAAAATCATCCTGAAGTGAAAGATATTAACATCCAAAGTGGCTCGATCAGACTTTTCTGCAACTGCACCTATCAAAAACCAATTAGGGCTCACCAAGTCACCATCCTGAAAAAAATACCAAATCTTCTCCTAGGAAACTACCATTGGAAACACTAAATCATTTATGCACATTGAGTATGTGTGCAAGATGGATTTCCTTCAATCCACATTCTTCACAAGATATTAAGGGTCAAAGTTGACCTCCTTGAAACATTCAGATGTCAAAATATGACAAACTACCTTTCCTTTTGACCTGAAAAAAATATCAAACTTGATCTTGAGACTATGAAACTAGACTAGGGAGCATATGAATATGAGGGGAATGTAGAGCACCAATCCATTTTCCATGATGATCATCTAGCTGTGAAATATCAGTCTAAATAGGAAGCCACTTCGCAGGCCAGCTAAGAGTATGCAAACAACAAAACAGTCCCAGAACCCTCCAAATTTTCTCTTCAAAACCCTATCAAAACTCATCATATGAAGCTGAAATCAAGCATACGTGTTCACATATGACAAATGAATACACTCACCAAGGGATTTGGCATGAAAGCAAATGGGCTCTGAATTATGACCCTCCCAAGTAGGTCACTGGGGCAGATTTTTTAGGAGCAATTTTGAGTGTGCAAAGCAAATTTCACATCATGGAAAATTAAAATTTTGCAAAATTTGAAGGTTCCATCACAAAATATAGTTTATATTTTTAACACCCTCCATAAACTTTATTTTATCACACAACTTAACTAGATGATGTGACCATCTATAAATAATTTTATTAGCTACCCACTTACATTTGAAAAATATTTAACATCAATATTTTCTCGAAAGTATTAAAATGATTCTTTATTTTGAATAGTCTTGATTACTTTTGTCCATTATTATCCATAGTAATACATTCTTCATAGTTATATCGATACAAAAAATGAAGCATTCTTAATGATCTTTATGATCAAAACCTTCACAGATTTAGCAATGATCTCTACAATCAATTTCAACAATGATTTTTGCAACCAAAACTTTCACAAATTCAACAACAGTCTTTGTGATCAATTTAACAATGATTTTTTGTGATCAAAACCTTCACGGATTTAGTAAAGATCTTTTCGAATAATTTCAACAATGATCTTTGCGACCAAAACTTTCACAAATTTAGTAATGATCTTTTCGATCAATGCTACAACTATTCAACAATGATCTTTGCAATCAATAGTACAACATTTTAAGTTCAATATGATATTTGCAATCAATGTTACAACCATTCAACAATGATCTCTATGATCAACACTATAATTTTTTTTAAAAAAATTAGTAATGATCTTTGCTATCAATGGTACTTATTCCACGTATATGAGTGCTCCAACTACAAATATTTGTTGAAGAAAGATTCCAAGAACGTCTACATACCAAAACAACACCTTCACGAAAAAGAGAAGCAACATGAAGAGGCTATTTCACCAGAAGTGAAGAACAATGAATTCAGATGATAAACAATTATGCAAAGCATGCCTTATAAAGGCACAAGAAGGTCAGTGTGGGAAAGATAACCGACATAAACAATTAAAATACAGTTACAATTCCACCAATAATTAATATTGTTGTGCCTAAGTTTTAACTTAAGAGAATGTGAACAGTAAAAGGCCATTCACACTGACGCCCCCCTTAAGTACAACTTAGGGAAACTAAAATGCAAAATGAGATGCAAGATGGGTCCCAAAAATAAGGCCATGTTAGGTAACCATGCACAAATACAATGCAAAAAAGAAAACTCTCACAACCAAAGAAAAGGAGAAAAATCTTGTGGGAGAAAACTCCTCTCCAAAAGAGAGAAAACAAAAAAAAAGAAAAAAAAGGAAGGAGGACTCATAAAGACCCCCCAAGGACAACTTCCTTCACCCCAAGCATCAATCTCAACAAAAGATACCGATGAGATGCCAAAGGTTTAGTGAAGATGTTTGAAACCTGCTACTTTGTAGGAAAATACTCCAAACTTAAAACACCCTCCTGAATGAGCTTCTAAATGAAGTGCATGTGGATCTCAATATGCTTAGTACATTGATGTTCCACTAGGTTGTAAGAAATATGTATATCACTTTGATTATCACACTAAAGAGTAGTGAGATGATCAAAATGAAAGCCAAACTTAGCCATTAGCTATTGAAGCCATAGAACCTCCTGACTATCCAAAACACACCTTGATACTCAACCTCAGTCGATGATAATGCAATAGAAGCTTGCTTCTTGCAAGACCATGCAATCAGACCAAAACCAAGAAAAAAGATAAAGCCAGAAGTAGACTTTTGATCATCAACATCACCAACCCAATCCGAGTCAGTGAATCCCATAATCTAAGTAGCACCTAATGTGTAATGAATGCCAAACTAAGTAGTGCCCTTTATGTGCCGTAGGATATGTTTGGTTTCCTTCCAATGACTCTCATGAGGATCTTAAGAGAAATGTGAGACAAGACCAAATATAAAGGAAATATCAAGATGATTATGTGTCAAGTAAGAAAGGATTCCAACCAACTTCCAATACAATGTAGCATCCACTGATGGAGTACTAAAATTGGAAGAAAACACAACACCTGACTGAAAAGGAGTAGGGGTTGGCTTACAATCAGCCATCCTAATCTTTGAAGCAAATCAAGAGTATACTTCTGTTGGAAAATAGAAATACCTAGAGAAGACTGATGAATCTAAAGACCAATAAAGAAATGCAAAGGACCAAGTTCAGTCATCTCAAACCACTTCGTCAGAGCTCTCTGAGTATCCTCAATCATGGAAAGAGAACTCTGGTGAGAATCAAGTCATCCACATAGAGAACAAGAATGATAAGATCCCCTCCATGCCTCTGAACATAAACTGTAGGGTCAAAGTGACATCTAGTGAATCCAAAAGCAAGCAAAAAACTATCCATCTTCTCATACCAAGCCTAAGGGGCTTCTTTGAGACTATACAATGAACGCTAAAGCCTACAAACAAGTGAAGGGTCCTACACAAAGCCTAGTGGCTGCTCCATATGGATCTCCTCCTAGAGATCACCATGCAGGAAAGCACTCTTCACATCCATTTGATACATGACCAACCCTGAGATGCAATAATACAAAGTACAAGATAAATGGAATTCATCTTGGCGACAGGAGCAAAGGTCTTTGAATAGTTGACACCCTCAACTTAAGGAAACCCCTTAGCCACAAGACGAGCCTTGTACTTGTCAATAGAATCATTAGCTACAAACTTGGTACAATACCCCCACTTGTACCGAACCAACTTTCTTCCCTTAGGAGGATGAACAAGATCCCAGTTATGATTCTTCATCAAAGAAGAATATTCCTCAGCCATAATATTATCCCACTCTAGAAGCATCTAAAATCTACTGAGGATTAGTAGAAACTACATGACTCAAAATATTGATACCTGAAGTTTGAGAAAGAGTGCACCTAGAAATAATGTGGGATCACTTGCATGAGAACCAACCTCCTTAAGAAGAGTGCAATCCCAAAGAGGTTGTGTGGATGTAGGCTTAGGAGAAGATGAGATTATTTCAACAACAATATCAATACCATCATCAAGAGCATAAGGAGCGTCATCATCATCATCATCATAGGAAACAAAATATCCTTTGAAGAAGAATTGAGAAGAAGGGAGGTAGAGGCATGTGATGGAGAATCCTTTGAAATGAAAGACTCATCAAAGTGAACATCATAATGAAAATATACCTCTTGAGTGATGGGATCAAACAAATGATAACCCTTCACATCCTCACAGTAGCCAACAAATCTATGAACCACTGAAGTTGTTATTTTCTATTTCTTTGCACCTACCTGCTGGAATGAATGTCCATGCATCACTGCCAAATACTCTAAAGTAGGAGAACTTAGGCTTGACATGAGATCAACCCTCCTCGAGAGTCATATTCCACATTTCCTTGTTAGGCATATGGTTTTGAATGTAGTTGGGACAATTGACAGCCTTTGCCCAAAAATTTGGAGCCATGGACCTAGACTGAATCATACAATTTTCTATCTCTTGTAAAGTTTTGTTCTTTCACTTGGCCACACCATTCTATTGAGCAGTGTATGGCATTGTGTGTTGATGAAGAATACCTTGAGCACTACAAAAATCTTGAAATTATTGATTGACGTGCTCCCCCCAATTATCTATGTGAATCTTCTGAAGGGAATGTCTTGGATGCTTCTCCGCAAATTCAAGGAAGGTCATGAAGAAATGAAGAACCTCTTCCTTTTACTTCAAAAAGTACACTCAAGTGCAACAAGAGAAGTTGTCAATGAAGGTGAGCACATACTTGGCCCTTGGAAATGAAAGAGTGGGAAATGACATAAAATCACTATGCACCAACTTAAGGGTGTCAAAGCATGTGTAGCCATATGTTTTGGAAATGGATTTCAATGATGTTTCCCAAGTACACAAGCTGGGAAAACCCCATTAGAACAAGAGATATGAGGAAGACTAATCACCAAGTTTTGTGTGCTCATCTGTTGAATATATCTATAATTCAAGTGCCCAAACCATTCGTGCCAAAGCTTACTCATTGAATTTTCATGAGCAATAAACGATGATCCTGATGAAGGCTCAAATCCATCAAACTTGTACAAATGGCCTATATGATCAACTGTACCAAAAGAAAAAACCTTCTTAGGATTCTCTAACTCTCGAATAGTCACATCACTAGGAGAGAACTCAACAAGCCTTCCATCACCATGCTAAAAAATATGATAAATGGAGGGAAGATTATGTGAAGTATCAAGAACAAGAAGAGCATCATCAATGCAACCACCCTACATCTAAACTGAGCCTCTCCCTCTGTCCCTAAAACTGGAATATGAGAGAGAATCACCAAGTTTTGTGTGCTCATTTGTTGAAGATATCTATAATTCAGGTGCCCAAACTATTTGTGCCAAAGCTTACTCATTGAATTTGCATGAGCAATAAAGGATGATCCCGATGAAGGATCAAATCCATCAAACTTATACAAATGGGCTATATGATCAACTGTACCAGTAGAAAAAACCCTCTCAGGATTCTCTAACTCTTGAATAGTCACATCATTGGGAGAGAACTCAACAAGCCTTCCATCACCATGCTGGAAAATCTGATAAACAGAGGGAAGATTCTGTGAAATATTAGGAACAAGAAGAACATCATCAATGCAACCACCCTACATCTAAACTGAGCTTGTCCCTAAAATTTGAATCTAAGAAGATTTCCCAACTAGAATGTGAGAAGTATGACTATCAAAGAGAGAATCAAGAAGATCCATGTCATGAGTCATGTGATGTGAAGCACCGAAATCAGGAATCCAACTATCATGGATAGAGGAAAAACCTCTTTCTATAAGGGCTTGAAATTTTCCCAAGGAACAAGAATTATGCATGGTAATGTTATGCTTCCTCATAGCTTCCTCCAATGTTGCAAGCCTCACAAAACAATGTGCATCATTATGCCTTGAATTTCCATAAAAGGAACAATTATCCTTCTTCTTTCTAGACTTGGAAGATGATTCTCTTGAGTTAGAAGTGTTGAAAAATGAAGGTAATATTGTACTTTGAACTTGTAAACCTATGTGACTGTAGATTTAATTAAGTGTTATTTGTTAACAATTATTTTTGTATGATTAATCTAATTAGATTCATTATTACCAATTGTAGAAGTAGAAAAAATATTGTAGAAGAATGAGACAAGAAGATAGAAGTGACACAACATATACATGGAGAAACCATTTTGGGAAAAAACTCCACCACCAAAATCAATAGTGCTTGTATTATTTAACCTTAAAGAATAATATTACAATAAAACTATATCAATCCTTGATTGAGATGCTTCTTTTTCCTTCAACAATTCTTCTTCTCAACCTGCAATAAACTCTCATGTGTCCAAGCATGAATTCACACATCCCATGCCATGCTTCACAAAAGTACTCTCTTAGAACTCTCTTCAACTTGCTGCAATAAATAGACAATTATGAACATTGTAAACTCCAAAGAGTTGACAATTACAAGAGGATAAAACTCCTCACCAATATCTACGTCATTCTTGTGCAAGTAGAGTTCTTTTGTGAAAAACAATGTCAAGCCAAGTCCTTCATCAATTTGGGCATCCCAAACTAAAGTCTTAATTGATTATTGGTTTCAAAGATATTTTGTAAGATTTTCCTCAAAGTTGGCACCCAAGAATGGGCCCACTTAACTCAGCCTTGTAAATATCTTCTCATGTAAAAGGTGTTAACTCAAAGATGCTAACTTGGGTGTCCAAGGTGGGTCCAAGTCAATATTTGTTAACAAAAACATATCTCTCCATCAATTCATGCAAACATTATGCATGATTGATCATCCCCACTTAACTGAATGTATCACCTATTATCTGTCATGCAACTCAAGTCATTAGTCATGCATTCCAAGTCAACTAAAGTCAACTAGCATTCAACTAAAACTAACTACATGCAACTGAAGATAATTGAACCATAACTGAACTAAACTGAACTGAACTAAACTAAACTAAACTAAACTGAATTGAACTAAACTAAACTAAACTAAACTAAACTAAACTGATAGTGAACTAAACTCCACTCATGTAAATATCAATTCCTAGCTTCTAGGATCTTTACATTCATTACCGAAGTGTTATCTTTCCTCCAAACAATTAACTGAAGTCAAGGTGGGTTCCACCTTCCATGTGGGCACCCCATGTGCTCCTATTTTTTAGGAGCTCTTCTTGGGCGTCCCCACATGTTCCTATCATTTAGGAATAATTAAAAATGCCAATTTACATGTTCATTTCATTCAAATTTAATCTCTTTCTAATCCTAGTGTTGGGGAACACTTTCCAATGACTTAGGAGATACATAAAATATGTTTAGGATTACAATTAAATGGCATCATATTCCCAACATTCTCCCACTTGACATTATACATTGCAACTATTCTAAAAAAGGAATCATTTTTTAAAAATCAAGTACAAGACTCAAGGCCAATGGCCTTCCTACACGAAGAGAACTTATTTGTAAGATAACCATCCAAAATCAACAATGGATCCACATCATTTCCAAATACTCCCACTAAATCGTGATATTGAGCAACCCATGGCATCATGATGCACACAACCAAAACCACATCACTGTCATAAGCTCACACCAAACTATGTATCCAAGCTCTCTATGAAATCATGATATCAATTTGCAAACAAGTCCCTTTATATCCACCATCCTGCAAAATAAGACTCCAAGGTAATAACACACATAGACATACAATAAAAAACTTCTGAAGTAATTGTAGTAAAGTGTAACCAGTCCAAGAGAGGTGCTCCTCTCATACATGTTGGATGTTGTGGTTGTGTTGTTGATATGTGGTTGTCATTGATGTCAATACTATTAGCATTAATTCATTTGAAGTTGTATATGTTGAGGATATTGAGAAAATTGTAATGAAATGAGTTGCAGGTTGTTAGTGGTGAAGTGAAGTTTAGTATTTCGGTAATTTTTGTGCATTGATGATTAGAGGTTGTGGAATAAAGGGTTTGTTTTTGAGTGTATCTAGTTTATCCACATCAATTTTCAGAGATCTGTGTGAAGATTTGATCAAGTTATGAAGATTTTTAGTATGACAGTTTTTTTGTTGCTTTAGTTGGAGTTCCTGGTTGCAGATGATGCTATTTTAGTTAGTTTAGTTGCTATGGATGCTTCTTTGGTGATTTGTGATATTTTTGGATGTTTCTAGATCATTCTCTATCTTTTTTGCATGTTTGCATTGATTGTTCTGCTCGTGGTTGGCGATTTTCTTTTGCATGTTCATGTTTTTCTTGTTCTTGGCTAACATGGTGTTTGTAGTGTGTTGTGGATTTTTGAGGAGAAATTAATTGAATTATTTTCATGTTGGAGATGTTGATTTGGGTCTTCACTAAGTTGTGGTTGACCTTGGTTGATTCACATTAATAATATTTAATGTTTTGGGCCGACAGTTTATATTCATTTTATTATTCTATTAAGGCTGACATGTAGGGATGAAATTTCTTGTTGTGGATATATAAGAGCGATTGTTTATTTGAATTGACGTATGTGAGTGGATGCCAAGTGTGTATGTGTGAATATCATTTGAAGGAAGAGCAGAGTGTGAAGAAGATTGAAGAGATGTTCATGTGCTTAACTGGAACTGTGATCAAGCATTAGCAGATGCTATTTTATCAGCTCAAACCCCTACAGATGTAACCCGATTCTTTCTATAAGATAGTGTGTGTTCCTTTGGGCAGTTAGCCTTGTTGTAATTGAGCAGTGAGATCTAGGTAGTGTGCTTGAATGCATGTGCATTCCTCATATTTCATTTCATTATACTTTTAACAGGGTATAATCTTGTGGACTAACCTCCACTGTGGTTTTTTCCCTAACAGGGTTTCCACGTAAAAAAATCTTGGTGTTATGTGTGTTTCTGATGTGTTGTTGATTTATGCTTTCATAGTTAATAATAAAATCTAAGAATAAAGTTAATAAGTTGAATAAGTTTTAAATTTCTATGACAACTAATTCACTCCCCCTCTCAATTGTCTGCCCTTGTATTGCCAACAATTGGTATCAGAGTAGGTTCCTTGGAAGAAGTTTAACAACTTAAGGTGATTCGGGATTGCGTCATACAAGAAGGATAGTCTGAGATTTGATTGAACAAAATTTTTTTCTATGGAAGACTCGAATGGAGTGTCATTTGAGATGCGTTGGTGAACCCTACTGGAACATTACATGTAATAGGTATGTTATTCCTCAAAATGGTCCTACTACTACTACTGAGATTAGAGATGTTGAGTATAATATCTGGGCTAAGGAAGCTTTGTTGAGTGCTTTGATTGATTCTGAGATGACAAATGTTATGGATCTGAAAACTGCATATGAAATCCAGAAAAAGTTGGAAACCTTGTATGAAGGTGATACTAATGTGAAGATTTCTAAGTTACAAATTTTGAAAGGGAAATATGATAGGTTGAGAATGGGTGATGATGAGAACATTACTATTTTTATGCAAAGAGTGAATGAAATTGTGTGTGGTATTAGATGTGCTAGTGGACAGATAAACAAATCAGAGATTGTTGCTAAAGTGCTTAGATCCTTTCCTGATTCTTACAAAATCAAAGCTAGTGCTATTGAAGAGCTCCAGACTGTAAAAAATGTAACCAGAGACATGTTGGTTGGTAAGCTTATTGCTTTTGAGTTGAGTGAATTTGGTGATGCCCTTCCTAAGGTTGAATCTACATTTAAGGCTACTACTTCTGGAAGAGATAGACAGAGATATGATCCGGGTGAGAGTTCATCTAGAAATACATTCAAGTATGAGGATGAAATCAGATAGATTGAAGAAGAAGAAATAGAGTTGGAAGAGATGGAAGCACTTATTGTCAAAAGAGTACCGAGAGGAAAAGGTAAGTATGAAGGAAAATTTCCTCTTAAATGTTTTTCTTGTAATAAGATAGGTCATTTTGCATCAAGGTGTCCGAAAAGAGCTCCTAAACCAAAACATAACAAGCCTATATTTCAGAAGAAGTGTTACTATGTTGTTGATAAAGGTGTGACAAATGATGAATCTTATAAAGGAAACAAAAGCAATGATGAATGGGTATTTATTGCTATCAAGGAAAATAATCTTGTATCTACTAAATTTTCTAGTTGTACAAATGTGGAGAAGACCCTAGCTGCTTGAGTTGAAGAGAAAGATGAATGGGTTATTGACAGTGGATATTAACAACATATGAAAGGAGATAAAAGTAAGTTTGTAAGCTTGGAAAAGTATGATGGTGGGGTTGTGAGATTTGGTGATAATATAGTTGGTGTGATCCATGGAAGAGGATGCATTTCTCTTGATGGTAAGCATAATACTGGTGATGTCATGTATGTGGAAGGCTTGAAGCATAATCTTTTAAGTGTTGGTCAAATGGTTGATAAGGATACAACTCCAGCCTGCTGATGGAAAGTGCAGAATTTTGAGCTTCAAAAATGTAATTACATCCGGGTACAAAACAAAAGGTACCATCTTCAATTTGAGTGTTGCTAATAAAAGCTGTTTGATTGTGAAAGTTGATGAAAGCTTTGGTTATGGCATAGGAGAATGTGCCATGTAAACTTTGATAATATTATCAAGATAAGTTATACTCGGGTAGTGAGAGATCTTCCTAAGTTGATAAAACCTACTAATACTATATGCAAGGAATTCCAATTAGGGAAGCAAAATAGAGTTTCATTCTGGGGGAAACAACATTGTTTAAATGAAGTGTTGGAGCTTGTGCATAATCGACCAGGTGGTCCCTCCAAGGTTAGACGCTTACAAAGTTGCTGTGTTTCATGTTACTCATTGATGATTATTCTAGAATGGTATGGGCTACTTCTTTAAGGGAGAAATATGTAGCTAATCGAGTTCAAGATCTTTAAGGCTATGGTTGTTAATAAAGATAGGTCCTAAGATTAAATGTCCGAGATCGATAGAGTGGTAATCTACTTCTAGTAATCTCTAATTCTTTCTATGAAGAGCATGGAATAAAGAGACAAATTATCCGCACTATGGACCCCTGAAAATGGAGTTGTGGAAAGGAAGAACAAAACAATTGAAGATGCTACTAGAACTATGATGTTGGAAGGAAATGTCCCTCATATCTATTGGAGAGAAGTTGTGAGTACTGCCGTGTACACACTCAACTGGGTACAAATCAAAGGTGATACTGGTAAGACCCCTTTTGAGCTATGGACTGGTCAAAATCCTTTTGTTAAATACTTCAAGATATTTGGAAGCAAATGTTATATCAAGAGAGATGAAGACATAGGAAAGTTTGATGCTAGAAATGATGAAGGTATCCTTTTGGGTTATTCTTCTAAGAGCAAAGCCTACCGGTGTTACAATAAAAATTTGAGGAAAATGGTTGAAAGTGTAAATGTCAAGGTTGATGAAGACTTAGGTACACCATCCAGAACCTGTGAATATGATTTTGATGATCAGAATGACAGTACAAACAAAGGAAAGCAAGTTCAGACTACAAATCAAGGGCAAATGAAGAAAATGAAGAAAATGAAGAGGAAGGAGAAACAAGTGAAAGTGCAGAAGAGAGAACACAAGAGTCTGAAGTTGAAGAACATCCTAAGAAGACTCTGAGGTATGTAAGATTGAATCATTTAGAAGATTAGATTATAGGCGATAAGAAAAAAGGTGTCTAGACTAGGAGAAAGATTGCAGAAGAGTACTGCTTGATTTCAAAGACTGAGCCTACTAGTGTGAATGGAGCATCTAAATATGAGCATTGGGTTGAAGCAATGAAAGAGGAATTAAAATAGATTGAGAAGAATGATACATGGACTCTTGTTCCCCGACCTAAGAATAAGAATGTCATTGGAACTAAATGGGTTTTTAGAAACAAACTGAATGAGCAAGGTGAAGTGGTATGAAACAAAGCAAGACTGGTATGCAAAGAATATTTATAGATGGAAGGAATTGATTTTGAAGAGACTTTTTACCTTGTTGCTAGAATTGAAGTTGTAAGATTATTTCTTGCCTATGTTGCCTACAAGAACTACAAATTTTATCAGATGGATGTCAAGTCAGCTTTTCTAAATGGTGAATTGGAAGAAGTGTATGTTGAGAAACCTGATGGATTCCAGTTGACTAATAAGGAAGATATAGTGTGGTAGTTGAAGAAAGCATTGTATGGACTCAAGCAAGCCCCTAGAGCTTGGTATGCCAAATTGGATAAGTATTTGTTGAAGCTTGGATTTAACAAAGGTACTACTGATAATAACTTGTATTTCAAGAATGATGATAAAGATTTGATTGTTGAAGTATTTGTTGATGATATCATTTTTGGAGGAGATGATGGTTTGTGCATGAGGTTTGCTAATGAGGTGCATAATTAATTTGAGATGTCAATGACTGGTGAGATGAAATTATTTTTGGGATTGAAAATTACTTAGTTAGACAAAGGAATTTTTATATCTTAGTCCAAGTATGTGAAGGAATTGTTGAAGAAGTTCGGTATGGAAGATTCAAAGCTAGTTGGTGCACCTATGGTGACTAGATGCAAGCTGTCAACAAATGATGATTCTTTGAAAGAAAATCAGACTAGATACAGATCAATGATTGGTGGATTGTTGTATTTAACTGAAACTAGGCCTAATATCATGAATGTTGTATGTATTGTTGTAATATTTCAAGCTGATCCAAAGGAATCTCATGTGACTACTGTGAAGAGAATTTTTAGATACTTGAAGGGAACAGTTGACTTTGGCCTATGGTGTCCTAAAGATTGTTTTCTTACTTTGAGTGCCTTTACTAATGCCGATTGGACAGGAGATGTGAATGACAGGAAAAGTACTAGTGGTGGAGCATTTTTCTTGGGTAAGAAGTTGATTTCATGGTTAAGTAAGAAGAAAAATGTCATTTTCTTATCTACTGTAGAAGCTAAATATATTGCTACTGCTAACAATTGTACTCAAGTCCTATGGATGAAGCAGATGTTGAAGGATATCAAAGTTGTGTATAATGAGGCTATTGCTATATTTTGTGGTAAGTGCCATTAAAATTTCTAAGAATATGGTGTTTCATTCAAAGACAAAGCATATATCTATTAAGTTTCAATTTTTGAGAGAGAAGGTAAGTGAAAAGGAAGTCAGACTGGAGTATGTACCTACTAAGGAGTAGATTGCATACATCTTTACCAAGCTGTTTCCTACGGATACTTTTGAGTATCTCAGAGGGAAGTTAGGGGTGATTACCCCTCCTAATCATAACTAAAGATGCATTGCATTACATTGGGTCCATGCATTTCATAGTCATATCTTAATTCAAATTGATGTTGTGGTGGCTGCTACTTAGGGGGAGTAGTCAGATGTTCAAATGTTTAGATATGTGGTTCAGAGTTTGTGTGGAGCTAAGAGATCTTTGTCATTGATGTCAAAGGGGGAGAAGAATCATGTGAAAAAATTTCTGGAATCAGTGTTAATAAGGGAGAAGATCATGTGGAAGAGTTGAGGAGAAAATGAGTCAGAGTCTAAGGGGGAGTAAGTGTTAAGAGTTAGTTGTGTTGATGGTATTTTTCACATCATGTGTTTCCATCAATGCCAAAGGGGGATATTGTTGGATTTTTTGGTTGTCATTGATGTCAACACTATTAGCATTAATTCATTTGAAGTTGTATATGTTGAGGATATTGAGAAAATTGTAATGAAATGAGTTGCGGGTTGTTAGTGGTGAAGTGAAGTTCAATATGTCGGTAGGTTTTGTACATTGATGATAAAAGGTTGTGGACTAAAGGATTTGTTGCTGAGTGTATCTAGTTTATCCATGTTGAGTTTCAGAGATCCGCGTGAAGATTTGATCGAGTTATACAGATTTTAAGTATGATAGTTTTTTTGTTGCTTCAGTTGGTGTTTCTGATTGAAGATGATGTTATTTTAGTTAGTTCAGTTTTTGTGGATGATTCTCTAGTGATTTATGATGTTTTTGGATGTTTCTAGATCATGCTCTATCTTTATTGCACATCTAAATTCATCGTTGTGCTCGTGGTTGGCGATTTTCTCTTGTGTGTTCATGTTTTTCTTGTTCTTGGCCGACATGGTGTTTGTAGCATGTTGTGGATTTTCAAGGAGAAATTAATTGAAGTGTTTTCATGTTGGAGATGTTGATTTAGGTCTTCACTAAGTTGTGGCCGACCTTGGTTGATTCGCATTAATAATCTTTAATGTTTTGGGTCAATAGTTTATATTCATTTTATTATTCTATTGAGGCTGACATGTAGGGATGAAATTCTTGTTGCAGATATATAAGAGGGATTGTTTATTAGAATTGATGTATGTGAGTGGATGCCAAGTGTGTGTATGTGTGAAGATCATTCGAAGGCAGAGTAGAGTGTGAAGAATAGTGAAGAGATGTTCATGTGCTTAACCGAAATTGTGATCAGACATTAGCAGATGTTATTTTATCAGTTCAAATCCCAGCGGATGTAATCCAATTCTTTCTGTAAGATAGTGTGTCTTCCTTTGGGCGGTTAGCCTTGTTGTAATTGAGCAGTTAGATCTAGGCAGTGTGCCTGAATGCATGTGCATTCCTCATATTTCATTTCATTATGCATTTAACAAGGTATAATCTCATGGATTGACCTCCATCGTGGTTTTTCCCCTAACAGGGTTTCCACGTAAAAAAATCTTGGTGTTATGTGTGTTTCTGATGTGTTGTTGATTTATGATTTCATGGTTAATAATTAGATCTGAGAAGTTAATAGGTTGAATAAGTTTTAAATTTTTGTGACAACTGATTCAACCCCCCCTCTTAGTTGTCTGCCCTTGTATTTCCAACAATACAAAACAAATATACCTTCTGGAACTCCCACTACACAAGTAATGTCAAATTTAAAAATAAGGTCACAACAATAACAAGTCGTCTTATAGGACTTCACATAGATGATGTGGCTAACTCGTCTATCATAGTGTCAAAGAAGCATATAATGATATGAAAAATGCATCTCTCATTACCAATCCAAATTACTCTCCTAAGTCCTCCAAACAATGAAGAAAGAGATCAAGGAGCTACCAAACTATTTCCAAAAAATAATGAAGTACAAATAGCAAAAAATAACTCCATTCATGAACCTCAACTCCATAAACATAAGAACCTTCAAGAAGAAGACAATATACCCAGAAAGAGAGAACCTGCAAATCAAACCATGTCCCTATACCACACTAACATGTGCCAAATTGTGTAAAGTAAGATCTCCTTCAACACTCCCAAACTGAAAAGATATCAACATCTAACCATTCAACTTATAATGAAACATGGAAAAACTTATATGTAAACCTCTCATGGAAAGTAGATCAAACTTAGCCAAACATTCCCACAACATAAGGGAATATGCCCAAAGCCACTAACTATCTCATGGACTTCTCCTACCCAAATCCTCATAACTAACTCAAGTTCAAGATTGCAAGGAGAACAATAGAAATAAATAAAATCATGCATCTACTTCTCAAGACTAATGCATAAGAGAAGACAAGATGCATATTAATAATGCATCTAATAATCAGGTGGGAAACACCTCGACTTAGATCATTTTACCTGTCGAGTAGACCAAGAGTGGGATACAAGATTGTCTTGTGCATACAATAGACAACCTTCTCATCAGGTCTATCGATGGACTCATATCCATTTCCAGGTGTAGGATTCTCGGTCTTTCCTATTGAAAAATATTTTCTTACAAGTAACCATTCCAACATATATCTCTTAACATAAGAAATTTCCAGCCTAACCCAAGTCTCTCTAGTATCCATGAGCACCTATCAATCAATCCAGGCCAACTTCAAATGCAACCTACATAATCATGAAGCTCCAAGCAAATGATTAATACTCAAAACCAAAGAGAACTACATCCTCTCCAAAAGGAAGAATAATAACACCTTTACCAAAGACTCTAAGGGTCCTCCATGAAATAATATGTTAAAACCTCTTCAAATCACATGAAGATAACCATATCCTACCAAAGCTCCCACTGAATCGTGATACCGAGCTATACATGGCAATAAGATAAACATCAAATCATCACTATCAAAAACTCCCATTGAAACATGTAACCAAGCTATCCATGACATCATGATAACTATCTCCTAAATGAAGATCATCCATGGCCTCAACACAATCAAAGAAACTATTGTTAACGACACAACTCCCAAAAGTTCAAGAAAACCATAATCTGTAAACCAAGAAGATAAAACACACTTCTTTTACAAATCTATAATAACACAATAGTACAAGCTCCCACTACAGCCAAAAAACCTTCAAACTTTTAAGAGAAAGGTGTCCCAAACTCTACCCAACCATTAGCTCTCATACCAAATGTTGAAAAATGAAGGTGAAATTGTAGCTTTGAACTTGTAAACCTATGTGACTGTAGATTTGATTAAGTTTTCTTTGTTCAATTATTTGTGTATGATTAATCAGATTAGATTCATTATTACCAATTGTAGAAGTAAAAAAAAGATTGTAGAAGAATGAGACAAGAAAATAGAAGTGACATAACATATACGTGGAGAAACCCTTTCGAGAAAAAACTCCACCACTAGAATCAATAGTGCTTGCATTGTTTAACCTTAGAATAAGATTACAATAAAACTGTATCAATCCTTGATTAAGATGCTTCTTTTTCCTTCAAAAATTATTCTTCACAACCTGCAATAAACTCTCATGTGTCCAAGCATGAATCCACACATCCCATGCCATGTTTCCCAAAAGTACTCTCTTCAAACTCTTTTCAACTTGCTGCGATAAATAGACAATTGTGAACATTGTAAACTCCAAAGAGTTGAAAATTACAAGAGGATAAATCTCCTCACAAATATCTACACCATTCTTGTGCAAGTAGAGTTCTTTTGTGAAAAACAATGTCAAACCAAGTCCTTCATCAATTTGGGCGTCCCAAACTGAAGTCTTAACTGATTGTTGGTTTCAAAGATATCTTGTAAGCTTCTCCTCAAAGTTGGAGCCCAAGAATGGGCCCACTTAACTCAGCCTTGTAAATATCTTCTCATGCAAAAGGTGTTAACTCAAATATTGTAACTTGGGCGCCCAAGGTGGGTCCAATCAATCTTTATTAACATAAACATATCTCTCCATCAATTCATGCAAACATTATGCATGATTGATCATCCCCACTTAACTGAATGTATCACCTGTTATTTGTCATGCAACTCAAGTCATTAGTCATGCATTCCAACTCAACTAAAGTCAACTAGCATTCAATTGAACCTAACTACATGCAACTGAAGATAATTGAACCATAATTGAACTGAATTGAATTGAATTGAATTGAATTGAACTGAACTGAATTGAACTAAACTGAAATGAAATTATACTGAATTGAACTGAGTTAAACTAAATTGAACTGAATTGAACTAAACTCCACTCATGTAAATATCAATTCCTAACTTTTAGGATCTTTACATGCATTATTGAAGTGTTATCTTTCCTCCAAATAGTTAACTGAACTCAAGGTGGGTTCTACCTTCAATGTGGGTGCCCCATGTGCTCCTATTTTGTAGGATCTCTTCTTGGGCATCCCCACATGTTCCTATCATTTAGGAATAATTAAAAATGTCAATTTACATGTTCATTTCATTTGAATTTAATCTCTTTCTAGTCCTAGTGTTGGGGAACAATTTTCAAGGACTTAGGAGATACATGAAATATGTTTAGGATTGCAATTAAATGGCATCCTATTCCCAACATTCCAATCCCTTCTTTATAGGAACAAGAAATGCATTATTGAAGTGTAATCTATCCTCCAAACAGTTAACTTAAGCAAGGTGGGTGCCCCATGTACTCTGATACCAAATGTTAAAAAATGAAGGTAATATTGTAGCTTTGAACTTGTAAACCTATATGAATGTAGATTTAATTAAGTGTTCTTTGTTAACAATTATTTGTGTATGATTAATTTGATTAGATTCATTATGACCAATTGCAGAAGTATACAAAAGATTGTAGGAGAATGAGACAAGAAGATAGAAATGACACAACATATACGTGGAGAAACCCTTTCGGGAAAAAACTCCACCACCAGAATCAATAGTGCTTGTATTATTTAACCTTAGAATAACATTACAATAACACTATATCAATCTTTGATTGAGATGCTTCTTTTTCCTTCAACAATTCTTATTCACAACCTGCAACAAACTCTCATGTGTCCAAGCATGAATCCACACATCCCATACCATGCTTCACAAAAGTACTCTCTTAGAACTCTCTTCAACTTGCTGCAATAAATAGATAATTGTGAACATTGTAGACTCTAAAGAGTTGACAATTACAAGAGGATAAATCTCCTTACAAATATCTATGCCATTCTTGTGCAAGTAGAGTTCTTCCATGAAAAACAATGTCAAACCAAGTCCTTCATCAATTTGGGCATCCCAAACTGAAGTCTTAACTGATTGTTGGTTTCGAAGATATCTTTTAAGCTTCTCCTCAAATTCGGCACCCAAGAATGGGCCCCACTTAACTGAGCCTTGTAAATATCTTCTCATGGAAAGGTGTTTACTCCAAGATCTCAACTTGGGCGCCCAAGGTGGCTCCAATTCAATTTTTGTTAATTGAAACATATCTCTCCTCCATTCATGCAAACGTGATGCATGATTGATGATCCCTTGTTAACTGAAAGTATCAACCTGTTATATGTCATGCAACTAAAGTCATTAGTCATGCAACTCAATTCAACTGAAGTCAACTACATGAAACTGAAGATAACTCAACCATAACTGAACTGAACTAATAGTGCCACTATTGGAAAACGTGCCTCAAGATTCCTGACATGAAACTCCTATAAGGGAAAATTTGGTGAGACCCTTTGAATGTCTTACCGACTAGCAGTTGTGTTCTAAACTTCTGAAGTGCTCAGATCAGAGAGACTTTGATTTTTTCTTGCCGATGGGAGTCATTGACAAGACATGTCTATCGCTGTGAGTTTTCCATCTCATTCTGCCTGGACAGACCTCTTGCTGACGAGTTGGTTTCTAGTGGTTATCGGGGAGAGGCATGAATGTTCAGAATGACTCATTCTGATAGAATATGTCTCGCCAACTATCTTACACAAGAATGTCTTAGGGGTGACATGAAGGCTCGATAAGAGTCTAACCGATGGATTTCCACGTGATGAACTTCGATGTAACCTCTTTCCAATGGTGTTGCTCTTGCTGATAGACTGGTCGGGGTGACATGAACTATCGATGACATTGGTGTAACTCTGGCCGATGATACTTGGTCAGGTTTGCATTCGGCAAGAACTCTTGCCGATGAATGTGGTCTTGCCGACAGGTTGGTGAATTCGATATAACTTCTTAGGGTGCTGCCAAAAGCGATGATCATGCCGATGGCTCTATGATCAGGCATTTTTGGCATCGGGGAGACATGATCTAGTGTCTCACCGACATGTGATACAATTTGAATGCCTTGATCAAATGTCCATCCTACATGGTTAGTTCTGAGCCAATCAAAGAAGTGAAATGTGAACCGTTACCAGTTGAACTGTTGTGATGGTTCATGTGTGGAAGATGAACAGATTGTGAGGAAAATGATTATGCTCGGGTATTGGCGGATGACGATGAACAAGGTGAGATAACAGAATGTTGCTCGATTGAACACAGATTGATCTAAGTGAATTCTTTGGATGTTTCTGAGAGCTATTATGTACAAGATTGATCAGTACATGTGCTGCTATAAATTGACATTAGAAAGTGAAGTTTGTACTCTATATGTAATTTTGTTTACTGTGATACAAAGAGGCTTTTCTTGGTGTGGTGGGTTTTTCTCCCGTAAGGGTTTTCCCACGTAAATCTGGTGTCCAATTGTGTATGTTCATTTATTTGTTCTGTTATTCCTTTCAAGTGTATCTTAATGAACTTTAATTGTAAAATTTAAAGTCATATCTGCATTCTTCAGTGAGGTTTTGACGTTAGGAGAGTTTGTTCTGCACCTAAGCTTTCCTTACAAGTGGTATTATAGCTTGGCTAGTTGTATTATCCTTGTGGGTACATTGGGTTTTTTGTGTCAATTCTGTTCAGTGGGAGTCTTGGAGAAGTTTGGTAATTCGAATTATAGATTAAGATGGCAAGCATGTCAGGAAAGATTGAAATTGAGAAATTCAATGGCAGCAATTTTGAGTTGTGGAAACTTAAAATGGAAGATCTGTTGGTTGTTTGTGATCTTTGGCTTGTTGTGTCTAGAACGAAGCCTACAGGATGAAGAAAGAGGATTGGGACCTTGCAAATCAAAAATCAAAGGGGCTGATAAGGCTCTGTTTAGCAGACTCTGTTCTTCTAAATGTTCATGAAGAAAATAATGCATCTTCTTTGTGGAAAAGATTGAGAACTATTTATCAGGGCAAGTCCTTGGTGAATAATTTGTTCTTGAGGAAGAAGCTATACTCTTTCAAAATGTAGGTAGGAGCAAAATTTTTTTATCATTTGAATGCTTTCAACATGTTGATTGCTCAGTTAGCATCTGTGGGTGTGAAGATTGATGAAGAAGATCATTGTATACTATTGTTATGTTCTTTGCCAGATTCTTGGGATCACTTGGTGATGGCTATTGGGAGTACGACATCCACTTTTAAGATGGAAGATGTTGTTGCTTCTTTGTTATCAGAAGAGATGAGAGGAAAATCTTTTGAGATGGTGAAGGAGGCTTTTGCTATTAGAGGCAGATCGAAAGAAAAAGGAAAGAATAAAGACAAGAATTCCAAATCAAAATCAGAAGGGAGATCAAAGTCTCTTGGAAAGAAGTCCAAGGTGAAGTGCTGGAATTGTGGGCAACCTAGTCATGTCTGAAAGGATTGCAAAGAGGAGAAAAAGAAGAAGAAGTATTCTTCCGACAATGATTCTTCTCAGAGTGATGCAGACGCTTTCATTGCAGCCTTGGAAACTCAAGCATCAGATGATGTCTAGCTTATTGATTTTGGAGCATCTTTCCACATGACATCTCATAGAGACTGGTTCACTAAGTATGAAAAATACGATGGTGGAAGGGTGTATTTGGCAAGCGATTCATCTTTGGAAATAGTTGGTCGTGGAAGAGTGAAGGGAATCAATGATGTGATGCATATACCAGGTCTAGTTTGAAACTTACTTTCTGTTAGTAAGTTGAACAATGCTGGAGTGCAATTCACGCTCTTTGGAAATGGCTGCAAGATGACTAGAGGCTCAATGATGCTATCTAGGGGTGCTCATATTGGTACCTTATATAAGTTGGATGCACATGTTGTGCAATGCAATAGTGTCTCTACAAAGTCACAGAAGGCTACTCATAGAGAAAAAGAGGAAAAAGTTCTTGATAGTGCAAACTCTATGGAAGTTAAACTTCTTGCAGAAAATACTATGCTCTAGCATCATAGGCTTGGCCACATTGGTGAAAAAGGTTTAAAAACTTTGAAAAATAAAAACCTGGTTGAAGGGCTTGATGACTGTAACCTTGAATTCAAATTTTATGAACATTGTATATATGGTAAACAACACTGTGTTTCTTTTTACTCCAATCCTCACAAATCTTCTGGTTTACTTGATTATATACATTTTGATGTTTTTGGTCCAGTAATGTTCCTTCTTTGTCTAAATCAAGATATTATGTATCGTTCATTGATGATTATTCAAGAAGGGCATTTTTTTATTTTTTGAAAAGTAAATCAAAAGTGTTTAGTCGTTTTAAGAAATTTAAAAACCTTGTGGAAAATTAGACTAGTAGAAAAATAAAATGTTTAAGGACTAACAATGGCAGTGAGTTTTGTACTAATGAGTTCAAAAGGTACTGTAAAGATCATGGGATTAAAAGACATAAAACTACACCGTACACTCCACAACAAAATGGAGTTGCTGAAAGGTTCAACAGGACAGTGATGGAAAGAGCACGAAGTATGCTAAGCAGTGCTGGCTTGGAGGAGAAGTTTTGGGCTGAGGAAGTTGCAACAACATGTTATTTAATAAACTATTCTCCGAATTCCTCTCTTGTTGAGAAAACACCTTTGGAAGCATGGTCTAGAAAGAAGCCCTCTCTGAGACACATTCGTGTCTTTGGCTGAGGCATATGCATATGTACCGAAAGAAAGAAGGTCTAAATTGGAAAACAAGGCTGTTAAATGTATTTTTATTGGTTATAGTGTTGGCATAAAAGGATACAAGCTTTGGAATCCTGATACAGAGAAGGTTCTATACAATAGAAGTGTTATTTTTCGTGAGCTAAAGCCTTCTACTTTGGATCTGCAGTCAGAGAAAAAATCAGAAAACAAAAAGGATGTAGTTGAAATTCCTCTGACACCAAATAAAGAGGAATTGAAAATTCAAAATGTACCTGAAACTGAAGAGAGCTCAAGTAGTTCTGAGAGTTTTGAAGAAGAAGAACAACCTCAGCCTCAGCCTGTGAAGAGGTCAACTCGTGAAAGAAAGCAACCTAATAGTTATGGGTTTTCTTTGTTAGATTCTACTTGTGCCTATGCTTTAATTTCTAGCATTGATGAGCCTAGGACTATGAAAGAGGCATTTGGAATATCTGATTCAAACTCTTCGTTGGAAGCCATGAATGAAGAAATGGCATCATTAGAAAAGAATGATACTTGGAGTTTGGTGCCCTTGCCTGAAGGTAGAAAAGTTGTTGGCTGCAAATGGGTATTTAAAAATAAAATAGGTCTGGATGGCAATGTGGAAAAGTATAAGGTGAGGTTGGTTGCGAAGGGGTATTCCCAGGTAGAGGGAATTGATTATGGAGAAAAATTTTCCCTATAGCTAAGCTAACGTCTATCAGATTTCTCTTTTGTCACTTGCAATAGTGTATGACTTAGAGATTGAACAGATGGATGTGAAGACAACATTCTTCATGGTGACCTTGAAGAAGAAATTTATATGTCCTAGCCTGAGTACTTTGTGGAAAAAGGTAAAGAAAATATGGTTTGCAAGTTGAAAAAATCTCTATATGGATTAAAATAATCTCCTAGAATGTGGTACCATAAGTTTGACACTTTTGTTTTATCATTGGGATTTGTAAGATTGAAATATGATCATTGTGTGTACTACAAAGATGAAAATGATCGTGTTCTTATTATTTCTCTCTATGTTGATGATATGTTGTTCATAGGCAATAGTAAGTTAATGATTTCTGATCTAAAATATCAGTTGTCTGCAAAGTTTGAAATGAAAGATCTTGGTGCAGCCAGGTATATTCTGGGAATGGAAATAACCAGGGACAGGAAGAGTAGAAAACTTTGGCTTAGTCAGAGTAAGTATATTAATACTATTCTGGAGAGATTTTGTATGACTGATTGCAAGCAGCTAGTTGTTCCAGTTTTGTAGGGAACGAAGCTATCTATTGAAGACTGTCCAAAATCTTCTACTGAGATAGAGGACATGACCAGAGTACCTTATGCTAGTGCAGTTAGTAGTTTAATGTATGCAATGGTCTGTACAAGGCCAGACATTGCCCAAGCAGTGGGAGTACTTAGTCGTTTTATGGAAAATCCTAGAAGGACACATTGCGATGCTGTGAAAAGGGTGTTTAGATATCTAAAGGGAACTTCAAAATTTTCTTTTGTTACCATGGGAATTTGGTTGAATCACAGAGGACTCTCAGCATTCAAGGCTATGTGGATTTTGATTGGGCAGGGGACATTGACAACAGAAGATCCACCAATGGATATATTTTCATGATGAATGGTGGTGCAGTTAGTTGGATGAGTAAGCAACAGGATGTAGTCGCTTTTTCCACTATAGAGGTAGAATACATGGTAGAAACACACACTTGTAAAGAAGCAATCTGGTTAAAACATTTGTGTTCTAACATTGGGTTTGATGTAGGGAAAATTACAATTTACTGTGACAGTCAGAGTGCTATTTGTTTGGAAAAAAATCCTACTTTCCATGCCAGGATGAAACATATTGATGTGAATTATCATTTTGTACGAGATATGGTGGAGGATGGAAAGGTCTCCTTAGAAAAAGTGGATACTCTAGAAAATGTTGCAAATGCATTGACGAAGCTAGTGAGCACAGACAAGTTCAGGTGGTGTGCCAAT
Organism: Sequoia sempervirens; assembly: GCA_007258455.2. NCBI lineage: Eukaryota > Viridiplantae > Streptophyta > Pinopsida > Cupressales > Cupressaceae > Sequoia > Sequoia sempervirens. Next base: position 1,264,812,965 of record VDFB02271358.1, read on the forward strand.
TCAATGGGCCTTAGTGCCCATGAATTTTAGTAGTTTTGTTGTGCTCTGGAGATGTCAGTAAGATCTTCATCAAGTGGGAGATTGTTGGAAAACGTGCATCATTAAGCTTACTGACATGAAACTCCTGTAAGGGAAAAGTCGGTGAAACCCTCTAAATGTCTTACGGACTAGCAACTATGTTCTAAACTTCTGAAGTGCTCAGATCGCTAAGACTTTGATTTTGTCTTGCCGACGAGAGTAATTGGAAAGACATGTCTATCGCTATGAGTTTTCCATCTCATTCCACCTGGGCAGACCTCTTGCCGACAGGTTGGTTTCTAGTGGTTATCGAGGATACTCATGGTGACGAGTGACATCGGGGAGAGGCATGAGCGTTCAGAATGACTCATTCCGACAGAATATGTCTCGCCGATGGTCTTACACAAGAATGTCTTCAAGGTGACATGAAGGCTCGATAAGAGTCTAACCGATGGATTTCCATGTGATGAACTTCAATGTAACCTCTTGCCAATGGTGTTGCTCTTGCCAATAGACTGGTCAGGGTGACATGAACTGTCGATGACATCGGTGTAACTCTGGCAGATGATACTTGGCCAGGTTTGCATTAGGTAAGAACTCTTGCCGATGAATGTGGTCTTGCCGACAGGCTGGTGAATTCGATATGACTTCTCAAGGTGTTGCCAAAAGCGATGATCATGCCGATGGTTCTATGATCAGGCCTTTTTGGCATCGGGGAGACACGATCTAGTGTCTCACTGACATGCGATATAGTTTGAACGCCTTGACCAAATGTCTATCCTATGTGGTCTTTTCTAAGCCAATCAGATAAGAAAAATGTGAACCATTAGCCAACTGCATCCTCTCGGAACCGTTTCTCGCCTCTATAGTGAACCTGTGCCACTGGGACTATGCCACTATTGTGTGGGGTGCACCCTTGTTCATTACCCCTATGAAGGAGTTGCTCAAGCTGTTCCCATTGCGGTGCTACTATTGTTGACATTGCCACTGCATCATTATCCCCACCAGGGTGGTGGTAATACACCTCCTACCCAACAACTATAATTGGAGGGAGGGGCGAACCCAAGCGGTGATACTCGGACCTTCCTAGACCTACTATTCCTTCTTTTCTTTAGTACTCAAACCCAAGGGTGTGATCACATTCGAGTGGCCTACTAGTCGATCCGCATAACCACTAATCTATTTACTACTCCACTCAGGTCCCAACTCTATGAGATCCGCTCCCTACTAACCCTACTATCTAAGGAGTACGATGAGGTTCTATACTCCTGCCAGTTGGACTGTTGTGATCATTCCTATGTGGAAGATGAATAGATTGTGAGGAAAACGATTATGCTCGGGTAATGGAAAATGATGATGAACAGGGTGAGATAAAAAAATGTTTCTCGATTGAACACAGATTGATCTAAGTGAATTCTTTGGATGTTTCTGAGAGCTATTTTGTACAAGATTGATCAGTACATGTGCTGCTGTAAATTGACATCAGAAAGTGAAGTCTATACTCTGTATGTAATTTTGTTTACTGTAATACAAAGAGGCTTTTCTTGGTGTGGTGGGTTTTTCTCCCGTAAGGGTTTTCCCACGTAAATCTGGTGTCCAATTGTGTATGTTCATTTCTTTGTTCTTTTATTCCTTTCAAGTGTATCTTAATGAACTGTAATTGTAAAATTTAAAGTCATATTTGCATTCTTCCTTGAGGTTTTGACGTTAGGAGAGTTTTTTCTGCACCTAAGCTTTCCTTATAGCCAATTGACATACATTGTAAATATCAATCCCTACTTTGTAGGAACAAGACATGCATTACTGAAATGTTATCTATCCTCCAAATAGTTAACTTAAGCAAGGTGGGTTCCACCTTCCATATGGCCCCCCCATGTGGCCCTGTTTTGTAGGAGCTCTTCATGGGTGTCCCCAGATGTTCCTATCATTTAGGAATAATTACAAATGTCAATTTACATGTTCATTTCATTCGAATTTAATATCTTTCTAATCCTAGTGTTGGGGAACACTTTCCAAGGACTTAGGAGATACATGAAATATGTTTAGGATTGTAATTAAATGGAATCCTATTCCCAACAAGAAGGAGGTGTAATCTTTTAATTATTCTTCTCCTTAGGCTTGGAGGGATGCTCATCACCTAGAGTAGAATCTGTCTTAGGATTCTTCTTATTCTTACCCTTGCTCTTGGAAGATTGAGCCATCAAAGCATGACTCTTAGGAAGAGAATCCATCTAGATTATCTTGGCTTGCTCCCTAGTTAATTGATCACAAAACACCTCAAAAGAAGGCATTTGATGAGCATCTCCCATAGCATCCATGGTAGAATAGAAAGTGAAAGAAAATACTTGAAATGCACCACGTAGCTTAGATAGGATCAAGAAGATACTCTTTATTAGTTTTGTCATGACCACATCCTTTCTGTTGAGAATTGTGACTCAAATTTACTAGCTTGATCGAATTTCTAGAGAAGTTGTGTTTTTTCCTTCATCGGCATAACCTAAGTCGCGAGGTTCTAAAGTTTCATAACCTCTCGACTTAGCAACTTTGAGGTTCCCTTTGTTTTCTACGAGTCATGGGTTTTGGGAATTTGGTAACCTCTGACAAGAGGTTCTGAAGTTCGGATTTTCAACGATATAGCAACTTTGAAGCCGATGGATGTGTGGACCACTTGGAGAAGTAAAGTGAATATTGAAGGGACATCTTGATATTAGAGGGAGATGATATATAGTATCCTTGATAGGGTGATGTATTGTTTGTTGCTCATGGGTGTCTCTGGTGGGTCCCAACAAGATGGAGACAACAGTGGATCGTGACAAAGGCCGACAGGTGGCGATGATGTGGAGGAAAGATGGCATGTGGGCCCATGTGCTCGGTGGACATTGGTGAGACTATAATGAATGTCTCTTCGACAAGGTGACATGGTGTTAGGTGAATAACCCTAAGATCGAAGATGGAGTTTTGAACATGACCGCTTATCCGATGGCTAGAATTAAATGCTAGATGATTGCGTGTGGCTTGAGGTGAACAGGTAGCTTGCTGGTGAAGATAGCAAGTATGGAAACCCTAAAGGGGTGCGAGAGTTGATCTTGAAGACAAGAGAATAATCTCATAGGTTGTGTGGTTGATAGGCTGAGAGGTCGGTGGTCGAACTGAGAGGATGGGTAGCCGAAAGAGAAGTCTCTCAAAGAGAGAGGTGGTCGACGTAGGTTTATGTTGCCGGATATTCTCCAGAATGAAACAATATGTAAATCTCCTATAAAGGCCATGAGCCTAATATTCTATTTGTAATTGTACTTTTGTTGCTGAATAATATAATGGTGATCCAGGTCTTTTGAAGTGTGGGGTTTTTTACCCGTAAGGGTTTTCCCCACCTATAACTGTGTGTTCATGTCTTATGTTCCATCTTTCATGTTTATTGATTCTATTTGTGCACGCTATTGGAACTAGTTATTTTTGCATGAGTTTCTCTCAAAAGGATTAATGTGGGAAATGAACTATGTATGATTCCACTTTATGGCATAGTAGTACGTGTCTTTGAGGAAATATAAAGAAATAAAAGTTATCAAAGGCACTACTAATCTCACATTCCCTTTCTGAGATGAACCCAAAAATTTCCCAACAAGTGGTGCTAGAGCCTTCTTCTGGGATGTGTTTCTTCCTAGTGTGTTATTGGTTCAGGGTATTCCTTCTATGAAGATTTCTTAGTCTGCCAAGCTTGAGGAAATCTGGATAAATCGGTTGATGTAATTATCCTTTGGTGAGTGGAATTTCATTCTTCTTTTGTTTGAATTTCAAGAGACAACACACAACATGGAAGATGGAGAAACTAGAACTGGCCATATTCAAATGTCGTGATCTGAGGTTCCTAGTTGGTAGTGGTATAACCCTAATGCATGGGGTGGAATATTTTTCTTTGTGGTTGTGGTGCAGCAAAAGCTTTCATATTGGGTGTCTGTGCGAGAGGCTCCATGATGATATGGAGAAGCTTGGGTTTTTGTTCAGTCATGGAGTAATGTGCTTATGCTAGGTGTTTTTCTTGGTGTTGGAAGGAACAGTTTTATGGTACCCCAATTGCATGTAGTCTATGGAGTTGATCATTGGATGGTCTAGATGCTTCTGAAATAGCCTTTCTCTCTCTCTTGAATGCATGTGCATGTTGGTGGTTTTTGGAGTTGGATTGAAATAGGCCTGGAGTTCCTGAACTGTTGTTTCCTTTTAAGGATGTTTTGTACTTGCATGGATTTGTGGTTTTGTAGGTTTTACATGGTCAAGAAAATCTTGTGGTTATGTGGAGCTGCTATTAAGATATTTTCTAGACCCTGGATTTTGGGGTGTGACTGGATGAGATAGTTGTAGTTTGGCATGGTATGAGGAGGTGAGATGCCTTCTTTGCATGAGAGTGTTGGTACGTTATTTATCACTCAGCATTCTTGTGGTGATTCTTGGTGGTTTCCTTGACTATGGTGCTCATTATATCCATGATTGGAAAATCAGATCCGAACTTGGTCTAGTGTTTGAATCAATTTGTTGACGTTGTTATTCTCCTTAAGATCTCAATTTTTCATTTTCCAATGTGATCTTATGGGTTTGTATGTTTCTGTTGATTGGATCTACAGGTTGTGCATTTTTGTGGGTTTTCTTTACCTACATGTTTGTTGCGGGACAACTCTGAAGTGGATTGTCTATATTCGTGAGATTTGATTATGTGTTGATGTAGACTTGTTAGGTGGCCTTGTCTATGGCCACTTGTGCATTGGTGTAGTTGCTTTGATACAAGAGGATGGATGGTGTTGAGTACCTAAATAGTCAGTTAAAGGGACTTGTAGCATGTGTATCATGATGTCATGGATAGCTTGGATACATAGTTATTGGGTAAGATTTTGACAATGATGGTGTTGTCTGCTTCGTTTGAAGATCTTGGTGCTTCTTGGTATTGTTGTTAGATGGACATGTTGATGAGTGGACATGGAGGATTTTCAATTTAGCAGATGTTGGGTCATGATACTTGAGATATCAGTTGTCATGGTTTAGTGGGAGCTTTAGCAATGATTGTGGATTCATCACTTGGTGATGGATGGTCTTCTCTAGTGTTACAAATGTTACTAGGAGGAGCTCTTAGATCATGTTGTAGTAGAAGGGTTCTTTCGCATTTGTATGGACACTATTTGAATATGTGCAACATCTCAAAACCATGGAGGATTCTTGGATTATTTGGTTGAGGTGTTGGTGGTGCTTGACAGGTGATGTTGGTTTAGAGTTTGTTTTGTTTCATGTCATGGTACATACTCTTGATTGCGCATTAGAGTTTTGGCATGATGCATTTCTCTTGAGACCATGTTATGTTCACCTCGAACATTGGATATCCTAAGGGGGATGGTAAGATCATGATGTCATGATAAGTTCTTGGTTCAGATGATTGGATCTTTTGACAGTGATTTGGTAATTCTTTGTGTATTGGGTGGATTGGTCATATGATTGAGAACCTCATGATAGTGCAGTGATGCATTTGGAGTTTAGCATGAGATGATCACTTGCAAGTGCCCATGGATACATGGAGAATAAGGTGAGGTTGTATTTCTATTGAGATGAGAGAAGTGTTGTTGATGGTTACTCTTTGTGAGTTTTTAGTAGAAATTCCAAGGAGCCTACACCTTGGTTGGATGTGAGTTCAAGAGAGACCAATGAGGAGATTTCTCTTGGAGAAGTCATGATGACTTGGTTACCTTGGAGTAGCATTCTCATTCCCCACTCATGGTATACTCGATAGATTATCATTTGAAAAGTATTGCCCATTATTTCTTTCAGATGTGTTATGTTCGTGCTTTGATTCTCATGGAATGATTTGATTCATGATGATTGGATTTGGATAATCATTTGAGGATTGGTTTAGCATGTGTCTATATGTTGTATCTTTCATAGATATGGATCTTGAGCTCTGTAGTTATTTTTGAAGGATTCATTTGAAGGATGTTTGGCATAGTCATTTCCTTGTATATTTTCCATGAATTTCTTTTGAAGGGTTGTTTAGGAGATGGTTTATGAGCTATTTTTCTTGAGGTGGAAAATGGAACTTATTTTTGATCTTCTTTGGAAAGCTTACATCCATATAATTACATGATATATGTGTTAGAACACAATGATCTACTGGGAGGGGGGTGAATTAGTAGATATTAAAACTTTAAATTTAGAGAGACCTTTTGCAGACTTAACCTTAAAAACTTAAATGTGTAGTTCAAAGCATGAATAGATATAATACTCATAAGCACAAGAGAGAAAAAAATAACACCTTGAAATGTATGAGGAAAAGAAAATCTATGGAAAAAACCATGGTGAGAAATGCTGCTAGGATCTACTATCCTAATCCATCCTCACAAGCAATGAAGTTTAGTTACAATGTTTAGGGATGCAACCCAATGAAGAAAAAACTCCCTGTTTAGAAGCTACAACTTCATGGATGCTACTACACCCTATTTTAGGAGCTATAACTCCAAGGAGATAACTATCACCTAATTTGAGCTACAACTTAGTACAATGATGTTGCAACCTCTGAAGAAATAGAAATTTAAGTATGCATAAGATTGGTTCTACAAAACTTGAGATGCATCAATACATACAATACATTGTTCCACTTACTACAACTTACTTTATGCTGTTGAAACAACACACTCAACAACACATCACCCCTACTCTGCACTCTCTCTCTCTCTTACTCTACACTCTCTTCTCTATAGCATATTCAGTTGTACATCTCTCTGTTTAGTACTCTATGCACTAGCCAACTTCTCACACTTCTCCACACTTGCAAACTCGACACATAGACAATACCTAATTGTCTTCCTTCTCTACCAACCTACAATTATTACCTCAGGATTTTCCCTACCATTCAAATCTTCTCAAAGCCTCTGCTAGGGTTTCCTTCACTCGCAAACTTCACCAACAAGCTACCTATACATCGAGCTACATGCTATCATCCAGCTCATCATAAAGACATCTAATAAGGTTTATCAGATATTACCATACCTCTACATCAAGCCACACAACATTTAATTTTGATACAAAGAATTTTCTTTCATACTCTCTGTCAAACCGTAAAATATGATAATGCATTTAATGCATTCTCCTCTTCATTTGATTTGATTCGATCTCGATCACCTATTAAGGTTTCCATAAGCCTTCCTTACACAACTTCTTCATTGCCCAATTTAGCTCTTTGTTGACCCTAGAATCTGATATGCATTAAATGTATTTTGTTGTTCATATGATCAAATTCAATCTTGATCACTTCTACGATCTGTATTGCATCCTTGGAGATCAAATATTCATCGACAATGGTCATAGATGGAATTGGACCAATTAATTCCTTCATATGTGTCTGTTACTAGTCGAAACCCTGTTTACATGGACTTGGTCATTATAGTTCTTCATTTTAAATCTAGGCCATTGATCTCTTTCTTTGCACCATGATCCTATGATCCTCGCTCACTTTCATATCTTTAAAACCCAACTGTTCAAAACATGGTCTTCAAATATCCATCGTGAATCTCCATTGACTGATGATCACCACTGGATCAATCGTCATTCAATCTATGTCATCGACCTCATTCATACACCACTTTCCATACATGGGGTTGACCAAGACATACATCCATAGTCCTCTTATCTCATGAGCTCTAACAACGGGCCTAGACAAACCTTGCAAGGCTTGTGAGTTATTTCCATTTTTCATCCACATCATTTCCAAGCAACTCACAACAATGATGTGAGTTGGTCTACCAAACAAATCATCCTTTGCCACTTGTCGTCACACATCACCAACCTGCATCGTTAGCCTATTGGGTACCACCTTGATATTTTTCTAGTGTCATCGTGTGTAGCCTTCGTAGGTCCCACCATATTCATCAATGGTCAACATCCATCCTCCGTGGCTTAATCTCCACCACTCCCCACTGACCCTGCAGGTCTTGATCGGGGCCCCACTAAAATCTCAGTGGGGTATGTGGGCACCATCCAATCTTGCAACGTCAACAACAACCATCGATCATGCCAGGGAAAAATATTTCTCTAAGGACTTAGGAAACATTGTAGTTAATATTTATCGGGCTGGTAAAGCTAGGTGAAAGGGTCAGTCACCCTCACGATTTCAATGACATAAGTTATAACTTATGCGACTTACAACCACCGATACACAGTCAACAACAAAATAGAATTTTTGTTCATGATGCAAAGACTGCAACCCTAGGGTTTAACAAGTAAACCCTAATTTTATCTAAGAGCACAAATGAAGCCATTCTGAGCACATCCTTCAACCTCTAGACCTAAAATTTATGTTTTTGAGAAGCTCTCAGAAAACCCACATTGAATCTATAGTCTAATTTTCCATCAGATCCGCTGCTCTCACATTCATCCTTTGTTATCTTGCCAACAATATCCTTTGCATGATTTTCTCTTTTGACATCCATGACAACAATATGCCAACAATCTCGTCCTTTGACATTGATGGATTAACTTGGAGCTCATACAAGATATAGCATTGAAGCTCTATAGCAACTTGACTATGTTCACAACAACATAACAACTCCCCCTATGACAAAAATCTCTTCTCTTCTCAACTTGCTTCATATTTCTCCACATTTAGATTTTCTCCCCCTTTGACATCAATGGAAAAGGGTACACTCCCCCTGAGGAAATGCTTAAATTTGACAATTGTTGCACTATCTTCGAAGTTAATGGAGTGTGTTGGATCTAATTTGGGTCTCAGTGAAGCGTGTGTTTGGGTTACCCACATTCCAATTCCACCCTAGGATCTTTGGCACCGACTTGATTTGAATTTGAAGTTGGATGGCCGACTTTGTATCTTTTTCAAGGTTGGAGATAGTATAAATACAGGATGAGCTAGTAATGAAAAATATACTAAAGAAAAGAAGGAAGATAAGTGAAATATTAGATGCGACTTTGATGCTATTTAGAAAGTGTGTGTGAGTTGTGTGTAGCAGATCAGTGTGAACCTTAATGTTGAGTTTCTGGATGCAATGAGTAGAAGGCAAACTCTATCATTCATGCAAGTTGATCAAGTGACTATGGTGGAATCCTTTATTGCATTGAGATTGTAGTCTCTTTGTAGCAAGTCTTCTTTGGCTTCTTTGTATCTCTTTGGTAGTGAGCTCTCTGAGTTGTAGCCCTATGGACAGTGAGTCCTTATCTCATGTAGTGAGCCTTATCTCAAGCAGTGAGCCTTATCTCTAGTTGTGAGTCTTTTTGTAATTAGTTTTGATATTCTCTATAGTGTGAGTTAATCCTCACCATGGTTTTTCTCTTCTTGGGTTTTCCACGTAAATCTAGTGTTATTGTGTTTATGTGTTAGATTTGAGTTTTTGCATTGGGATTTGATGATTAATCATTTAATCAATTTTAAGTATTTGTTCTGATGATTGAATTAAAGGTTAAAATCTGTGACAACTGATTCACCCCCCTCTCAGTTGTCTTATTCACTAGTGGCAAATTTCACAACTTTGAACATTTGAAAAATTATTTCCAATCTTTCTCTTCAATATTCCTTGAACCCAGGTCTGCAAATTACACACTAAAGAGGAAAAAATATTGTTTTGTTAGTAGAAAGGGGTTTTCGTAGGTCAAGCCCCATTTTCGTAATCAAACCCTGTAATGAAATGAAATAGAATGAAGTAATGATGAATGAACAAAATACAATGTTACAACTCACCAAACCCTAGCAATAAAGTTTCACAATCATGTATGAAATGGCTCCAATGGATGTAGATCTTGAATCACAAATGTTATCTCAAAAACAAACATGATGCATGATGACTTTGACATGATGCTTGATACTTGAATAATGCTCTAAAACACTTGATAATCAGCTCTTGAAGGATCTTGAATGCTCTTGTAAACACTTGAATGCTCTTGTGAACTAAAATTAGCTATAAGGATGCTCATTCAACTTCCTAGGTCACTTGATTGCTTGTTAGGAGAAAAATGAGTGAAATAACCTTGTATTTATACTTATGCCAAATTTCCTGAAATTACAACACTACAAGCCAAAATCAGATCTAGGAGGATAAAATCCCACCAAGAATTTGAATTAAATTTAATTTTGGGCCACACGGGACTCATACGCTAGAAGTGGCGTATGAGTCCCATTAGGCTTAGCTATTGGACACATTTTTCAAAATTGCTTAGAATGATGTAAAATCAGGATCAGGGCCTCGAAACTTAGATGGAACATATATGCCCAAGGTGGTATATGAGTCCCAAATCACTAAATCTAGGCCACATAATCCAAAAACACCTAAATTATGATTGGACGTTGGTTTATGTTGGGATTATCCTTGAAAAGATGCATTAATTAAGGCCAATCAAAGCATAAAGAAGCCCAATTATTTAATGAAACCCTAGATTAGTGTGAAAGCTTTAGGATACACTTTACAACACCCTAAATAAGGCATAATTAAGTCCATTTAGTTGACAAGGGCCTGAGACCTAATGTGAATGTGTTAAACACATTACAACACTAAATCAAGGCATCATTAAGCTTAATTTAACAAGGAGGACCCAAAAAATGTGAAAATGTAAGGGTGTACATTTTCCATCATTATAATGTACTCTAAATTTTGCAACTCTTTTTATGATCCTTTGATAGCTTTTGCCTCCACCTTTGTCTTATCTTTTCTTCCACCTTAGTTATCCTCTTTGTCACATCATTATATAACTTCATTTTTGTACTTCACAACTTTCCTCTTCCCATAGACCTGAGCTATGATCTTATTTTCTTTGATACCAAAATGATGCAGATAATCCTTAGATCTTGCAAATTAAATGGCTCACCATTTGTATAACAATGAAAATAAGCATAAATGAACAAAAACGAAAGAAAATATGAAGATACTATGTTTTCATTATCCATAATCTATACATTATGTTCTTAAAAAAAATCTCCTTCCTACATTAACAGCTATGCCCTTTTATCGACCAAAAGCCCCTAAATCAACTCCTACAAAGACTACATAGTAGCTACAGTCTAAAATAGAGTAATCAACACCTAATATAACTCCTACAAAGACCACAAAGAACAATAGATCAACTCCTAAATAACATCATGTCAACTGTAGACAATCCTTAGACCATGCAAATTAAATGACTTACCATCTGTATAACAATGAAAATAGGCATAAATGAATATAAACAAAAGAAAATATGAAGATACTCTATTGTTACTATCCAGAATCTATACATTACATTCTCCAAAAATAACTCTACTTCCTAAGTTAATAGATATCCCTTTTATCTATCAAAAACCCCTAAATCAACTCTTATGAACTGCAAAGTAACATCAGTTCAAAACCCCTAAATCAGCTCCTATAAAGACTAGCTGCTGTCTAAAATAGAGTAATCAACACCCAATCTAACTCCTATGAAGACCACAAAGAACATTAGATCAACTCTTAAATAACAACAGGTCAATTGCAGTCAAGAAACAGTTGCATCATTTAAGTTTGTCCAAATTAATAACAAATTCACAATTGTTTGTGGTATTTTACATTTTCAGTAAGTGTTTTTAGACTAATCCATTGAAGCTTTTGTTTTTATTTAAGAGGCAAAATTGTTCCATTTGTTTTCCTTTTCATGATTTTGTGGTATTTGTCTTGAAATACACCAGCATTTTATGAAAAAGTGTTCCAAATATATCAATATAGAGGGAATGTTTGCTTTTTAATTAGTCTTTTCAATATTTGCAATAAAATAAATCAATTGTTTGTGAAAATATTTTCTATTTAAAATAGCTCTATTGTAAGTGTGTTTTTATTATGAATAGAAACATATGGCTAGCATGTCTCACCATAGTAGAAAATAGAATAGATCCGACTTTGATCTACAAATCAATTGGTCTATTTGTAAGATTCTTCACCTATGTCTTCAGCCCATCGCTTAGCTTTATGCACTTTTAATTGAAAGAGTGAGGAAATATCCTAAATTTTTTTGAGGGTTGTTGATAGAAAAATGACACTTAACCAGGGAATGTGAGCTGCGGTTCATATATTTTGACAACTAATAACTTATCAAATCCCTACGTTCAATGCCTTTTCATTTGGTTTGAATTTTTTACCTGTAGAAAGCACCCAAATAGCTGCGTCCAGCTCTGGTTTACACAACCTTATCTCCTCCCAGCTTTAATCGAACTCCCCTTTACATTGTATTTGCATTCTTCCTAAAATCTACCCAAAAAATTCCTTTTAATGAGGTCATGGATCTTCCTTCTAGCCTACACGCCAAATTTGACCTTCGACCTACAAATTTTGGACAACCACGAGGAGGGGTGCCATATATAAATCAACTAAGTTAGATGTGTTATCTTAGTTTTCCAAGTGTGGAATTAAGTTAGATGTGTTATCTTAGTTTTCCAAGTGTGGAATTAAGTTAGATGTGTTATCTTAGTTTTCCAAGTGTGGAATCAACTATTACCCGACACTAATCAATGCTAATTGTATAATGTGAATCTAAATGATTTACAGATATCTATACATAAGAGTTGCTTTGTGCTGATGAACATCTTGATATATTGTTCTATATTTATGCCCTTTCAACTAGAGGATGGAAAAAATCAATTTGCAACCAGAGAAGATTTGTGGTGTCATATATGGCCTAAAAATGTGGTTTTCATGACTATTGCCACTGTGTGTAGTTGAGTTCTTGAAATAATAAATTCCATTTTATATTCTTTGTTTAAATGACAATTATATTCTTAAATATTGGTGCTTGATAGAGATGATTTTTTTTTTATATTTCTCATATGGTTCTTTGAACCAAAAATGTGGAACCATTTTTTCATTGCTGATCTCAAATTTCTCTTACAACGAATACTAGTATTTAAGCAAAATCTTATATGCTTTAAGGTTTTTTAAAATTAGAAATAGTACTTTGGCTTTTGATTTTTGAAAGTTAATTTTTTTTAATGAGAAAAGAGAAATCTATAGGAAATAATAAAAAAAATAAAATTATATTATTATTATTTTCATGGTCTGTTTGTGTAGAAGTAGAAGGACACCATCAATATATATTAGGAATAAATTAATATAGTTTGAAATGGTTTACAATTTATTTTGAAATCAATATGATGTGGATTTAAATTGTTCTAATTTCACAAAAAGTGATTGATAAATGGAATCTAAATTTATTTTAATGTTGTTATGGTTAATATTGTATTAAATAATATCAATATAATACAATATTATTATTTTATTTTTTTTGAAAAAAGGAATTTAGTCTATATATATTAATATAATAACAAAGTTTTACAAAATTCAGGATTAATGGCTCTTGCTAGTCAGATATGTCAACATGAAAGCTTGTAAGTGAAAAAAATTGGCATCCCATGGCCATAGATTCTGTGTATTTTCCTTTGACCGCTATTCTTTCACTGCTTAATTCCCTATCTGAAAACCCTATACAACCATAGACACCATCGACCCATCGGTGGAACCCCAAATCAACTCCCACCAAACTGAAGAAGTCTCATCGATGAACACTCCGCACACTGAAGGACACATTGGACCATCGAGGAGACTCGAGACAGAGTCCCACAGATGAAGCATACTCTTGTGGAATGGAACCACCGAACTCACTAGTTGTCCGACCATCGTGGAGACTACCGGCCAAGTTTAGGCAAAAAACAATGGTCCTACCGATAATAACCACCATTAGTCCATCAGTAGGATAGGCGACCTCATTCCGCCGATGAAAGAACCTCATGCCGATGCACTCCATCCCAGTTGATGAGATACCCAGGTCAACCTTGGTCTCATGTCATAGTACCATTCCTCACCCAATCAACTATTAGGGTCTTCAAGTCATTACATCATAGACAATACTGGCCAATAGAATTATATTTCGTAACTACGATGTGAAATATTCAATATCACTTCACCACGTGTCGGCCTCAAGTTCATTTGACCATTAATCACCACTAACTACCACATATCTATCACCATCAGACTATCATCCAAACTCCATTTCATCTCCCACTGATATCATCTTGTCACATCGACACCACATTGTCGCTCCGTCGAGGAGACCACAAGTCACCTTTCGCTGATACAAGGGAGTCCCGATGATGAACGTAACATACCAAGGAAACCATCGATTCATCAGGGAAACATCATAGAAAGTTCCACAGACACTATCGATTCACACCAATCGAACCATCAGCCAAATAGGAGAAATCATCCCGCCGATAGGAAACCCTTACACCGGCGAAATTCACACCCTCAACCACGCTATACTAACACCATTGTTCCATCAAGGAGACCAAGTTGAACATCCTGGAAAAGACCTGTAGTCCCATCAATGAAGGAACATTATCACCCTATCATTGGGACATGACTCATAGTCCCACCGATAGAGTAAACTCTTGTCGATAGAACAAGTCGTTAACACCAAACTGTTGAGTTGTCGCGGGGATAACCTTTGGGGTCTCGTCGACCAAGAAATGTTATGATGAAGAAGACTCATCAGAATAGAAGAAAAAATCACAATGCAAGGGAGCCACCTGTGGGAATTGTGCATGGAATACTAGAGGAACGAAGACATGCCGAGCAAACTGAGGAGCAGAGACAATTATTGGTTCAACATGAACATGCACGAGTAGAGCAAATAGTGCAAGGTCTTCAAATCTTAAGCACCACTTTGTCTTCTAAAGAATACTGAAGTTGTAGACAGATAAGGACTCCTATGATATGGAATTTGACTTTGATTAGACTCCCATTATTTAATGAATGCCTCCCTTGTAAGCCTGTAATTAAATTATTGAAATTATTTTCACCCAAAGACTTAACATCAAGCTTGTGCTTTCCAAACTTAGAGCATATTGCCTAAAATTTCATGATTTATGATTTCTTGTAAGTCAGGAAAGGCTTTTAGTTCATCATTTTTTTCCATTATAGTTAACTCTATTTTATGACACCCCATATTTGCTAAGTAATTGGCAAGTTTGTTCCCCTCACGATATGTCTAAGAACTGGAATAGTTCAAACTCGTCCATTAGTTTCCAAACCTTTTTTAAAATATACCTTAGATGCCATATTGTTGGTTCCCAAAGGCATATGAATTGATCTAGCTACTTTCAGTTTTCCCCAAGAGTCTCTAATGCAAACACCTACCCCTAAAGAACCTAGAATCCCTCTAGATGCACCATCAAAATTAAGTTTGAAAAATCTTGTCAGTGGTGGGTGCCATTTGATTAGACTTCTATTCACCTTCAATTTAGAAGGAAACTTCATACTCCCTTTGAAAGGTAGATTAATACCTTTCCAACCCTTAAGAATAATTTGGTCCCATGAGGTAAACAAAGAGCTAACACTCTTTTGATCCTGTACACATGCATTGACTGCTTCTACAATTTATTTTTCAATTGTTGCATGGACAACGAGATTTGATGTTGAAACTTTTCTAAAGATGCACTTGTTTCATTCCCACCAAATGAACCATATGAAAATAGTTGGAATTAGACGCCAAATACAAGAAAAAATGAAGACTTATATAGTACTGGCCATGAAGAAAAAAGATCCCATACTAAGTTTGGCAATGGAGTATAGAGACTCATCTTTTGCATGACAAATTCCCAACAACTTTGAGTGAATGAACATTGTAGAACTAGGTTATCAGGATTTTCCAAGCACTTTCCACACAAAACATAATTAAAAGGATCTACTATACCCAGTTTTACAAGATGATCACTTGTGAGTACTCTTTTCCTCAGCACAAGCTATGTAAAACTCCCTGCCTTTGGTAACACCATATTGTTCCAACAAAATGAATATTCTCTCTAAGACTGCAATTGGATATCCTTGTTAAGGAGCGCCTTATAACCTTGTTTGACTGAATAATTGCCATCTTTTGAAGGAGCCCATATAATACGATCCACATTTGCTGATAAGACTATTGCTCTTGCTACCAAAGCCTGATGGAGATAGTTCTTTTGTTCATTAGATAACTGAGAATTAGAAAAATATTTCCATATTACCCTTCCTGAAGAGATCTCTACTACACATACATAATCAATTAACTTGGAACCCCATAAAGAAGACATAATTTGAATGATAGCTTGGAGATCTTGACCATTTCTCAATGGTGGATGGCCATTCCAAGAGTCATCTCAAAAATTCACTTCTTCCCCATTATTAACCTCCTAAGAAATATAATCTATGTTTACTTTTCTACATGATAACATAAAATTCCACATAGCAAATCCTGCAGGTGGGTTAGAAACTGTGAGAATTCTTGAAGGGATTTGATTATCAAGATACTTTTCCTGCATGAGTGCGCACCATTTGGAATTAGGTTTAGTATACATCTGCCAAATCAATTTCCCTCCAAAATCTATATTACATTTTGAGATATCATGCAAAACTACTCCACCTTTATATTTTTCGATGACATAGAGTCCAAAGATATCAAAGGAAATTTTTTAACATCGTTCATGTTTCCTTTCCATAAAAATCCCTTGACCACTTTCTCTATTTGATCAATTACTGATCCAGGTGCCTTAAGGACTAAGATAAAATAATTGGGAATTGTTGGTATATAATACAATATTATTAGTATAATATGAATAAGAATATAATAGAATAGTGGTGATGACCCAAGAGTGCAATGACAAGTTGCAAGCAGTAGTGAAACCATTGTCCTATGTTCGAATCCCACCAGTGGATGGTGGGACAAACACACACCGATCACTGGCCAAAGTGCAAAGAATGGTGGAGTGGATTGTGCTCAAAGGATGGAGGAGGTCGGAAGATGATCGGGCGCTGCTGTGGGGTCAAAGATGGTGGGAACGTTGGAGAGGTGGAGCTAGTGGGGGTGTTCAGATAAAGGATTGGTGTTGGGTCAAGTGAAGTAGACGGACGATTGATGTTAGGTCCTATAGGGAGCTTGGCGGGAATGTAGGTAGGCATAGTAGACAGAGGAATCACATCGGGTCTTGCAGGGAGCTTGGCAGGTATGCAGGCAGGCGTAGTGACAATCAAGGGATTTGGAAGGTAACAAATTAGCAACTGCCGAAAATGATGGGCACAACTGGCTGTAGGTGGGAATATGAATGGTGGGGATGAGGTCCCCCGAATGTGTCCTCACTGGTTCATAGCTCCAGTCAAAAGTGATATGGGTGAAGTGATATGGGTGTTGGCCCTTAGCAGCGATTCACTAAACAAAAAAATATATAATAGAATAGTAATAATATATATAATATCATATTGTATAATTTAATGATAATATACAAGATAGTATAAATAAATAGATAACTATAACATAATATTATAATGTATTATAATAATTTTATTAAAATAATTTAGTGGAATTTACTATGATTTATGTATGTAAGCATTGCTTTTGTTAATAAAATTTGAATTACATGAACATTTAATTACTCAATTCAAGTTTAACTAAATGATTTCTCAAATTATTTACATTTTTTCTATATCTAATAATATGAAAATTATTCTTCAATCAGATACAGCTAAGTTTTTTCCATTAGTAGTTTACTTTCCAATGAGTATGTACATTGCACAAAATAAATTCGATAGACAATAGACATAACAAGCCTTTGAGTTTTCCATTTTGAATGTACAGTCTAGGACTTATTTCCATTAGCATGCAAATCAAGTTGTCAAACAATTCTATCTTTGTTACTAAGGAGATGCAAAAATGTGCATTCATATATTATATTATAGAGGCGTGATAAAAATATCACCATGCTCACAAAAAGGAGTTCGTATATAACAATTGTTATTGAGAGATATATATGATTTCGTAATATCCTGAGTATGTTGATATAGATATGTTTTGTACATGATATAATTAGAACCATACTACTAAGATGTCTTTTTGTTTCAATATTCATCTACTATTATGGTATTGTTGGGTGATTGTATATTAGACTGTGGAATCTATTTTCATGTTTTTTTTAGCACCAAAAAAAGAATTGATTGAATTTATACCAATTAAAATAGGAGGAATTTACATCATCACTATAAGGATTTGAAGTGAAAGATAGAGAGAAAATGATTTATAGCTTCATAGAGAAACTTTATCGGTTTAAAACTGGTCCAAAATAACTCTGGTAAATCACAATTAACAACCATCTCAAAATCACTAGATTTAAGAGGAGTCTTTGTCAAAAGTTTTGGCATTAATAATATTATGCTTAGGATGTCCATAAGTTATCTTATCATCACCTGTAATGAGGACAATGCATTTCAAAAGGAAACATTTATAGGTAAAGATATAAAAATGTAAGATTCTTCTTTTAGAATTTTGATATTTTTTTAAGGATTTGCATTTGATTAGTGAAATTAGAATTGTAACTAAATGATATCCATGAACATGTGATGGAAAAATTCAGTGAGTGTTACTTTAAAGTGTATTTTAGTGATATCAACACTATATTGATGGAACTTTTAACACATTTATACTGCCATTATTTAAGTGGCCTATAAATTAAGCCACCATTCACATGTACGACAGATATGAAGAATAAAGAAAGAAAAGCACATTGCAAACAAGAAAGTAGAAGAACATAGGCTCCATGATTTAGAATACAACTAATGTAGATATACTTTTTCATTCAATACAACATCCTTATGTACACACAATACTCATTCTCTTTAATTTAATTCAATATCATGCACATGTGGTTGTAATTTGCATTCTTATAATATAGCCCAATGATATTATATTATGATGCCACTAATGAATATATTATTACAAACACACAACAAGAAACTTACAAAGTGGATTCCTACAAATTGATATATCTCAGTATTTCCTATATAGATTATACAATAAGATAGATACACTAGTTATATATAATGGTATAGATAAAAAATATATATAAATAAAATATTATATAATACTTTAATTTATAATATTTATTATAGAAATGTATATTTATTTATTTTTAATATAAATGATTTAAAAATATATTTTTAGTTCTTAAAAGTAAGATTATTTAAAATATTTTTTAATCAATTTAATAATAAATTTAATCTTTTATTTTGTGTTGAGTTTTAAAAGTATTGTTAATTACTTTTTCATAATTATATATACTATTAGTACAATCTATAATTGAAAAAGATCAATAAGAATTGTTGGATAACTAGTAAGTAATATAATTATATTTTTATTATTTTATTATTTTTTGATTTAATTCTTTTAATTAAAAATAAATAAGATTGTAAAGAGATAAAAAATAGTTGTTAAATTACATAAGGATTAAGAAAGTTTGTGTTAGAATATAACTTGTAAGTAATACAATATTTTTTATGTTTTGTTTTAGTCGGTTTATTTAAAATAAATAAAATCATAATCTAATGGAGATGATTATATATGTGGTCATTAGACTAGTTCTCATTTGTTCAATTTTAAAACAATACTCTTTAAAAATAAAAAAAAATATATTATACATTCAATTAGAATTAGAATTGAATTTATGTTTGATATTGTTGAGGATGACGATTTGAGAAGGAAAAACAGAGGGCGTGTCATGAGGGACTGTGTGTATGGAAGGTGGAACTTGAAATGGCTTTAAGCCTTTAAGGGAGTACTCTTCCCCTTCGTAAGATCTCTCTATACACCTTGGTTAAGTTTCCTTCAATGCTTTCTATTTTAGTCTTTCTTACCAAGCGTTTACGTTGTTTTTTACTGCACTTGGTTGATCTGGTTTTGATAGCCCTACAAAACCCTAATCTAGTCGTGACTAGGCAAGGTAATATCTTCTCAAACCCACCCCTTCATTCTCTCTGGTGTGAAAATAGCAATTTCCATTGATGGATACGGGTGGTCCAGAGCCCGGTAAACCTCTGGATGACTTGCACAAGGGGGAAAATGGAGGTGTGATCAAAATGGTTAATAATGTATGAAATCATTCAAGGAGATCGTTGCTAGAAGCAACAGAGTTCCTATATCAATGAACTTCATAGCGGTCGGTGGCGAAGGGGCAGAAAGAACCCAAATTTTAGAAGGAGAAGGTAAGATCCCTTCCAAAAACCCTAGGAAGGATTTATTTATTCCAAATAAAGATATGGCAAGGGTCTTAGACAACGAAGAAAGAAGGCTAAAATAATGCCAATTTTTTTCTACTTTAGATCCTAATAAAATACCATTGAGGAAATTCCTTGTCGACTGGTTAATGAATGTATGGAATAAAAAGTTGGGGATTCAACACTCATTCTGTATATTAATTCAAAAAGGTATTTTTTTATATTTTTTAGGGAAATTGAAATGCAAAAAAAACCACCGACAAGGAATTCTAGTCGGTTGGAAGTGTGGTGTTTAGAATTGTTGCCTGGTCACCGAGTGTATTAAATGAAAAAGTTTTAGCATTATCATACCCTAGATGGATTAATATAAAAAATGTGCCACCTATATTATGGGTGGTTATGCCACATCTTCTCTCGTGTTATGGGAGAACCATTAGGGTTGAGGAAACTAAAAGTACACTCTTACGCATGGACACATGCATCCTGCTTGCCATCACCCCTGGGGTGGAAATCTCGGATGAAATTGAGCTCGAAACAGAAAATGAAATCTTAAATTATAAACTTAAAATCTTGGGAGGAGTCTAAAACGTGCTTTCTCTACAAAAAAGAAGGAAATAGAAGAAAAAATTGCCTGATCGTGAAAAATAACAATGTGGGTAGAGCTAAAATAAAAGAACCTAACCAAAAGAAAAATTAAACCCCAACACTAATGAGGTAGGGGGATTGAATATTGAGTCCAAAAGAGAAGTTGTAATCCCTAACCCTAGGGTGGCAATGATCCTGATGGAGACCACTCAGACCTCACCTCAAGGGCCAAGGGTGGAAGACTCTTTTGAACTAGTGTTAACCAAAGAAGAACAAATGCTAATTTTTGGAAATTCCCCAATTCAAGGGGTGTCGGAATTTGATACCAAATTTCATGAGATAAGGGAGGATGTTGAATCCAACCCAAAAGCAAGCGAGGGGATAAATCCCCCAAGCAAGATTA
Organism: Sequoia sempervirens; assembly: GCA_007258455.2. Classification (NCBI taxonomy): domain Eukaryota; kingdom Viridiplantae; phylum Streptophyta; class Pinopsida; order Cupressales; family Cupressaceae; genus Sequoia; species Sequoia sempervirens. Next base: position 1,264,834,013 of record VDFB02271358.1, read on the forward strand.
TTGTTGAGGAGGACCACCAAAAGAAGGGTGGCCAAATCTCCTTCTAGGAAAAGCTAAGCACCCAAGAATTGGTCTTGTAATAGTTAAGGGAGAAAATGGAAAAAAATAAGAAAATAATAAGGGACCTAAGACCGGACAGGGCTAGGTGTAATACTAAAATTGACAAGCTGAGCCAATGCTTGAAAAAGGACCTAAACCTTGTAAGGCCTCCACTATCCCAGAGGAGGATCCAATGACCAAGGCAAGATTTAGGATTGCATCCTGAATGACTAAGATGCATGACATAACTTACTGATGCTAGAACCATCTCTGGGGGCATCTTATAAATATTATAATCTAGCAATAATTTTAGAAACTCCTAGTATGGATGGGGAGGACCCCCTGTTGGAAAAAAAAAGGATAGACAACTGAGAGGGGGGCTGAATCAGTTGTCGTTGAATTTCAAACTTATTAAACTTATTAATCCTTATTCTTAGATCTAATCAATATCAATGAAAACATGAATCAGCAACACATCAGAAACACACATAACACCAATTTTTTTATGAGGAAACCCTATTAGGGGAAAAACCATGGTGGAGGTCAGTCCACAAGATTATACCCTGTTAAAAGTATAAGAAAATATGAATGGGGAATGTACATGCATTCAGGCACACTACCTAGAGCTCACTACTCAATTACAAAGGAAGACACACTATCTTCTAGAAAGGTTTTGATTAAATCCATTAGATTTTGAATTGAGAAAATAGCATATGTTAATGCCTGGTTATAGTTCCAGTTAAGCTCATGAACATTTCTTCACTCTTCTTCACACTTTGCTCTACCTTCGAATGATCTGAACAATATTCACACATAGGACTCGCACACTTCACTCTTGCACACCTCTTACTCTTCTTCAAATGATAAAATAATCGCTTATATATATATATCTGCAACAATAAATTGCATCGCTATAAGTCGGCTCCAACAAAAGAATATAAACAGTCGGCTCAGATCAATAAAGATTATTCATGTGAATCAACCAAGGTTAGCCATAACATATTTAAGACCCAAAATATCATCCTCAAACATGAACCACTTCAATTAATTAATCCTCAAAGATCCACAATAAGCTTCAACACCTTGTCAGCCAGGAACATGAAAAACATGAATACACAAGAGAAAATATTAGATCGCGAGCATAATGATCAATGTGGATGTGCAACACAGATATAGGATGAACTAGAAACATCCACAAACATTATGAAACACTTGAGAAGCATCCACAACAACTGAACTTACTGAAATCACATGATCTTCATTCAGGAACATAAACTGAAGTAAATAGAAAAGCTGTCATAATACAAATCTTCATAACTTGATCAAATGTTCACGCGGATCTCTAAAACTCGACATGGATAAACTAGATATACTCAGGAAGAAACCCTTTAGTCCACAACCTTTGAACACCAATGTACTAAACTCACTGACAGAAAGAACTTCGCTTCACCATTGACGACTTGCAACACTTCTTATTACAATTTTCTTAATATCCTCAACATGTACAACTTCTAGTGCATTAATGCTAATAGTGTTGACATCAATGACAACCACAATATCCAACAATCTCCCCCTTTAGCATTGATGGAAACACATGATGTGAAAAATACCATGAACACAACAACACTTACTCTCCCTTAGGTTTTGACTCTTCTCTCCTCAACTCATCCATACAACTCTTCTCCCCACAAGGTTCTTCTCTCTCAGAAATTTTTCACAAATTAATCTTCTCGCCCTTTGACATCAATGGCAAAGATATACGTTACAAGCTCTTGAACCACATACTTGAACACCTGAACATCTGACTACTCCCCCTAAGTAGCAGCCACCATAACATCAATCCAAATCAAAATATGATCATGAAATACACAGATTGATGCAAATCAATGCATCTTAGTTCTAATTAGGAGGGGTAATCACCCCTAACTTTCCTCTGAGATACTCAAAAGAATCCTTAGGAAACGGCTTGGTAAATATGTCTGCAATCTACTCCTTAGTAGGCACATACTCCAATATGACTTCCTTTTCACTTACTTTCTCTCTCAAAAAGTGAAACCTGATAGATATATGCTTGGTCTTGGAATGCAACACTGGATTCTTAGAAATTTTAATAGCACCTGAGTTGTCACAAGATATAAAAATAGGCGCATCATACACAACTCTGATATCTTTCAACATTTTCTTCATCTACAATATTTGAGCACAATTATTAGCAGAAGCAAATATGTATTATACCTTTGCAGTAGATAAAGAAATAGCATTTTTCTTTTTGCTTAACCATGAAATCAACTTCTTTCCCAAGAAAAATGCTCCACCACTAGTACTTTTCCTGTCATTCACTCTCCTGCCTAATCAACATCAATAAAGGCATTCAAAGTAAGATCATCATCTTTAGAATATCACAACCCAAAATCAATTGTCCCCTTCAAGTATCTAAAAATCCTCTTCACAACAGTCACATGAGATTCTTTAGGATCAGCTTGAAATCTAGCAACAATACATACAACATTCATGATATCAAGCCTTCTTTGGGTCAAATAAAGCAATCCACCAATCATTGATCTGTATCTAGTCTAATTTTCCTTCAGAGAATCATCATTAGTTGTCAACTTGCATCTAGTCACCATGGGTGTACCAATTGGCTTTGAATCTACCATACCAAATTTCTTCAACAATTCTTTCACATACTTGGACTGAGATATAAAGATCCCTTTATCTAACTGAGTAATTTGCAATCCCAAGAAGAATTTCATCTCTCCAATCATTGGTCAACATCTCAAACTCATTCTACATATTATCAGCAAACTTCATGCACAATCTATCATCTCCTCCAAATATGATATCATCATCAAAAAAGTTTCAACAATCAAATCTTTATCATCATTCTTGAAATACAAATTACTGTTAGCAGTACCTTTGTTAAATCCAAGATTCGCCAAGTACTTATCCAATCTAGCATACCAAGCTCTAGGGGCTTGGTTAAGTCCATACAATGCTTTCTTCAACCGACAAACCATATCTCCCTGACCATTCAACTGAAATCCATTAGGTTATTCAACATACACTTCTTCTTCCAACTCACCATTTAGAAAAGTTGACTTGACATCCATTTGATAAACCTTGTAGTCTTTGTAAGAAATATAAGCAAGAAACAATCTCATAGCTTCAATTCTAGCAATAGGGGCAAAGGTTTCTTCAAAATCAATACCTTTCATCTATGAATATCCCTTACATAACAGTCTCACTTTGTTTCTAACCACTTCACCTTGCTCATTCAGTTTGTTTCTAAAGACCCATTTAGTTATGATTACATTTTTATCCTTAGGACTGGGAATAAGAATCCATGTATCATTCTTTTCAATTTGATGTAGTTCCTCATTCATTGCTTCAACCCAATGTTCATCTTTGCATGCTTCATTCACATTCTTAGGCTTAGTCTTTGAAATCAAACAATATTCTTCTACAATATTTCTCCTAGTTTGGATACCTTTGTTATTATCACCTATGATTTAATTTTTTGAATGATTCAACCTTACATACCTTAGAGTCTTCTTAGAATGTTCTTCAACTTCAGGCTCTTTTGATCTCTTGAACCGTCAATTTTCAGGTCACTATGGACAACTATAGCTCTTCTAGGGTTTTTCACCTAAAAGGAGAGAGATAGGACCCAAAAATGTGGGGGGTTCATTCAATTAATGTTATGTTTGATGTTTTTATTCCTAAATGAAGTAATATAAATGCAATTAACTGAATTAAATAGATGAAAATGAATGCAAAACTAAGATTTAAACTATGCTAGAAAATACACTATGATATGCAGAAAATGAAGAAAATGGAAGAAATATGCAGAATAGAAAGAGAAGGGATGAATCTGAGTGCACCAAGATGAATTGTGATAATTTTGGAGTATTCTAGATGTTGATGAAAATTACTGATTTTTCACAGTGGGACTCATTCGCCACTAATGGAAAATCAGAAGACAACTCTACAACACTAGATCTGGAAATGTCTACTTGTCGGGTTGCCGAAGTCAATTCTGCAGGAAATAGACAAACACTCTTCAAGCATAAAATATACTTAAGTTGACTTGGCAATCAATCTTCAACACCTAATAACCTATCAAATCTACAAAAAAAGGGCTACAAACAAACATGCAATAGGGAGAAATGATTAGGGTTAGTGAATAATGGTTTTTCTTGGTGAAACCCCACTTTAAGTAATTAAACCCTTGAAAAGATAATGAAATGAAAGAGAATGATGAATGTACATAACATGCAAATGTAAATACTCATCAAACCCTTGATAATGCAAGTCTGAAGTAATGTCAATGGATGCTTCAAAGTGCTTGAATGTTGCTTGAATTGATGTTGTAATATGCTTGAATGCTTGTATGAAGTTGCTTGAATGAATAAGATTGTAGGAGATGTAAAATGAGATGAAAAATGCCTATTTATACAATCTTGTGTCATAGTTTACCGTTCATACCTCATCACAAGTTGACATCAAGTGATTTTTAATAAAATCCCAAAAATAAATTTGAAATATTTTGAATTTGGGGTCAAGGGGGACTCATTCGCCACCCATGGTGAATGGGTCCCACCTAGGACCTAAAAACAAGTGTCAAGAAATATGTTTCATTTAATGTTGTTTGTCAGGATAATATCCAAAAATACACTTAATTAAAGCATATGAGGGCATAAAGGGGTCAAATACTTGTCATAAGAAGAGATAACTAGTGAAGTTGTGCCTAGGAAAGTGTGAATTCTTGTTACAAGACTTTACAACACTTCAAAATAGGACTTGATGATGTGTAAAAAGGTGATTTTTAGGTGAATTATAATGAATAGATTCTAAAAGAATGTAGAAATGTCTTACAACACTTCACAATAGCTTCAAAAGATGTCATTATTTGAATTTTAGTTCCTAAATATGCATGTTCAAGCCATGTTGCAACATAAAATCAGAGCCAAACATATCAAATACCATGAAACAAGACCTAAAAGGCCATGAAAATGATAAGGGACCATTTTTCTACGACACATTTAGCCCCCACTTTAGTGAGAGAATGAACCTACTTCAAACTCACACTAAAGTAGCCACGAACATTAAGAATAGGGTTCAAATGCACTTACATTAGCAAGATGGAATACAAAAATCAAGAGACGTGATCAATCCCCTAGGATGAAGATCCCATGGAAAACTAAACATAAGAACAAAGGAACACACAAGTGTTGAAAATGAAATGAATGAAGCTTCGATCACTAATCCAACTAGTTGTGGATAAGATCTAGGCTAAAAGAGAATGTGTACTCACTCTGGGGCATGAGAAAACCCAAATGTACTCACTCTGGGACCACAAAACTAGTTGTCCACAGGATGAGAAGGCCCAAAAAGAGGTAAGATACATACACTAGTTGGTATGCACTCACAAAAAACACAAAAGTGACTAGGGGAAAAGTCATGCCACTAGGTGGGCTTCCCACACAACCATGCTAAAGTTATGCCTATTGATAACTTTAACAAGGTGCCACAAAGACAAATTCTAATGAACAAAGGTACCAAAAACATGCAAGTTGTGTTATGCAAGGTGGAAAAATGGAAAAATGGAAAAATGTAAAAGATGTTCAAAGGAGTCTTGTTTAGTTCATGCAAGGTAAGCCACTTAGGGAACATTGTGTCTAATGTCTCCAAAAGAAGACCAATCAAAGAATAGTATATTCACAACTTAGGGGATGTAGTGTGTCGCATCAAACCACCAAGAGGAATGCAATATACTGAGATAGATCATATTTATGAAGGACATCACACCCAATGTCATCCACAAAGTCACAAATGCATCACACAAACGACAAGGCTACACTAGGAACCAATAATACAAATGAATTATGGTAATGTACTCCCCCCACCTTAAAGGAATTGCTACACATCATTCTGTGAGCAATTACTTGAAAGTAGAGAAGAAAAGAAAATAAAAAAGACAAAAAAAAACAAGACACAAGAGCCAACTTGGAAAGCCCTATGCAAAGTCATATGTTTCTAAGTTAGGCTGCATCACGCCAAGGAAAATAAAAAATAAAGAAAGGGAGTTGCCCCCCAGAAAAGAAAGCACACCAAACACATAAGGGATCTATGGATTTGGGGTCAGTATGTTCATTACTACAATGTTTTTTATGAAAGAGCTCAGAATTGTCATCATTCCCCAAATACACATAGAACTGGAAGAATGATACAAATAGAGTGCAAAGAAAGGAAAAAGAAAGTCCATTTTGAGTCAACATGGAAGAGACATTGCGGTCTCAATGCTTTGCATCATCCCCAAAAATAAAACACAAGCGAAAAGAAAATGAAAGTGAAAAATCTTTTGAGTCAACATGAAGGACACATTTCGGTCTCAATGCTTTGCATCATCCCCAAAAGGAGAACACAAAACAAAAGAAAAGACAAGGACCTTTTGGGTCGACATGGAAGAGACATAGGGCATCTCTACACTTTGCATCATCTCCAAATGGAAAAAACAAAAGAAAAGAAAAGAGAAAAAGACAAAGACCTTTTGAGTCAACATGGAAGAGACATAGGGCATCTCTATGCTTTGCGTCATCCCCAAACAGAAAACATAAAATGAAAGAAAAGAGAAAAATACAAGCGATTGGAAGAATAGAGGTACAAATAGAATAAGTGTAAAAAGAAAAGAAACATCAAACACACGTCATGGGGGAACACAAGATGCACATAAAAGAAAAAGAAACAAGTAATGCAAGTGTAAGTCAACCATTAACTAAGTTATTGGCTTCTCAATCTTAAAAGGTAAGCGGAAAATGAATAACATAGTTAAGAGACAAAGTCAAGTGCATTACAAGGATAAAGGCTAACAACTACCTATATCACACATAAAGGGGAAAACAAGTATGAGCCAAAGGTGATGATGTATAGGATCATGCAATAGTGAGAATGAAAAATCCTTCAACTATGGCATGATAAAGCAAAGGTATTTTAGGGGATAATAGGAAAGTAGTCAATATCAGTTGATACTTAATGTTCGACATGCTTCTGTTCGATGTCCAAGAATACGATGATATTTGTAATATTGTATGTGGGAATCGTTGGGATGAATAACCAACCTATTTGAAGGTGGTAAGAGTATAAGACCTTTGTTTAAAAGTAGTTGAAGTCTCCATTCACATTCGGGTGGAGGATGTGTAGGAAACTTTATCTTCTTCAATTTGTATGGTCGTTTTCAGTTGCTAGGTTCTTATTTTTCATGAATAGAAGGAGGAAGAGGACCCCTAGGGATCCTAACATCCTAAGCTTTAGAGGGAGAGAATGGTTGTTCACGTGGAAGGAGAATGTTCAAGTTAGGAGGAGGATTCAAGATCACTGTACTAGCATCTCGAAGTCTCCTTGGTTGAAGAGGATGTCTATCAGGATGAGAAGGATCTTGATATCCTAGTCCTGTTGTGTTTGCTTCAGTTGGGTTTGGTTCCATAAATTGATGGATGTCATATTCATGTTTCGTGTCACAACCTTATTTACTCAAGATAGTGAAACTATTGCCATATGTTGTTTTGAGGTTTATGGAAGTGTTTGTGACTTTATGATCATAAAAGGGGTTTGAATGTGTTAGGTTATAGGAACTAGATCCTCTTGAGGGAGGAACCATAGGTCCATCATTAATTTTAGGATGTAAATATGCAAAGTGATGAGGAGGTGCAACAGATGGAAGATCATGTGACTTCATGGAGGGATAAAAGGCTGCATTAGCTTCTAAGTTATCAAAGCAGTCATTGTAGAACTAGTTCATGCTAACATCATCTTCTCCATTGATGTCTACATCACAAGGACAATCATGGGGAGTTGAAAGAGCATGAGGTAGCTCAATGTCATTAGGATCACAACCAAAGGCACAGTTGGACATGTCTACTAATGATTTTAATGAATTCAAAAACTTATTGAAAGAAAATGTACCATGATGTAAATAAACTAATATGCAATAAATGAGTATTAATAGAGATTCGGGAAATGAAAATAGAATGCAAGAACAGTGAACTAAAATGTATAAAAATGCCAGAAAGATGCTAAAAATACTGATTAAAAAGTATAGAGGGACTGATTCACCTTGGGTGGTGAATGAGTCCCAGGATGCAATTTTTTTTTTGTGTTTTCTAGAATTTTGAAGATGAGTTAAATGTTTTACAAAATGCAAGTACAAATGTGGAATGCAAATGTTTTTGATTTTTCAAAAATGAAATCTAAATGATCTTTTCACTAATGCAATATGAAAGTCCTAGAATGCAATAACAAAATAATGACCTAATTGAATGTTTATGAAAATTTAAATTAGGATGCAATATGAGAATGAAATAAAAAATTTAAAGTGTTCAAACGTCAGGTTCACCAAAATGAACCGTCGATTTTCGGGTCACTATGGACAACTCTAGCTCTTCTAGTGTTTTTCACCTAAAAGGAGAGAGATAGGACCCAAAAATGCGGGGGGTTCATTCAATTAATGTTATGCGTGATGTCGTTATGCATAAATGAAGTAATCTAATGCAATTAACTGAATTAAATGGATGAAAATGAATGCAAAACTAAGATTTAAACTATGCTGGAAAACACATTGTGATATGCAGAAAATGAAGAAAATGGAACAAATATGCAAAACAGAAAGAGAAGGGATGAATCTGAGTGCACCTGGATGAACTGTGATGATTTTGGAGTATTCTGGATGCTGATGAAAATTATTGATTTTTCACAGTGGGACTCATTCGCCTAGGGTGGCGAATTAGTCCTCCTCGTGAAAAAGTGTCGAAAGCTGGTTTCTGACAATCAGGATCTGGAATTTGACATAACTCAAATTTTTAGTCCTAAGGTGGGACTCATTTTCCACTGATGGCGAATTAGTCCACTCCTAAAATTTTGGAAAATCAGAAGACAACTCTGCAACACAAGACCTAGAAATGTCTGCTTGTCGGGTTACTGAAGTTAGTTCTGTAGGAAACGGACAAAAAACACTCTTCAAGCATAAAATATACTTAAGTTGACTTGAAACACCTAGTTGAATTGGAAATCAATCTTCAACACCTAATAACCTATCAAATCTGCAAACAAAGGGCTACAAACAAACATGCAATAGGGAGAAATGATTAGGGTTAGCGAATAAGGGTTTTTCTTGGTGAAACCCCACTTTAAGTAATTAAACCCTTGAAAAGATAATGAAATGAAAGAGAATGATGAATACATAACATGCAAATGTAAATACTCACTAAACTCTTGATAATGCATGTCTGAAGTAATGTCAATGGATGCTTCAAAGTGCTTGAATGTTGCTTGAATTGATGTTGTAATATGCTTGAATGCTTGTATGAAGTTGCTTGAATGAATGAGATTGTAGGAGATGTAAAATGAGATGAAAAATGCCTATTTATACAATCTTGTGTCATAGTTTACCATTCATACCTCATCACAAGATGACACCAAGTGATTTTTAATAAAATCCTGAAAAGAAATTTGAAATATTTTGAATTTGGGGTCAAGGGGGACTCGTTCACCACCCATGGTGAATGATTCCCACCTAGGACCTAAAAAAAAGTGTCAGGAAATATGTTTCATTTAATGTTGTTTGTTAGGATAATATCCAAAAACACACTTAATTAAAGCATATGAGGGCATAAAGGGGTCAAATAAGTCATAAGAAGAGATAAATAGTGAAGTTGTGCCTAGGAAAGTGTGAATTCTTGTTACAAGACTTTACAACACTTCAAAATAGGACTTGATGATGTGTAAAAAAGTGATTTTTAGGTGAATTATAATGAATAGAGTCTAGAAGAATGTATAAATGTCTTACAACACTTCACAACACCTTCACAAGATGTCATTATTTGAATTTTAGTTCCAAAATATGCATGTTCAAGCCATGTTGCAACATAAAATAAGAGCCAAACATATCAAATACCATGAAACAAGACCTAAAAGTCCATGAAAATGACAAGGGACCATTTTTATACAACACATCTCTCTTATGTTCTTTCACCAATTTCTCCTTCTTCTTGATCTCCTTGATTCACCAGAATGATTTGCAATTGACTTGAAGTCTGAACTTGATTTCCTTAGTTTGTACTGTCATACTGATCATCAAAATCATGTCCACAGGTTCTAGTTGGTGCAGTTGTGTCTTCATCAACCTTAACATTTTCACTTTCAACCATTTTCTTCAATCTCTTATTGTAACACCGGTAGGCCTTGCTATTAGTAGAATAACCCAAAAAGATTCCTTCATCACTCCTAGCATCAAACTTTCCTATATCTTTACCTCTTTTGATATAACACTTGCTTCCAAGGATTTTGAAATATCTAACAGTAGGCTTTTGACCAGTCCATAGCTCAAAAGATGTCTTACTAGTATCACATTTGATTTTAACCCAGTTAAGTGTGTATACAACAGTACTCAATGCTTCTCTCCAGTAGATATGAGGTACATTTCCTTCAAACATCATGGTTCTAGCAGCATCTAGAATTGTTTTGTTCTTCCTTTCCACAAATCCATTTTGTTGAGGGGTTCGTGGTGCAGATAACTACCTCTTCATTCCATGTTCTTCACAAAAAGAATTAAACTCACTAGAAATGAATTTACCACCTCTATCTGATCTCAGACATTTAATCTTCAGACCTGTGTCTGTCTCAACTCTAGCCTTAAAGATCTTGAACTTTTCCAAAGCTTCAAATTTATCCCTTAAGAAAGTAGCCCACATCATTCTTGAATAATCATCAATAAGCAACATGAAATACCTGTAACCTTGTAAACTTCTGACTCTAGTAGGACCACACAAATCAGTATGCACAAGATCCAACAATCCATTTGAATTTTTCTATTTACTCTAAAATGAAATTCTTGTTTGGTTTCCTAATTGACATTCCTTGCATATGGCATTAGTAGGTTTCATCAACTTAGGAAGATCTCTCACAACCTTAGTATAACTTATCTTGACAATATTATCATAATTAATATGACGCATTCTCCTATGCCACAACCAACTTTCATCAATTTGAGCAATCAAGCAACTTTTACTAGCAACACTTAGGTGAAAGATATTACCTTTTTTTTTGGTACCTGATGCAATATTATTTCTAGAATTTCCCGATATCTTGCACTTACCATCCTTGAACTAAAGATTATATCCCTTATCAACCATCTGTCCAACACTTAAATGATTATGCTTCAAACCTTCAACATACAAGACATCATTAGTATTATGCTTACCATCAAAAGAAATACATCCTCTTCCATGGATCACACTAGCTTTGTCATCACCAAATCTCACAGCACCACCATCATACTTTTCCAAACTCACAAAATTACTTTTATCTCCTGTCATATGACATGAACAACCATTGTCAATTACCCATTCATCTTTCTCTTCAACTCGAGCATCTAGGGATTTCTCCACATTTGTACAATTTGTAGATCCAATAGACATAGGATTATTTTCCTTGATAACAATAAATACAAATTCATCCTCACTTTCATTTCCTTTATCAGATTCATCATTTTTCACACCTTCATCAACAACATAGTAACACTTCTTTTGGAATTTAGGCTTGTTATTTCTTGGCTTGGAAACTCTCTCAGGACACCTTGATGCAAAATGACCTATCTTATTGCAAGAGAAACATTTAATAGGAAACTTCCCTTTATACTTACCTTGTCCTCTGGCTTCTCTTTTCATAATCAATGCTTCAAGCTCTTCTAGCTCTCTTTCTTCTTCATCAAGTTGTTCCATTTCATCCTCATATTTGAATGTCTTTCTTGATGAACTTTCACCCAGATCATATCTTTGTTTATCTCTTCCAGAAGTAGTAGCCTTGAATGCAAATTCAATCTTAGGAAGGGCATCACCAAATTCACTCAACTCAAAAGTAGTAAGCTTACCAATCAACATATCTCTGGTAATAATTGTCACAGTCCAGAGCTCTTCAATAGCACTAGCTTTGACTTTATAAGAATCAAGCAAGGATCTAAGAACTTTAGCAACAATCTCTAATTTTTCTATCTATCCACCAACACATCTAATACCACACACAAGTTCATTCACTCTTTGCATGAAAGTAGTAACATTTTCATCATCACCCATTTTCAACTTTTCATATTTCCCTTTCAAACTTTGTAGCTTAGCAATCTTCACATTAGCATCACCTTCATACAAGGTCTCCAACTTTTTCTAGATCTCATAAGCAGTCTTTAGTTCCATCACATTTGTCATCTTAGTATCAGTCAAAGCACTCAACAACACCTCCTTAGCTCTGATATTATACTTAGCATCCCTTATCTCAGCAGAAGTAGTGGAAAATTCTATGGAATAACATACCTATTACTTGTAATGCTCTAGTAGGGTTCACCAATGCATCTCAAATGGCACTCCATTCGAGTCTTCCACAAAGAATAATTTGTTCCATCAAATCTAGGACTATCCTTCTTATAAGTCACCATCCCGGATCACCTCAAGCTGTCAAACTTCTTCCAAGGAACCTGCTCTAATACCAATTGTTGGAAACACAAGGATAGACAACTAAGAGGGGGGTGAATCAGTTGTCACTGAATTTCAAACTTATTAAACTTATTAATCCTTATTCTCAGATTTGATCAATATCAATGAAAGCATGAATCAACAACACATTAGAAACACACATAACACCAAAAAATTTACGTGGAAACCTTGTTAGGGGAAAAACCATGGTGGAGGTCAATCCACAAGATTATACCCTGTTAAAAGTATAAGAAAATATGAATGGGGAATGCACATGCATTCAAGCACACTGCCTAGAGCTCACTGCTCAATTACAAAGGAATACACACTATCTTACAGAAAGGTTTTGATTAAATCCATCAGATTTTGAACTGAGAAAATAGCATCTATTAATGCCTGGTTATAGTTCTGGTTAAGCTCATGAGCACTTCTTCACTCTTCTTCACACTCTGCTCTACCTTCGAATGATCTAAACAATATTCACACATAGGACTCACAAATGTCGCTCTCACATGCCTCTTAGTCTTCTTCAAATGATAAAATAATTGCTTATATATATCCACAACAAGAAATTACATCACTATAAGTCGATTCCAACAAAAGAATATAAACAATATAAACAATCATCTCAGATCAATAAATATTATTCATGCGAATCAACCAAGGTTGGCCATAACATAGTTAAGACCCAAATATCATCCTCGAACACGAACCACTTCAATTAATTAATCCTCAAAGATCCACAACATGAATCAACACCTTGTCGGCCAGGAACATGAAAAACATGAATACGCAAGAGAAAATATCGGATCACGAGCACAACAATCAATGCAGACATGCAACACAGATAGAGCACAAACTAGAAACATCCACAAACATTATGAAACACTAGAGAAGCATCCACAACAACTGAAATTACTGAAATCACATGATCTTCATTCAGGAACATAAACTGAAGTAAATAGAAAAACTGTTAGAATACAAATCTTCATAACTTGATCAAATCTTCACGCAGATCTCTAAAGCTTGGCGTGGATAAACTAGATACACTCAACAAGAAACCCTTTAGTCCTTAACCTTTGAACACCAACGTATTGAACTCACCAACAAAAAGAACTTCGCTTCACCACTAACAACCTGCAACACTTCTTATTAGAATTTTCTCAATATCCTTGACATATACAACTTCTAGTACATTAATGCTAATAGTATTGACATCAATGAAAACCACATATCAGCAACACAACCATAATATCCAACACCCCCTCTGTTGATGACAAGATTAGGGGAAGAGGATAGTTCCCCTAGGAAGGTGATGGGCAAGGAGGGTATCTCCACCCATGTAATAGCAGTCAATGTCCTCTAGAGAAAGATGATCCCTCTACTAAGAATGATAATAAAAAGTTGACCTTAGATCTCTTAGGCTTCAAACCATTAAACCAAGATGCACTACAATTTTTCCAAGACCTTTTGAATAGTTTGAACCTAGATAGGGATATTGCAACCCCAACCAAAGATGAAGACACAAAGAGGAAGGGTAGTTAGGGGGGTTGTACTGACACACCCCAACAAAAGGAAATTAAAAAAGAGGATGAAGAGGGAGGTAGCATGGTGAAAAAAATTCTTAAACAAAAAAGGAGGGGAAGAAGGAATAAATAGAAGGAGGATGCAATCCCCTACCAAAAGAGTAAATTGGGAAAGGTAACCCTCCCTAAGTGATTTGACTCCTTTAGGAGCTTGGATGATGGACCCCAAACAATAAAATCTAATGACTCTTAATTGTGCTTCCTAGAACATTAGGGGGCTTGATTCCCCAGATAATAAATATAATGTTAGGAGATTCTTAAACCAAGCCAAGAAAAAGGACATTATGATGCTTCAAGAAGTCAAAGTAGCAAACTTCCAGCTAGAGACGAGTTTAAACTTTATCTAGAAATAATCCTCCCAATTTGTTATGAAACATGAAAAGGGGATAGGAGGTGCTACAATATTGATCGCAAATAAGTGGGCCAAATTGGTTACCAATCATGCGCTTTCACCATGTAACAGAGCTATTTGGAGTGTGATTGAAAGAGATAATTTAAATTTTGGAATATGCTCGATATATGCCCCTAATGACTATAGACAAAGGTGTTTACTCTGGGATTGGCTAAGTGATCTACAGGATGTTCCCTGGATCATTTGATGAGATTCCATAGAGCACACTGAGGATAAATTAGGTGGGAGTGTTAAATGGGCGGGAAAGACAATGAGAAGTTCTTTTGGTATAAAATGAAAAATAAACTCTAGCTTTTTTTATCTAATTGAAGGACTAAGAAAAGAAAAGAAAAACATATGGTTCACATGGTGCAATTTCCAAAAGGGTGGGAAAATAATATACTATAGGCTGGATAGATTCTATGCTAATAAGGAAGTGTTTCAATTTGATAAGGTGGATGAGACCAATACTAGGGTCAATGTGACTCCTTGGATTCTCTCAGATCACCACCTAGTATCGATCACAATGATTTTGGAAAAAGATCAACATGTTGGTATGAAAAGAGAGGATAAATTCCTATTGAATATAATGCTATTGGAGAATGAGGATTGTTGCAATGCCATATTTACGGTCAAATAAATCAACAAATGGATGCATAAGGGCCTATCTAACATTGAAAGATGGAATACAAATGTGGAAGCCTAGAAAAGAATCTTCCAAACTATTGGGCAGGAGAAGGAAAAAGACCTAAGAAGGAAAGAAAATGTACTACAAGGGAATCTCCTAAAAGTTGAAACTGCCCTGCAAGAGGAGCCCAATAATATCTTGGTAAATGAGGTGCTAGTAATTGTGGAGGGTGAACTGAGAAAATTCAGCTACTAAAAGACCAAGGCAACAAAATTCAAGCAATACTAAATTGGACCACTCAAGGGGATAGAAGTACAAATTTTTTCTTTAAATTCCTAAAAAGAAAAGAAGCAAAGGAGAATATCAATGTGATGTGGCACAATGACAACCTAAGAAAGGACCCTAAGGATATCCAAAATTACTTCCTCCAATTCTACAAGGAACTCTTTATATTAGAAGGGAATAATACAAAAAGCCAAAAGGAAAGAGGGGATTGCATAAAAATAATCCCAAGGAAAATTTTTGAGCAAGAGGCTCGCCTTTTGAATAGACACCTCTCCCTAGCAGGGGTCAAGGTAGCGATCTAGGCCCTGAATAATGACAAGGCCCTGGGGATGGATGGAATCCCCATTGAATTTTAAAAAAAGAACATAGATTGGGTGAGTGAGGAACTCCTCAATGTATACACTGAGGCAATTGATGTGGGTTCTCTAGGAAGAAAAAATAAATAAAGGCATATAAAGCTAATCCCTAAAGAGGGAGACAAGGAACTTGTTAAAAATTGGAAGCTTATAACCTTACTGAATGTCTCCTACAATTTTTTTTGAAAAAGCCATAGCCCAAAGGTTGGTTGGGTTGCTTCCAAAAATAATCAACACCACACAAACACACAAATAGGTTTTATTAAGGGGAGATACATCCTTGAGAACCTCCTAACAAGCTGAGAGGCAATGGAATGGACTAGAACCTTAGGGAAAAATATGGGAGTGCTCTTAGTTGATTTTGAAAAGGTGTATGATAGAATAGAGTGGACTTTCATAATGATGGTCTTGGAAGCTGTTGGGTTTCCAAAGAGACTTTGCAGAATGATTGAAACACTTATGAAAGATGTAAATGCACAAATTGAGATAAATAGATGGTTGATAGAGGAATTTGAGTTGCAAAGATCCATAAGGCAAGGTTGCTCCCTATCCCCTTCACTATTTGTGGTAGTTGTGGATGCACTACATTATATTCTTAGAGGTAACCAACTATCTCCCAAAGTAAATGGCCTTATCCTTCCGAATAAAGAAGAGTTAATAAACCTTCATTTTGTAGACGACATAGCCCTTATTTTAAAATTGGAAGAAGAGAATGTGGACCACCTCATGGGAAAACTTAAACTCTTGGAGAAATTTTTAGGCTCAATGATCTCAATAGCCAAATCTATCATGCTCGAATAGGAAGAAAATCAACCTCCTTGGTTTGATAGGTTGGGGTTGCAATAGGGGGGACCAAGTAAAATAGTAAGATACTTGGGGATCCCTTTTGTAGCCAACCCCAACTTGAGAGACATGTGGGATTGGGTGAAGGGAAAGATTGAGAAAAAGTTAAACAATTGGAATAAAAAATACCTCTCATTGGCAAGGAGGGTTCAAATGTGCCAAAAAATATTAGCCTCCTATAACATATACTACTCCTCGACGTGGCTCTTCAATAGCTATCAAGTTGAGGAAATAAAAAGAAAATTTTCTAATACCTTTGGTTAGATGGCAAAGGCAATAAGAAAATACATTCAATAAAGTGGTAAATTTTTTGTATGGATAAGCAAATAGGTGGCCTTGGTCTAAAATACTTAAAACAACAAGGCATAGCCTTGGCAACAAAGTGGATGTGCAAAGTACTCACAAGGGATGAGCTCTAGAAAGTTTTGGTTAGAAATAACATTCTACATGCTACTCCAAAAAGAGCCAAAACCTGGAAACACTTGCCTCTTTCTGACTTGATCTTTGGCAACTTTGCAATAGCTCCTGCTGGGATCAAAGTATTTAAAATCTTATGGAAAGCTTGGGAATCCTCAAAAGCTAAAATTATAGAGAGGTGTCAAATTGAAATAGACATCAATAATATCTTCCTAGAAAGATTCATTTGACGCAATTTAATCCACAATGACAAGCCCCTGGCATTACTACAGGGGTACTCTTCTAAATCTTGGAACCAAAAAGGTCTATCTTGCTTTAACCAGATCTTAAAGGAGGGCAATCTAAAATGTTGGGATGCTTTGAAAATTGAGTTTGACTTGCCACAATCTCAAAAAAGAACATTTGAAACCATCAAAAGAAATATAGTAGTACCCACAGCTAACATGAATATTAAGAATAATAATGTGCATGATCTTAATAGTTTGGAAAGTAGTTCAACATTGTAGGTTTAAAGGAAAAAGAGATATATGGTCTCCTGAACAACAATCTAGAACTTACATCTAAGGGTTGAATCAGAAGTGGAAAGTAAACTTAAGCTACAAGGAATGGAACCAAATATTTAGATACTGTTGGAATAATACCTCAGAACCCAAAAAGGAAACATTTAGATGGATGTTGTTAATGCAAAGATTATCAAATGTGGAATCCAATATGAATCCACTAGTTTGCAACATCTGTAGAAAATCTGATTTTGTAATGCATATTTTTTTTAATTATTTTTTTGCAAGAGAAATTTGGAATATTTTTAAAATTGACACGTTGAAAGGAGGTCAAATAAGAGAGGAAAGAAAATTAGAAATTATTATGGGAAAATATCATGGCTTTGGAAAACTATTAACCTATTCTAGCTAATACTATCAACTAAAATACTTTGGTTTATTTGGAAAGTAAGGAATAAAGAAGCCTACCAAGGTTGTAGAAGAGATCTTACTGAGTCTTTTAGAAAGCTCACTTTCCACTTTTTCTATGTCTAGGTAGCTATCACTATCCAAGTATTGAAGGAGAAATTCAAAGAACTGATGGAGGAAGGCAAGGAAAAAATCAACATGAAGGAAGTGGCATTTGCTAAGCAGTGGCTGCAACATAGAATGCCATACAATCTAGAGAAAAGTAGCTACTAGAATAGTAGAGAAAGAAAGAAAGGAGGGGGGTTAATGCCCTCTCCCACTCATTTTCTATAAAAACAACATATGTACAAATGTATTAGCATTGTATAAACAACATATGTACAAACAACATTTTTTGTAAAATCAACATATATATAAATGCAACTAAGTTAGGAAGATTGTTGATAAGCAAGGGTTGTAGTAGTGGCCTCATATGTAATGGATCAACATACTAAACAATAATACCCCTAATGCTATTTATATATGATATACCTTCAACTATAATGAATACAAAAAAAAGAATTTATGTTTTGTTGTAAATTCAATATGAATCATTGTTGAGCCATCCATAGTTTATAATTGTCCATATATTCTCAAAATCTTGCCTAAGAAAAACAAACCCTACCCAACTAAAAGAAAGTTTGATCTCCATTCAAATGAATCACTTGAAATTCTCTTAAAACACATTCGTCTTCTTTCATTCCAAACACTTCACAATCCTATAATATTTAAAATCAAAAGATGTTTGTAAATTTGCTTTCCAATAATTATTTTATTTAATTAATTCAACAAATTTCTAATTTTTAAAAAATTGTATTATATTACAAGTAATATGATTTTTTTTTAACTTAAATTATCAATTTTAATAGAATGCTAATTTTTATGAACAGATTATTTTATTTCTTTATTATTGAGATTTATAATTACACTATGCATATTGTAACACTTTAAAAGCAACCCCACATTATTTTGATGCATTTTCTTTTTCCTTTAATACATTTGCTATATTTTTCACTCCGTTTGTACACCCCAAAATTCTTGTGAGATCAACTGCCCAGTTTGATTTGGTTCCATCGTTTGCTTGTCACAGCTCTTCTGATTTATTGGTTGCTGCCCTAAATTACTAGGACCCGGAAGTAGTGGATCAAGAAACGGGTTTGTTGCATAATCAACGTTGGTGTATGCAACATCTTCTGATGTTGTTAATTCCCTGCAACTATTGCTACTCTTCATTTTGCTTGGCATCGCAAGCAAAGCTAATGCCCAATATCCTCCTGCCTCAACTGCATTGGACGTATGAGACGTCTCAGGGCAAGACAATATTTTGATTCCCAGAGATCGAGCATTGGCTTCCTCAATATCATTATCGTAATGGGTAGGCTGAGATTTCACATGAGCTTTATCCTTTTCATCCTCATTTTCTGTCTGCTGCCCTCCATCTTCTTCCTCCTTTTTATCTTCTTCCTGTTTTTTCACCTCCAATGTAAAAACACTGGTATTCGGGGCTTTAACATGTAACATCACATTCAGAACGAATTCCTCCATTTCTCCAACAATACAATTGAGAGACGAAGTGCAGGGAGACAAAAAATTGCATTGCGCAGGGTTTCTAACAATCTGCTGAACACATAAAAATCTGTTCATCTGATGAAGGCATTTCTTATAAGTTTTAAGGGCGATCGTAGCTTCAGAAAAACCCAATTCAAAGAACGAGTCGGGCACCCTTAATAACGCCTCGTAAATTGAAGAGAACACCATATCACAGTCGCTCATAATAAATTCAACCGTGTATTTAATCAAGGAAACATTAAGGTTTTCTTGTGAGGTGGGAACGCAGTCTAAGAGAAGGCGAAACGCCTTCTGTAAGGCGGCCGAATATTTGAGGAGGTCCTTATATTCCAAACGGGCAACTCTCTGTCGCCTGTCATTAACCAAATCATATCTTGTGTGAATGAAATGAACGCGGAAGTACAAGTAGATGCAATAACTCCTTACCATAATAGAGTATTCGAGGGTGCGAGAGTCGGAAGCGTCGAGGAAGTGGGAGATCTGATGAAGTAATGTGGGCGTGAAGATTTGGTGCAGCTGGTCGACATAAGTATGATGGCCTTGTTTAATAATTGTGTGAAAGACAGAAAGGGACTTGAGAGCAACGTTCCAGGATCTAGTGTTTGTCAAGCGCCTGGTAAGAAATGCGGCAAGGAAAGCTCGCTCTCCAGATCTGTAAGAGAAGGTCGCAGTGAGAATCCTTTGGAGGTACTTTTCTTTGGGTTGATAGTTGTTGTGCTTGGTGGCCTTAATGATTGCCACTTCCAGCTCACAGAAAAAGCTGGTGGCCGTGGCTACTGTTGCAGACGTTGCGTCCTTCATTGCATTTCTAAGTTTTTCCAGTTTCCACATTCTTGCTTTGCGGATTTTATATAATCTGGATAACTGATTTTAGCAGATCACTCTCTTCAACCAACAATTTCAATTTCAATCTTCGCACTCTTGCGTTTAATAGGCAAGGGGCGCGGCCTTTGGTACAAATGGCACTGAAAGATCCGACCTTATCTTTTCAATTAACTTAAGATTTTAAAAAAAACAATGAACCAATACGAGTGATCATAATTCAATCATTGCAAGATGTGTTTCTAAAATGGTAAAGACATTCACTTCCCATATGTTATGTAGTAGCTAATTTTGAAACAAACCAAAACTAGCTTGCACATATTAAACATTAATATATATAAAATGTGTTGCGAATTATCTTTCTCTAGGTGTCTATTTTCATCATTTTTTCTCTAATCAAAACTCTAATCCTAATCCTAATTGAATGCTATTTTAAATTGTAACCATTTGTTTCCCGTTCAGATTACCACTTCATATTTATCTTCCCAAAATTAATATTAAAATACATTTAAAATAATATTCAAGTTTTATTGAAAATATTTAAAAATTTTAAAAAGCAGAATCTCAAACAAAACTTACAACAAAATCATAAAAAGAAAATTGTTTTTTAAATTCATTTTAGGAAGTTAACAATAATCACTATGTTTTTTTTTTCAAAAGATAAGAAGATAAGATTTAAAAGTGGATATGGATTTGCATGTCATTTGAACATCAATTTCTAGTTGAAGAATTTTTCCTTACACATTGTTTTTTTGGTGGATTCCATTTTAATACGCCTCTTGGCATAAGTATATTTCGCCTGGTGGCATTAATGCCTACAACCTACCTACATTAATGAATAGCTCACATGGGTATCTTACAGTTGAATATTTTACATCAAATAAATTTAATCAATTAGCTAAGTAACTAATTTTTATAATAGAGTTGGGATTGATAATTGAATTAAAATAAATATGATATTTAAGATAATAGAGAGACTTAGTTCTAGAAATTAATGAAGGAAGAATTAAATTAATATTATTCTAATTCAATTTGTTATTATCATAAAATTTTGTATCTTTGTCTAATGAATTTCTTTATCTAAATTATTACAAAAATTTATGCAAATTGATCCTAAGTCGTATGAGTTTGATCCTGTTTATTTTTTAGAATTAATTTGCTAGAAAGAACCCCTAAATACTTGTTCACCTTCACCTTCTAAATATTTGAATCTATCAAGGTAGTGTTTAGAGACACCACTGAGGAGCTTTCCAACTACGCAGGTGAATGGGTTCTGCTAGAGGTCAAATCACTTGGTGGACTAAACTAATGGTAAGGAGAAAGATTGAAGAAAACATTCAAAAACATGTAAGTGGACTATATAATGATGTGGATTCAATTTTTTTTTATTGTCATTTGAAATTGAAGCATTATCTAGTTATTCTCCTCTTAGCATGTGGGTTCACTATATAATTAAGTGTTCATTAAATGTCTTTATATACCATGACATATTAACATCTCACATGAAAATTTTGTTAGGTTAGCTCGTAACATCCAATAGAAGGGAAAATAAAGTTGTGTTTTGAATTTGGAATTTTGGGAATCAATGTTTATTTCCCCGCTCCTTAAGTTTGACGTAGAGCAATCCCAAGTCACATGCTAATAATATAAAGAAACAAGTTGGTGGTCTCAAAATAGGGAGTGCATGAGTAGAAATAAATAGAAATTAGGCTAAATAAGTACATGGAGCATTATTGGATTGTGATTCATAATTAACACAAAATTATACTACTTGTCCACCTGATATTCATTAACAAATTCCCATCAAAGTGGACAAAAAACTAAAAGAGAAATGGCATGGGTCACTAATTTCACCATTACATTCCACCCACTTTGATGTGTGTGTCAATCTAAGATGAGCAATATTTTAAATCATAAGGATACTCATATCCAAAATGAAAGGTAAATATTCAAACAGTTATCTTTGAAATAGGATAAGTGATTCTTTTTGTACTCAAATTTGAATGAACTCTACATTAGAACCTACCAAAAAAAGTATGCAATGAGTAGCCTCTACCACATGATGAAAATAAGCACAAACTAAAAGTTATTTTAGTCATCTATAGAAAAATGGAAACAAAAGGAAAGTAATATAATATTATGCTCATTTAGAAAATGCTACTAGAAACTTTGCATGATACAATAAATACATTATAAGTGTTAGTGTGTTACAATCATTCTATTAAAAAATGCATCATATAGAAATGTGATAAATATCAACATGGTATAGATAATGCAATCAAAACTCTACACAATATGCATGTGGTAAAATTTCATGTGATATTAACATGTGATTCGATAATAATCAACATAGTATGAACATGTGACTATAGAATGATATGAATTTTCCTAGATATGATGATGAGTCTCTTTCTAGCATGAGGTACTATTTGAAATTCCAAACCATATAAGCCTTCATTTGAATCAAAAGTATGCAAACAATTAGAGGCAATAAGAAAAATAGATCATGAAAAGCACATATACTTATAAAAAACCATGTAAGTTTATGTTTAAATGAACTATAACCACCAAAGCACATGGAATAAGTTTGTATGAACATGTGACTACAAAATGATATAACTTTTCCTAGATATGATTATGTGTCCCTTTCTACCATAAGATACTATTTTAAATATCAAACCATAGAAACCCTCATTTATATCCAAAGGATGAAAATATTTAGAGGTGAGAAGAAAAATAGAGATTGAAAAACATGTATACCTTATATAAAATCCACACAAGTTTGTGTTTAAATGAAAGATAAACACAAAAGCACATGAAATAAGGTTTCCCAAGATTGGATGTTTAGAGTAATAGGTTTTTACTTAATTATTTTAATCATATTGATTAATTAATTAAGTCACTTTTACTTTCTTTTACTTAAGCTAAACTTAGGCATTCTTTATTTTATTATTATTCCTAGGGTTTTCAACTTTAGGGTTTGGATCTCTTTTTATAAGGATTGATCTTTTGTAATATAATATACTTGATTAATACATTTTTTCTTCATGTTTCTAGAGCACCATTTTTATGTCCCTTGATCTCTTTTGTGTGACAGGTTATTTGTTTGCAAGTGTTCATTGGGATTTGTGAGATTGTATTATTAACTTCTACATGGTATTAGAGCTCCAAATCTGTAGCTTCCAGTTCCCTTTTTTAGGGATCTTTCCTTGAAGAATTTTTTTAGTGCATCTAGGGTCAAATAGACCTCTCCATTAAATCTAGAATTTCCAAAATGGTCAAGATTGACCTTTGTTTTGTTAAAATTGGCTTCCATTTGTCAGATCTATGAGGGTTTGAAGAAAGGGTTTTTTTGCCAAATCCAGGGGGTAGTTGGTTTTTCAAAATACTTTGGGCCCAAATCGACCTCACCATCATGTTTAGAAGGAAAAAAAACCCTAAGATCAACTACCAAATCATCAAATTCTAATCCAGAAACCTTTGAGGCAAATTTTTTGCCAAGGCTGTATGGCCTCCCCAGCATGTGGATCGAGGTAAAAATAAAAAATATTTTTATATTTTTTTCCTACATTTTTTTTTTAAATCATAAAAAAATATATTGAAAATTCTTTTTAAAAAAAGGCCACAGGTTTTTGGTTTTTGTTTTTAATTAATTTTTTTATTAAAAAAACTTCTACCCACATGGGGCGGGGTACCCAAAGGGGTACCACCGCTTACCATAATGGCAGGTTGGCGATGCCTTGGGCCCCACCTCCATTGTGGAAAGGGTATGGGGTGGTACTGACCCTACCACATAGTGGCAAGCATGGCCCCGCCTCGACCCCTTCCTATTTTTTCAATTTATTTAAAAAAAATAAAAATATTAATATAATTTTTTTTAATTGTTTTTTTTTAAATAAGCCCAATTGGGAAAATATGGCAATGACCATTTGGTCATCAATTTTAACGTCGTATTTCTATTGTGATGGCCATATGGCCTTCAATTTTTTTCCAACAAACTATGTAATTGCCCTTTTAGGGCAGTTTTCTTTCAAAGACAATAACTTTTGCCCACGGTGTCGAAATCAGGAAAACAAGATATCATCGGAAAGAGGACTCAAAGCACTTTTCAGTAGTGTAGGTATTTTTTGGAAATTTTTTCTTAGGTCCCTATTATTTCTAGTCAAATCCATTCCTTTCTAGAGTTGCCTTTAGTGTTTTCGGCATAACTTTTGCATACAATATCAAAAATGGGCAAACAAGATATTATCAAAAGGCTAGTTTCGAGCTCTTTGTAGTGGTGTAGGTGGTTTCCAAATTTTATTTTTTGTTTCTTCCAAAAATACTTATCAGATGTAGTCCTCTTGGACCTTATGGGCTCGCATGTATTTTATCATCTATAAATGCATTGAAATAAAGTGCCTCATCTTTGATGTGTAGTATTGGGATTCTTGCAAATAATATTGTGCCATTATTGTACTTGCACTATTATATAAAGTGTCATGGGGGGTTGATGTTTTCCCTTGTTTGTCATCATACCTTTGTCTAGTGAGTGTTCATTCCACGACAATAGTGAATCACATTGATTCTTGCCTCATGCGTTTGTACCTTTTTTTGCACACCCTTTATACTTTGTTGGTACTTTCATGTTTTCAAACTTATATTTTCTTGGTTCTTCTTCATGCAATTCTTTCTGGCATTTAGTTTTAGTGTACCGATCATGACTCTCCCTTGTCAGGATTATGGGGGGTTTCTACTATTGGTGATATTGCTTCCTTGGTTTTGTTGGAGTGAGCTATGTATTCAGTATTTGTTCCTATGTACTTTCAGATATAGTGTACGTCAGTGGCTGGTTACTTGTATTTCGTTGAGACATGGATCACTTACCATATGGGCACTCTTGCATTCAGGAGGCAACCTTCTATTTTCACTTGACCAGTTCTTTAGACTATTGGTACTTGTGCCATCTATATTTTTGAGTTATTGGTGTTTTCCTTGGCTTGCTATCAGATTTGAGTAGTGTCGTCAGGGACACTCATATATATTTGAGTCTTTTTTTATCCTAATCATCATATGTTTCAGTGAAGTTTCTTCTTTTAGCATTTTAGTAGTCATTCTACGATAGTGTTTGTGGCTTCTTCATACTTCAATGGTGTTTTTCATGTTCATCCTTTGTTCCTATGTTTTGGGACACTTGTTCTTATTCTTTTTGGGACATTCTTGTTTGGAGGCTTCTTATTCCTTCACATGTATTTCTCTCTTTTGGACAGGATTTTTTCCCATGAGGTTTTCTCCTTTTCTCCTATTGTGAGAGATCTTTTACATTTGTACATGGGTACCTCATTAGGCCTAGTTTTTGGGACCCATCTTTACTTTCATGGATACGTCCTTAGTTTTTTAGCTTCTCCCTAATTTCATCTTAAGGGGGGTTGTTAGAGTAATAGGTTGTTTAATTAATTAATTTAATAATATTGATTAATTAATTAAGTCACCTTTACTTTATTTCACTTAAGCTAAACTTAGGAATTCTTTATTTTACTATTATTTCTAGGGTTTTCACCTTTAGGGTTTGGATATCCTTTTATAAGGATTGATCATTTGCAATCTAATATACTTGATTAATGCATTTTTGCTTCATGTTTGTAGAGCACCATTCTTGTGTCTCTTGATCTCTTTTGTATGACAGGTTATTTGTTTGCAAGTGTTCATTAGGATTTGTGAGGTTGGATTATCAACTTCTACACACATAAATAAAATATAGGCATAAACATGTATATTAAAATTTTCACCCAATATAAGCAAATGATAAAATAAATATGTCCTTAAAGCTTGACAAGGATCATATATCAAGGATGTAAAATATAGGGTATGAAAAGCATGATAAGTGTTATTCTAACCATCTTGTTAATGAGGTTGTTAAACCCTTCATGCAATTCTTAGAGAATGTAATCATTTTCCCCTAAATATAGCTCCTTCAGGTAGGAATTACTAATTGTCTAGAGAATTATTATTCATTTGAAGTAAAAAAAAAAATGTGAATTTTAATTTAATGTTTCATATATTATGGAAGTTGAATTAGTGATAAATATGGAAATAAACATTACAACATGTTTAAAATAGTGAATTTTGATGAAGACTTTAAACATGTTACCTAGACCACTAGATCTAAAGAGGAGAGTTCTTAGTGTCCAAAATTTTAGAAGCTCGCATCCTATTCTTCCTTCAAATATGTACTATTCAATATATCTCTCAAAAAAAGAATTGTCATTGATGGCCTTTAGAAGCACCACTCCCAATTGGAACGGTTATTTGGAATACCACTCCCACTTTTTGTATTAAAATATTTAATGGATAACTTATTACATTTTTTAGTTGCAACTCTAGTCTTCAAGTTCTTATCAAACTTTGTTAGAAAAATTCATGTTCAATGCATTTTTGATTCATAGGAAAAATTTTAGGGATTAAATAGAGTTTCAAATAAAAATAATAACATGACTTTTTTTCAAGTATACTTTTTTGTCTTTGTTTTGATGTAACCTTTCTCCAAAATAAACTTAATAAGCACTTAATATAGTTTGATATTTTCTATGTTCATAAAAAAAAATTTAATATAAAAGTAAGTTCTAAGTATTTTAGAGGATTTGAACACTCATCCAAAAGAAGAAGAAGAAGAATTGATTTAATTTGAAGATAAATCTATTTTGACTATTAGATGTAGGCATGTATGTTAATTGTTTTTACTATTAATTATAAACTATTGTTAAATCATGATTTGTCAATTTTATGTGTCCATATATTATTAAATTTTTGAATGTGTTCTAATATCAATCTTTACTATAATAGATGTGTTAAAATATTCTTATTTCATTTTGTTGTGTTTCAAAAAATGAATAAAAAATATAGAAATATAAATATAAAATCTTCAATTGAATCAATGAGGTTCTCAACTATCCCTATTTAATATATCCTTGGACACCACCCTATTTTGACATGAGACATTGGTTGACTAAATTAAATAGATTTAATGAAGTCTCATTAATTTTTGGTGCTACTGTTGACGATGGTACCTCTATTGAGGATGGTGCTTTTAGGTGATACTAGGTTTATACTTCAGTAATCAAAACTAGTATTTATTTGATATAAAAATTAATTTCTTAAATTTAAATTTCTTCTAAATGGTTAGAAAAGGGGACTCACAAGGCCATTTTGTAGTGAATAACCCCTATCCGCATTACAACAACAAAATATATAGGGAAAATAATTGAGTAGAAAATATACTTAAGGTAAGAAACATTACCTCAACCTTTTGAGAACACCCAACAACTCAATAAAAATCAACTAGAAAATAAACAAGGTATTTCTCAAATAAACCAAGAAATTATACAAGTTGAAGGAATCATTTTAGACAACCCAATATAAAATCACAATGGAAAACTAGATAATAATGTAGAATGTTCACCCACCCAATCAAATTAAATCCATTTCAATATGTAATATTCCATTTTAATATGTAATTATCCATTTTTTATTGAAATATTTGAAATAATTATCCATTTGAATGGTAGCCTTATATAATATATAATTCTAAGTATTCAACTATGGCCTTGCCTTGAAATTTCAATTATGCCAAAGAGTAAAAAAAATCTATCAATTTTTATAATTCTCATCAATAATAGCTATCTACTAAATTTTGTATAGTATAATTTTTATTACATGATCAATTTAATTTACCTTAATATATCCTTGACTTGTCGTTTTGTCATTACTTGTAAATGGGAATGGAATCCCTTGTTTTATAAGATAGGTAATATGTCCTCTCATTCCTTACATAGCTAGTTCCAAACTAACCAATTGAGACTTACGTATTTGAGTAGATTTATCCTCTTTCAAAAATTCGTTCATCTTGATTTTGGTAGCTCTTTTGTTATCAATCCCAATCAGAAATTAAATTTTCAGAAAATATTTCATACAATTTTTGCACAAAAAATTTGGGCATATACGAAATTTGGAGAAAGAGAGGTCAAGAACTTTTTAGTCTCTAATTTGATCTCTACACTCAAATTTCGAGTAGAGTCTACAAATTTCAATGTAGATTCAATCTCTCCAACTATCTATCCAATTATAGCCCAATATTAGAGGTATAACTCTTGAATCAAGTGGGTGACAACTAAATATTGATTGACACTTTCTAATTCCCTATATAAATTTTGAACCATTTGATATCTAGAACAAAGTATTCACTCAATTGTTTCATTTGATTCTACCAATTATCAAATGTTATTATAGATATTATTTTATGAATTATGTACATGGATATTTACACATGGTATTAATCCTACTTAGGTGTTCCAGTTAGTTAGAGGGAGATAAATTTTAACTAGTTTAAGTTAGAGGGAGTCAACTACTTAGCTCCATTATTAAAGGTGGTGGTTTATCAACTCTGCCCTATTTGTACATTCATTTTTTGGTTAATACATATTTATTATATCTAATTTTATGTATTATTTATCTTGCATATTTTATTTTCATCTCGTATTAGGAGTATGTGTTTTCTTATCTTACAAGGCTCAATATATACTAGAATTATATCCAAAGATATTTGAAAATATTACATGGTATCAAATCCATTCTAGGTTTTGATTTTTTAGTTTATATTGTCTATTAAGTTTAATTTATAAATACAAGTTCATCAAAATGTTCAAGTTATTTTGTTTGTCTTGGTTTTTTGTGTGTTCAATAAAACATTAGGCAAAGCTCATCAATCTGGATTTTCTTTGATGATTTTATAGGCTATGCATGGTGTGTGGAGGTTTAACAATATATACAAGTGTGTTGTCCCCTAATGATGACTAGCTCATTTTT
The DNA here is from genome assembly GCA_007258455.2 of Sequoia sempervirens. Taxonomy (NCBI): domain Eukaryota; kingdom Viridiplantae; phylum Streptophyta; class Pinopsida; order Cupressales; family Cupressaceae; genus Sequoia; species Sequoia sempervirens. Next base: position 1,264,863,255 of record VDFB02271358.1, read on the forward strand.
AAAAAAATTGAAATTAAACCATCACTTGATGCATTGATAGTCTAGGTTTCCAATGGGATTTTTCATATCATTCATTTTGAGCATGATTAGGGGTTGTTGTTTTGAAACCCTATTGCTAGTTAATCAAATAATTCCCTATTTTCACAAATCATCATCCAAACTATAATCACTAATTCAAATTGGTTGATATAGGTGGATGATGCCAACTCGAATTCCAAATGCCGAAATTGAAGATTGTTTTATACTCAAAATCAAACTCCTACATTGGTGAAAAATTGAAAATAATTAAATTTTGAAAACCATGTGTTTCTGGGAGGATATATCTTAGAGGGGTGTTCCTAGGAGTTTTTTGAGTAATGTGGCAAGTTTGTATAGCAACCCAATTTCTATATTGAGAGAAATTAAAGTTTTATTTTTTTGAAAAAATATTAGAAATAATTAAAATCTAAATATTGGTTTCTTGAAGTGAAGTTACTTTTCTAAATTTTAAAATAATTATTAGATTAGGTTTTTTTGAGTGTTTCAAAGTGTCATTTGAGGAATATTGAGTGGGCTTAAACTTATTGCTTTCTAAATCCTAACCTCATTTCTCACCTCTACTCATTTCCTAAACCCTATTGCTCACAAAATTACAATTTATAACCTCATTGCTCAACTATGCCCATTTCCTAACCTTCATTTGCTCGTGTTTAAAAAAAAATTAACTTAATTTTCTTATATTTGGGTAAATTACAACCCTATTGCTCAACTTTTTCCAAATTCTAACCTTGTTGTTCAAGTTTGTCACTTTTCTAACCCATTTTGCTCACATTTTAATAATTTTAGCCTTCATTTTCTTACATTTGAATAAATTTTAACCTCGCAAAAAAAATTAAAAATTCTTAACTTGTGAGCATTTAAAAAGGAAAGGGGAAACAAGGTTAGTTTATTTCATAGCATTCATGTAGAGTAATGATTTCATATATCAATGAAGTTCAATGTTTAAGCAGCCTTGTGAAGACTTTTGGAAAAATGAAAATTACAAACTTGTAGACTTCTACGGAAGCATAGCCAAGGTACATGTAATGTTTGATAGAGCATCTCAAGATAAACCTGAGATAGAGCAGCATAGAGAGTAGTTTTGAGTTACCGACATGACCAACACTAGTATGGGAGCTTTGAAATAGTAAATAGGCATCATGTAAAAGCACAAAGGAATAAGGGTTTTCTCAAATATTCTAGTTGCAATTATTTTGGTAGACATGCATATAAAGTACTACATTTGATACAAGATATGTTGGTTGATAATATCTCACTTAATTCATTTACTTACAAATTTTGGATGAAAACTTGTGCCGACATTTCAAAAATTAATGGAGTGGAGAAAGTATTAGATGAATTGAAACTTGATGCTAGATTCAAATATGATCATTCTATATATAATAACCTACCAACCATTTATATCAAAGAGGGGTTTATTAAGAAAGCATAGGATGCCTTGATAGAAATAGAGCACAAGATTTTCATGAAGGATCATAGTGCTTATAATTCCCTTATTATAATACATACAAAGCTTGGTGTTAAAGGTCAAGCATATTAATATGGAAGAAGTTTTCAAAATCCATTCCCAAGATGACCAATGCAGACTATATATGCATGCTTGCTTCATTGGTGAAGCTTGCAGACATCAAGGGAGCCCAGAAGTGTTTTAGAAATGGGAATCTGATGGCCTGAGTTATGATATCAAAGTGCCAAATATATTAATTGGTGCTTATCTTACTGAAGGGATTATAAAAAGGAAAAATCACTTCTTGAACATGCCTGAAAAAAGGAGGCAAACCAAATTACAAAACATGGGATATGTTAGTGGATGAATATTTAAAACAAAAACAAATAGATTAAGCTATAGGAGCCATGGATAGATCTATTTCAAAGGTAAAATATTGTTAATGGTAGTGTAAACTAGGGAAGGCACTTTCCATTCTAAAACTTTTTGAGGTATCAAGTACTATTGATGGTGTAGAGGATATGTTCAAAAGGCTAAGAAATGTTGACCATGTTAATATAGATACTTATAACTCATTGGTTTGTATATATATTCAAGGTGGAACGTTAAAGGAACACAAATTATTTTTAAAAATGCCTTGAAGATAAATGTGGTCTCATGAAATGCATGATTTTAGCATAAGCACTAAATGAATTTGTTGTTCGAAAGGCTTTAGAAAGTTTTAAGAAAAAGAAAAAAAGGTATAAAGTTGAATTCTTTGATCTTTGCAAACATCATCACTGAGAGTTCTAGAATGAAGGGAAGCTAGGTAGGTGGAAAAGCTTCTGACACTAATCTATCAAAGGAGAGAATGTGCAAATTTCTACAAATTCAAACACTTATCCAATTACAACAAAGAAGATGTACATAATAGGTAAACCAAATAGCATCAAAGATATAATAAAAATATATACCACCAAATATACATGGGGAAAAACCTTTTAGGGAAAAAACCCCACGCTCCAAAAGCCTGAACAATGTATTATTTGTAAACAAACAGTTGCAATATACTTGCAGTGCAAGCCTTTCTAGGATTTTAACTATGTTATAATTTTGGAGTCAATCTGGTAGCATAACAGTATCACACAATAACATCATACAACTCCAAAATACAAGTGCTTAATATATAGGAGCTTACAGTGCATAAATTAGATATTTCTAAATTGACTGCCAAAGGCTAGAGATGCAACATGGAAAGCACCAAAACCACTACACATACATAACAGAAAGTTTCCAATTTTCACCACATGCAACACAATAATTTCCAATTGTCACTAAACTTGCACATGAAAATATTGTTCTTGCCAAATAATAACTATACCTTGAAAACTCACATTCCTTGCAAACTCAACACAAAAATAGAAAATTCCTTCATGCACAACTCTACCTGTAAGTGGTAACTTCCCAATTGAGTCCTAAAAAATAAAAATTGTGGATTATAACTTCACAGGACAATAGGGGGAAGTTTATAATCATTAAATATTTAAATAATCAATGCTACAAAAAAAAAAAAGTTTGAGACAACTTCATTTTCCTAACATTCTCCCACTTTCGAACACCTTTGAAGAGTCAATAGAAGTAACAGGATTTAACTATTAGAGGTCATGAGGCCCATAGACTTCACACACCATCTAAATAAGTTCTTTATGTTCACTGGATTTGTCAATGCATCTGCAACATTCATCAAGGTGTCAACCTTATCTAACTTCACCTTTCCATCTTCCACCATATCACAAACAAAATGAAACTATACATCAATATGCTTTGTTCTATCATGGAAAGTAGGATTCTTTGAAAAATAAATGAAACTCTGACTGCCACAACAAATAATGATCTAACCTACATCAAACCCAACATCTCAACACAAATGCTTAAGCCAAATGGCTTCCTTACAAGAATGAGTAGTTGTCATGTACTATGCTTTTGTTGTAGATAAAGAGACTACATATTGCTTACTCATCCAACTAGTAGCACCACCAAACATAGTGAATACATATCCATAGGTGGATCTACTAATGTCTATATCTCCTGCCCAATCAGAATCCACATACCCAAAAATACAAACTGAATGTTGAGGTCCACTGGGATAATTGTGAAAACACAGGGCATACTCAGAAGTACCTCCTAAGTATCTGAACACTCTCTTAACTACATCCCAATGCACCCATCCAATATTAGCCATAAAACAACTTAGGACTTCGACTGGTAGGTGAGTGTAGTATCATGAGGGTCCAAAAAGTGGCAATATGACCCAAAAGTGGTTGACAACATTTTTTTGTCCAAATTTGATGAAATTGTAGATGTTCAAATTATGCAGATTGATATCGTGCACTTGATCTTGATTTACTAACATCAATTCTCCCTGAATCGCTTCTTTTCTAACCAATTAATTGAATAATCCTTATTTAATTAATTCATCATGATTCCTCTTTTAATTAAATTATAAATCAATTTTATTTGATTAAATCATAATTCCTCTTTGGCTAAATAAATCAATTTTATCTAATCAAATCCTAATGTTCCTCTCTCAATTAAATAAATCATTTTATTTAATTAAATCCTAAGGTTATCTCTTTTAATTGAATAAATCATCTTTATTTGATTAAAATCTAATGTTCTTCATTTAATTGAATAAATAAAACTTTATTTAATTAAATAAATAATGTTCATTATTCCTCTCATTTGACTTAAATAAATCTAAAAATCTAAGTCAAATGTCATATCAACTAATTCTATCCAAAGTTAATTAAATCCTAATTAACTTTAACTATAATCTTTAAATCCTCTAGATTTTGCAACTTGCACACATAAATCAAATTATTTGATTTATTATTTCATCTATTTTCATTCAAAAAAGGCATCTCATTAGAATATTCCTCCAATTTGAAAACTCCCTCCTAAAAGGACTTGCCCTCCAACATGGCATTTATGGCTCTTACGTGTCCTTTTTCTTGAGCCAAGTGACATTAACTCATCTTTCAACTCTCCCTCCACAAGTCACTTCTTCAAATTTCAAATTCCACCTAATTGTATTTATCATGTACATTGATCAAAATGTGCTCCACCTCTCTTCAATAGCATGTTGACAAGTGGCACAATTCCATTGGTCTCTCTTTAGTCCCACATCCTTCATGTTTCTCATTTCTCCATCCCTCTTTCCTATAAATGGAAGACTTCTCTATTGATTTTGGATCCACAACTTTATGAAAAGTCATTATCGATAGATTTCATGAAAGTTCATCCATTGTTCATCAAGGTTTTCATAGCATTTCAACACCATAGCTAGGTTATTGAGAATTTTCATCAAGGATCAATCATTTATCATCAAGCTTGACTAGGAATTGGGAAAGGGATTCTTTCCACATCAAAGAAGCACCAATTCCCTCATGGGATGCTAGGTTTGAGCACTTGAATAGGATTTAAATAACTTTCATTTGGTTTCTTTGTTTTGTTTCAAGATTGTTCATTGTGTTTTGAATGAATCTCATGGGGAATGCTAGTTTAGATTTGTTTATTGACTAACATTGAGTTTTTTTTCCATGTTTGAGTAGGTCTAGATCTACCTTTCACATTTTGGTGCTAGAAGGAAGGCACGCATTTCAAAATTAACACATTTTTTGTTAAAATTCTACTATTCTTTTCAAATTTTTGTGTCTTCAGGAAAGAGCGATGCTGGGAAGGTCAAACAGCGATGATCTTAGTCCAACAACACTTCCTCTGCTTCAAAGCATGATGTTGAATTGAATCTCTAGGTATGTGCAAGATCATCATGGAAAAAACAAGCCCTTAAGTGGCAAAAAATTCAAAAAAATCAGAGTTAGGAAACTTGAGATAAAAATTTGAATAAGTTATTTATATTATTTCAAAAATATCTACAAATAGAATCTGTAGAAAATTGAATGTAGTTTCTAAACTAGCAGGTTTTTTAAAAATAAAATAAAAAATTATTTGGTGAAAATTTGAAATTTCAATGTAATAGTACTTAAATTTCAGGGAAAAAATAAGAAGTAGGTGTCTGTCTAACCTAACCACAATAAAGTGATAATATTTTTTTAATAATATTTTAGACATAAGTAGAGGAATCATGTCGGATGTGATGCATATTTTTTGTAATTTTTTCCAAGTAAATAATTAATTATGAATTTTTTATTACAACTTTTAAAAAATATAAAAACTCGTATGTCTGACCACCTTAACTTGGTCAAAACTTCATGAAATTCAAATTTTATTTTTTAATCCTATAGTATGCAAATCAAAGAATGTGATGCATGTTTTGGATTCAAAAAACATGATACCGTTTGAAAGTTATAGATGTTTTTCAATCAGCCTATCAATTAGGACTTTAGTTATAATTCAAATAGAAAATGAATAATAATTATTTATTAAATTCAAAGTAAAGAATAATTTATATTGGTGGAAAGATGAGAATCTCCTTTAAAAATCCTTTTCATTTCATCAATTTTGGGGAAAAAAAAGTTGTCAGCCACATACCCTACAAATACCCATCATATCGCCAGTTTTTGGCCCATCATGATCCTACACATACCCCTCTGAGGAATGGACTAGTCAAACTCCAAAGTGTGATGCAATTGTAGTCTTTGTTTTTCCACAAACTGACGCTGACTTCACTAGAGCGACACCAACTTCTTCAAATAGTGACGCCTCTGTGGATTGCAACATTGGAGTTTGGTAAAAGGTCACCTTTTACTTTTATTTTAACATGTGCTTTTTATATTGATCACCTTGGACTTCTAACCTTCTCTTGTGGCTTTGTTTTCTATAGGCTAATCAGTTTTTGTAGGTTGAGGTGATCAAAAAGGGAAGGAGGAAATGAAGAGAATAATTTCTATGGCATTATCACATGATTGTAACAAGTGTTTTTAAACACTTTTGGAGCAATTATAATCCCATTTTTAAGGACATTGTTATCTTCAGTTTTTAGGACTCAAATAAATTTTATTTGGGCTTTAAAAGGAACAATCAAAGGGTTAAAAATAACTTTAGGAACTTACTAGAGTTGGTTTTGGATTTTAAAAATTGAAAAAGCAAACTTCACACTTCATCTTGGTGCTATAAAAAGAATCCATTTCTACTTTGAGGTATAAAATGAACATGTGTTTTCCGTGTTTTGTAATATTTTTACAAAGTAATATCATTCAAAAGGTGTATGCACTTCTCTCGCACTTCACGGTGATCTTGAGAATCAAAAGTATTTTTGTGATATTAAGTTGTATAAAAGATTGCCTCCACACTTCAATTTGGGCTTTTAAAATTGAACAAATCTTGCTAGTGTGAGTTAATTATATCATTTGTGTTCTCTCTTTGTTCACACAAACAAAGATTGATTGAACTAAAAATGTGCTTGCTCACTATTTTTCACCTTTAGAGGGGCCTACCTAAGACCAATTCAAAGGTGAATCCAACCGATTTTTTGTGTGGGCTGATATACAAATGTATAAGACTAAACTATCAAGTCCTCATGGTATGTAGGCCTTAGCCTTAGCGTGTCTTTCAAAATGGGATACTACCATAAAAAGTATAAGAGACCCTAGTAGGATTGATTAAAGCCTTTAGTGGCTTGATGGAAACTCGCAAGGTGCCATGTCCCCAATCACCCTGACTAAGAACCAATTTGTATATAGGCTAAAATATTTACTATTTGTTGGTGCAAGAACGTTCGTTCTGAAGTCGTCCCACATTTTTGTGGTTTTTAGTAGAGACAAGAAGTTTTTCAAGGGATTTTCATGAAAGTTGAAGCTTGGATGACCTAAGAAGTGTGTGTCATGGAGGGAAGACAGTGTGGTTAAGCATCTAATCATCCACTAAAAATAGGTGCAACTGGATTTATTCAAGTGGGAACTCAACAAATATTATCTCTTTCTATCCTAGGGTTGTGCATTATTTTGGAATCAAAACACTTTGCATGGATCTAAAACATTGGAAAATAAACATTCAACAAAATCATCAAAATTTCAAACCCTTTAGGAGGAGCAAGTACCTTTGAAAAAATCCAAGTGCTATTGCTTTCCCTAGGGATTCCATCCTTAGAGGCTTCTAGGTATTTGGATTTACATCTTGATTTTCTCTTACTAAATTCAACATTAGGGAAATATTTCCTTAATTTCCTTGATTTCCACATAATGGACTTTGTGGGATGAAAAGAAATTGGGACATTAGACATTTATTTTGAAAAACTAAGGCAATAAAGTGTTTGTGGTAAAAAGAACTCATTAAGAAAAGATAAGAAACAATTGAACCTGACACATGTGTTCTCTCAAATGATTTCCTGAAAGATCAAAATCCAAAAACCAAAGTCCAAAGGTCTTAGTCAAAAAGCTATCAAGAAACTTCAGTCCATGCTTTACGAAGTTAGGGAAAGATTGGTCTATAACTTTTACAAATGTGCATCAAAATACAATCCCAACTTGTACTCATTTTATTATTTCCAAAATTTGAGTCTTTTTCAAAGGTTTGAGTTTCTCACATAGGAAGTATAGCATGTTCTTCAATACCGAGGGCTTGTAAGCAAAATTCTCTTTAGGTTCACTTAGGATCAAAATCAACACTTTCATCCAGCCTCAAACATCAAATCAAAATCATCTCACAAACAACTCTTAGAAATCTTGAAAAAATCCTTTATGCACTATACTTTTGGAAAATCCTTTAAATCAAATCAAAATCATCTTATTTGACTAGGTGTGTGTAGATGAATCCTTCTTCATACATTTAGTCAAATTATCAATCCTTGTGAACAAGTTTATCCCTTGATAATGTCCAACATCTTGGGGTCTATAAGTTCATTATCCAAAATCCAAATCAAATAAAAATAAAATCCAAATAAAAACCAAATCAAAGTCAAAATCAAATCCAAATAAAATCAAAAATAAAAAATCCAAAAGTCCCAAAGTCTAGTATCTCCTTCAATATTTCTTAAGAGTTCAATCTTTCACATCATTCATCTTTCATTTTCCTCATCATCACCCTTTGATCCTTAATATCAGGTAGATTTTCTTTTTTGTGCCTAAAGTTTAGATCTATCTAAGGATTTAGTGGTTCACCTCCCACATTCCTAAAAATTGATCCCTATTTTATGGTTCAAACTAGATCTCAACACAAGAAAAACATGGAAACCAACAAAGAAACATCTACTTCAAGTGACTTGAGTCAAACCGCTCCCAAAATCAATCCCATCAGATCTAGCAATCCCCCACTTAACCTTCCTCAACTTCCACAAGATCCTCAAGAGGGAGGTTACCAAGTGGAGGACATCACCAATGATGTCTTAGGGATGACTCGAGATAAAATCATAGAAATGGTCCAAAACCCTGAAACTCACAAGATTTTCAATGCTATGATGGGACTTAATCCTTCACAATACATGTTAGAATTGGAAAACGAAGGGGATGAACTCCCTTTTTATTATGATGTAAGCACTATTGTGGAGAAACCTCTTGGGATTATGCCATCGGTTTCATTTACACCTTCCTTCCAAAGCATCATTCAATCCATCTTGCAACCAACATCATCTCATGCACCAAGTCAACCCATGGTTACCAAGGGGAGTTCATTGCTTCATGCTCTTCAAACACATCCCTTTGTAAACAACCAAGACTTGGATGCAAACACCATCTTGGTTCAATCTATCCCTCAAGATCCAAAACACCCATACGTTCTACTTGTCTTTCTTGACACCAACAATCCATCCACCTTCTCTGCGACTCTGTCATATCCTCTCAAAACAAAAGTCTCTCTCCCCATGACCTCACAAGGAGAAGGTGGATTATTTATACATGGGGGAATCTTTGATCCCTCATGATCTTCATTTTCTCAAGGGAACACACCACCCATCTTCCCACCCTTTCCTCCTCTACCATTGACATCCACACCAATTCTCGGTTTAGGGCAACCCCCTTTACCAATCCTCAATCAAACAAATCAAGGAAATCCTCTGACCATAAATCAAATTAGTGTACCAAATCCTCCAAACATGCCACTGATATCATAACAACAGGTGACATAAATCCAAGCAACACCATCAATCATAACATCTCAAAATATGGTCTCCCAAGGACCTATCATATCAACTGCACCATCCACCACACAAATTATCAATCTGACATCACCTCAACAACCACCTCAACAAGCTCCCATCACAATATCTCACACCATTCTGAATCCTCCACCTCCACCATAAAGACCAAACATGGTAAGCCAATATAGTATCACATTGCAAGCAACTCAACAAGCCTATCAAAAGGAACTTCAACAATTTCAAAATCAACAAGCTACATAGATAGTTGCCCAACAAGTACAAACACAACAAGCCACACAACAAGCACAACAAGCTGCCCAATCCCAAGTGTTATTGCAACAACAACAAGCTACACAAGCAACACAAGTCGCACAAGTTGCAAGGCTCTCTAGGCTACACAAGCTGCCCAACAAGCTCAAGCTCAAGCTCAAGCTCAATATCAAGACCAACAAGATCAATATCAAGAACAACAACAAGTGGCTCAATAGCAAGCATATCAAAAATATTTTCAACAATAACAAGCACAACAAGAATCATCCCGACTACTAGCCCAACAAAAAGCATTATTGGCACAACAACAACAATCCCAACAACAAGCATTGTTGGCACAACAACGACGAGACCAACAATAAGAATTGTGTTGTACCCAAAACCAAAATTTTTGCTTCACTAAGGCATTTTGCTTAATTGAGTCTTAATCGTGTTAAAGTGATGTCAAAAGGTCATTTTTGGGGATTTTAAATATGGAGTTGGTGTCATGTCAGTCTGTTACTGAAGGAGTTTAAGAAAAATGAAAATATGAACGAAAAACATCAAAATTTTCTATCTCTGGAGAAGGGAGCACATTCTCAAATGGGTGCCCTATCTTTTAGGGGCTCAGATCCTGTTTTTAAGGTTTGTCACCTCCAGCAGACTTTTGTCCGGCATCACGTCAGCTTCGCAGTGAGCTATCAAGCTTGTCAAACGGACCTGTTTTGTTCGAGTTATGGAGAATACAGCGCAAATCGAGGCGAAAGCAAGAATTGGCTAACACTGGAGAAAAGCACAGCTTTTCAGAAAAGGTGCCCATCTTTTTGAGGTGCCAGATGAAGGTTTTTGACTAAATGCCATCCAAGACGTTTATCTCACTTTCGTTCAAACTTCGCGACGCATCCGTCAGAGGGTGAATCTGAGTTGCTGAAGTGCCTGAACCTGAGGTCAAATGTAGGGTCAAATCTTAGTCAAAATGTCAAAGGAAAAAGCAAAAGAGCACATTTTGGAAAAGCCTAAGCTTTTCAAGCCTTTAATGCTTTCTTTCTGATGATTTTAGATATTCAATGTGTCCGTGTTACATTCAGCTTTCCGTTGCTTGTCTCCGTCAGATCAGAAGATGACTCAGACTTGCGGTCGAGGTTTTTGTGATATTCTAGCCAGTTCCAGAATGGCTAAGTCTGGGATGAAAAGAGCAACTTTTGAAAAAGGCGCCCTAGTTTTTCACCTCAGATGTTGTTTTCTTGGGAAATGTGCCTTTGCGGTGTGGTGCAGAATGAAGTCCCCCCAGTGAACCGAGATCTAGTCCGAAAGTTGATAAAACAGAAGTTATGAAGGATTTATTTTTCCCTTCGTTCGAGATACAGAAGTCAAAATTTGACTAAGTCGAGAAAAAGCGCAGCTTTTGAAAAAGGCGCTTGGATTTTTGAGCCTTCGGATGTCAGTTTATGCGTGCAGTCTCAAGATATATTTTGATCAGTTTTTACTCAGCTCTGCATGCACCTGTCACCAGTCAGGAGAAGTCAGTCAAGATATCAGAGGATGAACAGAGGTCCCGTAGAGGTTTTTAGCTTAAATTTTCATGAAATTTGGCTAAGTCTGGAATTCGCGAGAGTTCAAAGTTGAATTTTCGAAGAGAGTTGAATGGCCTTAATCGGAGTTCTTTGCAGTTAGGAACGATTTACTGGGTTGTCATCTTCGGTTCATATATTGGCATGTTGAGTGATCTTTCAGTTTGCATGTCGAGTTAACTAGTTTGCATGTTCAGTAAACTATCTTGCATGTTGAGTTAACTTGATTGCATGTCCACTTAACTGAAGATTATCAGTGAATGTCAACTGGAGTTCACATGCATGGCGAATTTGGTTGCAATTGTGAAGTTTTAGTGAAGATGGCGCTTCATTAAGTGTCAACTGAAGTTCAAAAGGGACGCCATGAATAATGAAGCATTTATTTGTGAAGTATGGCGCATGAAGTTGTTATCTTCAGTTCTCAAAAGGGTCACCATATTTAGTGAAGCATAGTTTTGTGAAGCTACGCACTTTTCAAGGAATAATAACTTTAGTTCCGAAAGGGTTGTTATTTTTAGAATTATATTGAAGCATAAGTGTGAAGTTGGCGCATTTTTGAAGGCCAACTGAAGAGTGAAAAGGGTCGCTATTTTTAGAATTGTTTAAAGCATGAAATTGGCGAATTCTTTTCAACAAAGATTGTCAACTTTAGTTCTCAAAAGGGACGCTTTAGTTCTAAATTGTGAATTTAAAGCAAGTTTGAAGGATGGCGAATTCAATGAAGATGATTAACTGAAGTCAAACTCGCATAGAGTGGTTAACTGAAGTGTCGAAAGGGAAACCCTAATGCATGGCTATTTATTTAGCATATCTGAGTTTCAGTTAACTAAGATGGGGTCCAATAAGAAGCCAAGCGCCATTTTTCAAGGATTTCATGCTTTGAACGAATTTCATTAATAAAAGTCTATTCATTTCAGCAATGGCGTCCATTATTTCATCATCTTATGCTCTGAAGCTCATATTCTTCTTGAGCGACCAGCAAGCTTAAGGTGATTCAGGTGTCAGAATTCAGCGTTCTTCGTAGCAACAAATTCAGATTGTTCAGAGGAAGGCGATTCTAGACTTTATTTTCACTTTGCATGCAGGTTTTATCAAGTTCGAAAGAAGAGATTTGCTGATTTTTCAGAAGCAGACAAGAAAAACTTTCTATCTTCTGTCTTATTTCTTCTATTTCTCACCTTAGGTATTTTCTTCGCATGTCAAAGAAATTCAACACATATTCAGAATCTGATCATCTGGGTTCGCATATTTCAGCATTTGCAGCAAAACCCACGTCTTAGATTTTTTCGAGAAAATTGCCCCGTAGCCTTCATTCTGAAGCTCTGTGCTTTTTTTCGAGAATTTCTTTGCACGTGGGTTAAAATTACATCTTTTTGAAAATCGCATCATCTGGGTTTGTTCAGAATTCCATTGTGCATAAAACCCATGTTCCAGATTTTCTCATGAAAAATTGCCCCGAGAAGCTCTAAAAACCCCTGCAGTTCTCGACTGAAAAGTCTTTGCATGTTAGGCTAAACGGCGTTTTTTCACAATTTTGACGTTGTGGGTTGTCTTAGAATCATTTTCCGGACAAAACCCATGTCTCAGAATTTTTGGTGAAAATAATCCTCCGACGGGCTATTTTTAGCCTCACCAGGAGCCATTTTAGCTTTCCGAGAAAGTTGTCAGAAGATAGCCGTGTTCACAGTCAACGGGCAAGTTTTTCAGAAGGTAGTTCAACTAGACTGAATTCGAGACCAAATTGGTCTTAATTTAGGTTTTCATCAGAGCAGCTGACAATGAAGCGTTACGCTGCAGAAGGAACAGAGATCACTTCATTTACGGAGCCGCCAAAGCCACTCAAATCTTGTGACACTATCTTCGTGAAAATGGTACCTACGCTGATCTCGAGGTTGTGCAAAGCTGGGTTCGAGAAGCTGATTCGTGATAGCCTTGAAGGAGAACCTATGGCGCCTAAGAGAATATTTCAGTAATTTCAGCCAGTCTTGGAAAGGCGACTGAAGATTGTGACGATGGCGTGCACACAATTACAGAAAGTGACAGAGAATTGAAGAAGCAGATTATTATTTTTGGACAGCGTCAGAGTGCCAGAATACAGAGAGATTGATGAGTTCTTGGTCGAAGTGTTAGACCGAGATGACATGGAGTGATTTGCCAGTTGGAACCTGCAGTTAGTTTCAAGGGTTGAGTCATGAGCGGCAGTTAGCTCGACTTTCAGTCTTCAGTTCACTTGTTGATTTAACACATGCTTATCTCATCCTTGGAATTATCAACACAGGAGTTAGGGTTAGGGTTTCCAGTTAACTGAGGGTAGTGTCGATTAACTTTGCTTTAAATAGGGCGTGCATGCTTGCATGGTCCATTAGGTTATTTATCAGAGTTAGCGATGGTAGCTTTCGGTTAGCGTATAGTTTCTACTTCATTAGGGTTTAATAATTAATCTTGCATGCATTGCAAGAATTGTAGTAAACTCAAGGTGATTTTGGGGTTGCCTACACCTTGATGTATATAAATAAGAGCTTTTGCTCATTTGTAAATAACTTTTGCTTGAGAGAGAAATATATGCTGCGCCTACCTTGCCCTCAATATTGCTCTTTTGGTATTTGTTCATGTGTCTTCACTATTATGATGAATTGTTATGCCACATAGGGTTTCATGCAATTGTAATGGTGGATTCTTTATGTCGCACATGAATCTTTTATCATTTCAATCCAAGTGTTATGCCACATAGGGTTTAAGTGAGATTGTGATGATAAAATCGTTTTGTGAAGTCTTTACTACTTTCAATCAAGTGTTATGCCACATAGGGTTCCATAAGATTGGCGTGGTAAATTCCTCCCATAGTTAGATCTGTTTGAACATATTTACCATTGAGGTCAATTGTTATGCCACATAGGGTTTCAAGAGATTGAGATGATAAATCTGTTTTGTGTATCTTTACCATTGTGATCAATCGTTATGCCACATAGGGTTTCGAGAAATTACGGTGATAAATTTGTTTCGTGAATCTTTATCATTATAATCAAGGGTTATGCCACATAGGGTTTCGTGAGATTGTAATGATAAAGGTTGTTTTGTGAAGTTTTTACTATTTTGATCAAGTGTTATGCCACACAGGGTTTCATAAGATCATCTTGGTGAATTCTTAAATCTGTTTTGTGCCCAATAAACTTGTTTAGATTGAGATGATAGTTGCGCCACCTTGCCTTCAAGTAGAGAGTCTAAACTCGTTTATCGTCCGATAGTCATCCACTGCTCATTTCATAAGCTAGGACTAGATTTAAAGTAGTTAAGCTTAGTTGTAGTTAATGATGAAACCCGAGAAAATCCTTGTTTTGCAACGTTCTTGGTTCTTAACCTTGTGCCTCTTCGGTGAGAACAAAAGATGGGACTTAGATTACTTTCTTTTCCATGCACATTTCGGCACAACAAGGGCCTTCCCTCCTAATTTGAAGAGCACTCATTCGTAGTGTACATAGGCATCGAGTACAAACTACGCACTCCAGAGGTGTTAGTTTTTACGCCAACAGTTTTCTGGCGCCCACTGTGGGGCATGAGGCAAGAAAACTTCAAGAAAAGCTAAACGCTTTTATTTCACGGGATAGACACTCTGGCATCCGATTGCATGATCCACAGAGAAGCAATGGATGATAACAACAACAATGCTGACAGGCGACGTCCACCCCCATTACCTTGGGGTAATAACATTGGACCTTTGGCTTTTGAGGTAAATCATGAGTTACCTAAAGGGTCAAGGAAGCGTTTTCCTCGGTTTCACGGCGATGGAACTCAACACCCGGAGGACCATTTTTCTGCATTCACAACGGCTTGCGCCGTCTTGCACGTGGAGCATGAAGACATCGCGGTGCGTCTCTTTGTCGAGACTCTTGTGGGAAATGCTGCCGACTGGTTCAATCACTTGGCGCCAAGCAGTATCACAAGTTGGGCAACTATGAGCGAGAAGTTTTTGGCGAGATTCAAGCCCGTTGAAGACAATCATATGTTGTTTGCCCAGCTCACAAATTCAAAGATGGAGCACAAAGAACACATGAGGGATTTTGTAGCAAGATTTAATCGTCTTGTTACAAGAATTTCTTCTACATTCGATCCATCACCGGAGATTCTGATAAGCTGTTTCATAAATGCTCTTCCATCAGAGATAGCCTTCTTTCTCAAGACGGCCAAAGCAACAGAGTTGAAGAGTGCACAAGAACACGCCATCGAGTTGGAGGATAATATGATCACTTCTGGCTTGATGAAAATAGATTCTATCAGATCTCCAGTTCAGCAACCGTACCAGCCAAAGAGAGATAATCTTCAGCCACGGTTGCCAATATCTCCACCAAGATCAATGATTGAGGCTGCACACAGTGCAGTATTTTGTCCTTTCCACGACACTGATGAACATACCGGATCCACATGTCCAGAGAACCTGAGAATGATCCAAATCATGGGATACACTGAAGCTGCTCCCAGTTCTATTTTTGTACCAATACCAAGTTCGAAGGTTGTTTTACCACAAACGGACAACTTCGATGGCGACTCCGCAGCGGGATACTTTGATGAAGAACCCGTAAATCAAGAAGAAGAAGAAGAATACCGTCAGTACGCTCCTCCTGTGTTTCCACATGCTCAACATTTCAAAGCACAGAAAGAAGGAGAAGAAAGGCGGAAATCAAACGAAGAAGGTGAAGAAGTGCCTCTCACTTCTAAACCCAAACCTTCACATGAGATTACTATGCCAGTTGCTCAAGAGACGTCTTCAGCAAATTTTGACATTGTAGCTTCCATGATGAAGACCAAGGTACAAATCTCGCAACTGGAATATCTTCAGGATCATCCAGAAGAATTAGATCAAATTCTCAAGGTCACAGAGAAGCAGGTTGTGCTCAAGTCAAATGTTCCAGCAGAAGCAAAGCCTGAAACGGGTCCTGGTAATTGTGCGACTCTGTCAGAAATAAAAGTTGAAGACCAGAACATTTCTTGTTCTGAAAAGAGACAGACAGAGGAGACAAAGTCATGGACAATACAGTTTGATGGAGATTGTTCAACAACATTTTTAGAAGGGGAATTGATCATATCCCCTAAAGAACAATTGAACCCAATTGCACATTTCCAGCAATTGGAATTAACTGAAGCTGAAAAAGAGGTGCTTTTGCAAGGCCTCAAAGATGCCGAAGACATGGGAATCAAACTCCTATGTGTTAAAGGTGATGTAGAGCTGATCAATGAGCCAATCAAAGGATATTATCAGGTCAGAAAAGATCACCTACGGCATTACAGAAATCGAGTTTGGAACTCGATCGATTGGTTTGAAGAATTCGACATTCCGAGGATGGACAATAATAGAACTAATACCTTCGGGGTATTAGATTTCCCATTTGCATCATATTCTGATTTTTGGCAGAGTACCTTTGCATGGATATATGAATACTTGAGAATCTTCATTCCAGAAGGATTGCCTCCTGCAATTCCCATCAGAAGAGAAGTCAAGCCTTTCAGGCAGAAACGACATTGGTGGGAGGCTCTTCTTGCTGCCATGCGGCAGACAATATCCAAAGCACTTCATCCCTTCGGGGGTGGAGTTAATTTTCTGTAAGTAATTTTTTATGTTTTATCGTTATGTTGTTTTGTTTTTCCCCGTTCTGTGATGTTTTGTCGTGTTTTAGGTGATTTAGGTAGTCTTGTTTTAAGTGATTTTTAGGTTAAGTTTTTAGGAACTTTGTGTTTTAGGTGATTAGGGAAAGTCCTGACTCCATATACCCAACTGATAAAGTCACTGGTCTACGAAACACTGAGATTCTAGGGATCTCCTATGCTGTAAGTATCCGACATGGTCACCAGACGGAGCCTAATGTTGTACCCAAAACCAAAAATTTTGCTTCACTAAGGCATTTTGCTTAATTGAGTCTTAATCTTGTTAAAGTGATGTCAGAAGGTCGTTTTGGGGATTTTAAATATGGAGTTGGTGTCATGGAGTGCATTACTTTGAAGGAGTTTAAGAGAAAAATGAAAATATGAGCGAAAAACATGAAATTTTCTATCTACGGAGAAAGGAGCCATTCTCAAATGGGTGCCCTATCTTTAGGGGCTGGGGATCCTGTTTTTAAGGTTTGTCACCTCCGGACTTTTGTCAGGCATCCGCGTCGACAGGTGACTGTCGAGTATCCAAGCGGACTGTTTGTTGAGTTATGGAGAATCTGAACGTCAGTAGCAAGAGATTAGCTAACAACGGAGAAAGCGACTTTTGGAAAAAGCGCCCATCTTTTGAGGGTGCCGGAAGTGAAGGTTTGACTAAGTACCATCCAGGCCCGTTTATCTCGCTGCGTTCCAAACTTAGCGGCCTTGTCAGGTCGGAGGTGAATCTGAGTTCTTGAAGTGCACAGGCGAGGGTCAAATGTAGGGGTCAAATCTTAGTCAAATGTAAAGGAAAAAGAAAAGAGCATTTTGGAAAGAAAGGCCCTGGCTTTTCGGGCCTTTAATGCTTTCTGATGATTTTAGATATTCAATGTGTCTGTATTATGCTCAGCTTTCCGTTGCATGTCTCCGTCAGTTCGTGAGATGCCTCAGCAGCTTGCAATCGGGGTTTTTGTGATATTCTAGCCAGTTCCAGAAATGGCTAAGTCTAGGATGAAAAGAGCAACTTTGAAAAGAGCCCTAGTTTTCACCCTCGGATGTTGTTTTCTTGAAATGTGCGCTGCAATTTGTGGTCGCGAGAATGAAGTCGGCCCAGCGATGAACACGAGATCTAGTCGAGAAAGTTGATAAAGCCGAAGTTATGAAGGATTTATTTTCCCTTACGTTCGAGAATCTGAAGTCAAAATTTGACTAAGTGAGGAGAAAAGCAGCGGCTTTTAGAAAAAGCTTAGTTTTTGAGCCAGCCTTAGGATGTCGGTTTATGGCCGATGCGGTCTCAAAGTTACAGCCTGATCAGTTTTACTTCGACTCTGCGATGCACTGTCGGCCGATCCCGATCGAGGTCGATCCAACTTGATATCGGAAGAGGATGAGCAGAGGAGTCCGTGAGAGTTTTTAAGCAAATTTTCATGAAATTTGGCTAAGTCACGGAATTAAACGAGAGTTCAAAGTTGAATTTTCGAAAGAGAGTTGAATGGACGCCTTAACTGGAGTTCTGACTGCAGTTAGACTGAACGATTTCTGGGTTGTCATCTTCAGTTCATATATTGGCATGTTGAGTGATCTTTCAGTTTGCATGTCGAGTTAACTAGTTTGCATGTTCAGTAAACTATCTTGCATGTTGAGTTAACTTGATTGCATGTCCACTTAACTGAAGATTATCAGTGAATGTCAACTGGAGTTCACATGCATGGCGAATTTGGTTGCAATTGTGAAGGTTTAGTGAAGATGGCGCTTCATTAAGTGTCAACTGAAGTTCAAAAGGGATGCCATGAATAATGAAGCATTTATTTGTGAAGTATGACGCATGAAGTTGTTATCTTCAGTTCTCAAAAGGGTCGCCATATTTAGTGAAGCATAGTTTTGTGAAGCTACGCACTTTTCAAGGAATAATAACTTTAGCTCCGAAAGGGTTGTTATTTTTAGAATTATATTGAAGCATAAGTGTGAAGTTGGCGCATTTTTGAAGGCCAACTGAAGATTGAAAAGGGTCGCTATTTTTAGAATTGTTTAAAGCATGAAATTGGCGAATTATTTTCAACAAAGATTGTCAACTTTAGTTCTCAAAAGGGACGCTTTAGTTCTAAATTGTGAATTTAAAGCAAGTTTGAAGGATGGTGAATTCAATGAAGATGATTAACTGAAGTCAAACTCGCATAGAGTGGTTAACTGAAGTGTCGAAAGGGAAACCCTAATGCATGGCTATTTATTTAGCATATCTGAGATTCAGTTAACTAAGATGGGGTCCAATAAGAAGCCAAGCGCCATTTTTCAAGGATTTCATGCTTTGTACGAATTTCATTAATAAAAGTCTATTCATTTCAGCAATGGCGTCCATTATTTCATCATCTTATGCTCTGAAGCTCATATTCTTCTTGAGCGACCAGCAAGCTTAAGGTGATTCAGGTGTCAGAATTCAGCGTTCTTCGTAGCAACGAATTCAGATTGTTCAGAGGAAGGCGATTCTAGACTTTATTTTCACTTTGCATGCAGGTTTTATCAAGTTCGAAAGAAGAGATTTGCTGATTTTTCAGAAGCAGACAAGAAAAACTTTCTATCTTCTGTCTTATTTCTTCTATTTCTCACCTTAGGTATTTTCTTCGCATGTCAAAGAAATTCAACACATATTCAGAATCTGATCATCTGGGTTCGCATATTTCAGCATTTGCAGCAAAACCCACGTCTTAGATTTTTTTTCGAGAAAATTGCCCCGTAGCCTTCATTCTGAAGCTCTGTGCTTTTTTCCGAGAATTTCTTTGCACGTGGGTTAAAATTACATCTTTTTGAAAATCGCATCATCTGGGTTTGTTCAGAATTCCATTGTGCATAAAACCCATGTTCCAGATTTTCTCATGAAAAATTGCCCCGAGAAGCTCTAAAAACCCCTGCAGTTCTCGACTGAAAAGTCTTTGCATGTTAGGCTAAACGGCGTTTTTTCACAAATTTGACGTTGTGGGTTGTCTTAGAATCATTTTTCGGACAAAACCCATGTCTCAGAATTTTTGGTGAAAATAATCCTCCGACGAGCTATTTTTATCCTCACCAGGAGCCATTTTAGCTTTCCGAGAAAGTTGTCAGAAGATAGTCGTGTTCACAGTCAACGGGCAAGTTTTTCAGAAGGTAGTTCAACTAGACTGAATTCAAGACCAAATTGGTCTTAATTTAGGTTTTCATCAGAGCAGCTGACAATGAAGCGTTACGCTGCAGAAGGAACAGAGATCACTTCATTTACGGAGCCGCCAAAGCCACTCAAATCTTGTGACACTATCTTCGTGAAAATGGTACCTACGCTGATCTCGAGGTTGTGCAAAGCTGGGTTCGAGAAGCTGATTCGTGATAGCCTTGAAGGAGAACCTATGGCGCCTAAGAGAATATTTCAGTAATTTCAGCTAGTCTTGGAAAGGCGACTGAAGATTGTGACGATGGCATGCACACAATTACAGAAAGTGATAGAGAATTGAAGAAGCAGATTATTATTTTTGGACAGCGTCAGAGTGCCAGAATACAGAGAGATTGATGAGTTCTTGGTCGAAGTGTTAGACCGAGATGACATGGAGTGATTTGCCAGTTGGAACCTGCAGTTAGTTTCAAGGGTTGAGTCATGAGCGGCAGTTAGCTCGACTTTCAGTCTTCAGTTCACTTGTTGATTTAACACATGCTTATCTCATCCTTGGAATTATCAACACAGGAGTTAGGGTTAGGGTTTCCATTAGTGAGGGTAGTGTCCTTAACTTTTCTTTAAATGGGGCGTGCATGCTTGCATGGTCCATTTAGGTTATTTACCAGTTATCGATGGTAGCTTTCCAATTAACTAGTATAGTTTACTTCATTAGGGTTTAATAATTAATCTTGCATGCATTGCGGACTGTAGTTAACACAAGGTGATTTTAGGGTTGCCCTACACCTTGATGTATATAAATAAGAGCTTTGCTCATTTGTAATTAACTTTTGCTTGAGAGAGAAATATATGTTGCGCCTACCTTGCCCTCAATATTGCTCTTTTTGGTATTTGTTCATGTGTCTTCACTATTATGATTAATTGTTATGCCACATAGGGTTTCATGCAATTGTAATGGTGGATTCTTTATGTCTTGTGAATCTTTTATCATTTCAATCAAGTGTTATGCCACATAGGGTTTCGTGAGATTGTGATGATAAAATCGTTTTGTGAAGTCTTTACTACTTTCAATCAAGTGTTATGCCACATAGGGTTCCATAAGATTGGCATGGTAAATTCCTCCCATAGTTAGATCTGTTTGAACATATTTACCATTGAGGTCAATTATTATGCCACATAGGGTTTCAGGAGATTGAGATGATAAAGATGTTTTGTGTATCTTTACCATTGTGATCAATCGTTATGCCACATAGGGTTTCAAGAAATTACGGTGATAAATCTGTTTCGTGAATCTTTATCATTATAATCAAGGGTTATGCCACATAGGGTTTCGTGAGATTGTAATGATAAAGGCTGTTTTGTGAAGTTTTTACTATTTTGATCAAGTGTTATGCCACACAGGGTTTCATAAGATCATCTTGGTGAATTCTTAAATCTGTTTTGTGCCCAATAAGCTTGTTTAGATTGAGATGATAGTTGCGCCACCTTGCCTTCAAGTAGAGAGTCTAAACTCATTTATCGTCCGATAATCATCCCTGCTCCATTTCCTCATGCTCTGTTTTCTTGAGGCTGGATAGATTTAAAGTAGTTAGCTTAGTTGTAGTTAATGATCTGAAACCAAAATCCTTAATTTAGCGTTCTTGGTTTTCTTAACCTTGTGCCTCTTCCGCTGAGAACAAAAAGATAGGACTTAGATTACTTTTCTTTTCCATGCATTCCAGCACAACGAGGGAGCTTCCCCTCCTAATTTGAAGAGCACTCATTGTGTAGTGTACATAGCTGTCCGTACAAACCTGCACTCCAGAGGTGTTAGATTTTATGCCAACAAATTGTTTGCACAATAGAAAATGCAAGCATACTAACAAGTATTATTGGCACAAAAAAGCTTGCAACCACCCCCCACAAACACCCAAAACAATCCACCCATCACTCGAACAATCACACCACCTCAAAACACCTTCATCCCATCACCCAATCCGCAAGATGATGTTTCTACACAAATCAAACTTCTTTCACAACAAGTGCTAGACCTCCAATCAAGGAAGATGACAAAAAAACCAAGGAACTTGTGCCCTTATCCATTTGATAGAAGCCTTGTGATGGTTCTATTCCCAAAGGGGTTTGAGATACCTAAATTTGGAAATATCGTGGGACTAGTAACCCTAAAGATCACATCAATGAATTCTAGGTAAATTTTATGGAGGTTGCATACAATGACACTTATCTAATGTGACTATTCCCTTGAAGTTTGGTTGGACCCGTAATGGAATGGTTCTCTTGTCTTCCCCTTGGAATCAAAAAGTTCCAAGAAATTGTGGATGGCTTCATACGGAACTATGCGTTCAACATAGGCATGGATGTAAGTCTAGAAGAACTATTTTCTCTCAAATAAACAGGAGCAAATGATGCATTCTAACGATGGTGATCCAAGGCCAACAGGAGAAAATGGACCATGCTAGAAGAACAAAAAATTGACACTATCATTGCTAATCTTGAAGGAACTTTGTCCTTCCACCTAAAAATGCAGTGCATCACCACATACGACCATTTGATCCCCGAGGCACTCAACATCGAACGAGCCCTTATCACACAAGGGCGGACACCCACTTATCAAGACAACCACCCATCAACCAATTACAATGATAAACCTTTCACATGGGAAAAGAACAAGAATTTCACTAACAATGGTGTCGTTGATGCCAAAGTTGTCAGCAATGCCCCAAGGCAAAATACAAAGTCATATCAACAATTGCAAGGCAATCATCAAAACAAAACACAAGCCAACATTGTATCACAATAAAAAATCAATCAAGAAATCAATAACTTGAACAATCAAGGGGGACCACCCCCAAGGAAATATCCCCCTGAACAAAAATAATCATCGCTAGGGGAACCAATTGAGTCCATCATGCAACGACTAGTCCAGGAAAATCTCATCAAGACCCTGTCTATGACAATTATCAAGAACCTCAATTCAAACCACCATTATATGATGAAAAGAAACTCTATGATTTTCACAAGATAAAGGGACACACAATAGCTAATTGCATGAGACTGAAAAATTTGATCCAAGACCTTATCGATGACAAGACCATAAATGTTGAACAACCGACAGGAAATCAAGACTTAAAGATATACATGAATCCAATGCCAAATCACAATAAGGGGAAAAACAATGGTAAAGCAAAGTATAATAATTTGAATCATGTGTATGAACATGTTGTTTCATCCCTAGATGAATGGGCCAATGTTTTCACTATCAAAGGAGCCCAAGTCGACTATGGAGTCACCACACGTGGTGGCAGAAGTACCATTGCAAGACAGTCACAATCATCCAAGGCACTATCCTTAAATATGAGATTTTTTCCCAATGGTTATAATTTCTTGGACCAACTAAAAAGAACCCCCACTTAGATCTCCATCATGGAGTTACTAAAAATCTCACCTCACACATGAAAATACTAGAAGCATTGGCCACATCCACTGTCCCAATAGATCTTGATGCAAATTAGTTCCAAGCTATGGTTAGAAACCTCACCACACCATATCTCCTAAAAAAAATTGATCAAGATCTCCCAACCCAACCATCTCATAATTTTTCACTCCATCTCGAAGTCTTCATCCATAAAAACAAAGTCAAAAGACTCTTGGTGGATGGAGGTGCAAGTCTAAATATTTGTACCCTCAAGCTAATAATTTTTTTTGGATTCTCCAAAGATGTTATTGAAAAAGGTAAAGGTATCACAATTAGGGCATATGATGATCAGGAAAGAGTGTCTCAAGGTACTATTCAACTCCCTATTCAAGTAGAGCTAGCTATCATGGAAACCACTTGCCAAGTCCTTGATCTTGAGTTACCTTACAATATTCTCCTAGGGCACCCATGGATTCATAGGATGCAAGTTGTCACCTCTACCTTCCATCAATGTGTCAAGTTTCCTTATCAAGGTCAAGAGGTCACAATCCATGGTGATCCTGAGCCTTTTTATTATTGTAAGAATCTAGAAGCAAAGTACTACAAAATCCCCCAACTATCAAAGAATGATGAAGGCCCTACAACTCCATATATAGACCCAACTACTTTAGCCTCCACTTCTAAGACAAAGACACCCACCATTCCTAACATCTCTGATATCAAATTCATTGTCCAATATAATGGGTGTGGGGATTACAAAATAAAGAAGAGTTCCTTCATAATAGGAGAGTTACCTCAATATCCTAGATCTCATGGGAAACCACATCCAAATAACACTTCAGCCCAAACTTTCAAAGTAGACCCTTCCAAATTCAGATGTTGGTGGGACCTAAGTCGATAATTGGTGGACAAAAAGGACATATCAGGTTTTTTGTACTAAGATGAAAGGTCCATACCTAATCTTCCCATGGGTGACAATAGAAAAGGACTGCAAATAATGCAAGGATGGGGCTATAAAAAATTTAAGAAACTCAGAAAAAATGACAATGGTCTTCTTGAACCCATCATTCCTAAGAAGCACATAAGGAATCTTGGCCTCAGATGTACCCCTTTGGAGGTAACCATACTTGGCAGAGCTGACCCAGTTAAAAAAGTAAAAGTTGGCCTTTAGTTACCAATATCCATAGGTTTTCCCCTAGATAACTTTACCTTTGACATAACCGATGTGTGTAGAGATGAAAATCCCATAACTGACCTACCCATGCCATTCGAGAATTTCTCCCTTCTCATGATTAGTACCTTATCTTTTGAGTCAAACAACCAAACCCATGAACTAAACTTAGTCTATCCCCAACTCATCAATTATGACCAACAAGGACCACCAATTCTAGATACGTTTGAAAATGATGAGGTTCTCTCAAAATTCATGGGATTGCGAGATTTTATACCATATGGAGATCACAAAGTTGGGTTTGAAATTGAACTAGACACACATGCTTATTATGGTGAAATGATTGAATCCCTCAATCACAAAAGTGAAAATTTGATAATAATCTCTAGGTCTTTACATGAAAACCACACTATGGAACTTTTAGACCCAAAAATAGTAAAAAAAAAGGATGCATCCAATGGGGAAAACCTCTCTGAGGTGCCAAAGGATGAGGGATTCAATCTTCCCCTTAGTGCTATTCATCAGGATAAGTCAACAGTATTAGCAGAAAAGTGCAATCTGGTCAACCTAGGAACAAAAGAAACACCACATATAACCTTCTATGTAGAATCACTTTTGATAGAAGAACAAGAACTCCTAGATGCATTCCTAATGGAAAGAAAGGTAAAATTTACATGGACCTATGCTAACATGCTTGGTCTTGATCCAAAACTTGTGGTGCACCATATAGCTATATATTGAGAGGCAAAGCCAATGAGACAAAAGCTAAGGAAGATGCATCCCCAAATAGAATTATTGGTCAAATTGGAATTATAGAATCTTCTTGATGTTGGCTTCATACAACCAATTGATTATCTAGAGTGGATTTCAAATCTTGTACCTATTTCAAAGCCCACTAGGGGCATCCACATCTGCACTGACTTTAGAGATTTAAACAAAGCATGTCCAAAGGATGGTTTCCCTCTCCCAAACATAGACATTATTGTGGACATGATGGAAAGACATGAAATGATATCACTAATGGATGGATTCCCAGGGTACAATCAGATCATGATAGCAAAAGAGGACCAACACAAGATAGCTTTCACTTGTCTGTGGGGAACATACTATTGAAACATGATACAATTTGGATTGAAGAATGTTGGAGCAACCTATCAAAGAGCTATGACACTAAACTTCCATGATATGATTCAAAAACCTATGGAAGATTATGTGTATGACATATTTTCCAAATCAAAGAAACATCAAGATCACATACCAGCTCTAAGCTCCATCTTTGACAGGCTAGAATAATACAAAGTTAGACTAAATCCAAAGAAGTGTGTCTTTGGGGTATAATTAGGCAAGCTACTAGGATACATTGTATCTATGAGAGTAATCAAGATATACCCTACCAAATTCAAATTGATTCTTGAGATGGAGGCACCAAAAACATTGAAGTAGGTAAGGGGTTTGTAGGGAAGACTCCAATCCATCTATCAATTTATAACATAATTAACAGATCTATAAGGAAATCCCATGTTCTCATCTACTCAAAAATGGAGTAAGATACAAATGGGATGAGAAATGTGATTAGATGTTCAAAAAAATCAAGGAGTACTTACACCACCAGTTCTCATACCACCAATTCCATGCAAGCCATTGATCCTATATATATCAGCAACAACAGTAGCCCTTGGTGCTCTCTTAGCACAATATGATGAAAATGGGAAAGAGAGCTATTTACTACATCAGTAGAACCATGGTGGGACATGAAATGCATTATACATCCATTGAAAAGGCTTGCCTAGTAGTGGTTTTTGAAACACATAAGTTCATACATTATATGCTAGCCCATCAAATAAAACTCATTGCAAAAATAGACCCTCTCAAGTATCTGGTTTCTAAAGTAACACTGATAGGGCGAATAGCTAAATGGATCATGATCTTGATAGAACACGAAATTGAGTATTTGGAATGAAAGGTTGTTAAAGGACAAGCAATTGTAAACCAAGAGGCGTCGATGTATTTAGAAAACCCACTTGTATCAAAGTTCCTCGATGACTCAATCTTTAACCTAAGCATGGTCGATCACTAGAAAATGTATTTTGATGGATCCTACACATTGCATGGGTCAGGAGGGGGAATCTTCTTCATTACACCACAAGGAGATTGCATACCTAAATCATATAATATGTCTTTTCCTTGTACAAATAACATTGTAGAATATGAGGCTCTCATCATAGGACTAAGAATTGTAGTATAATGGAAAATCATGGCACTCAAAGTCTATGGAGATTCACAGCTTATCATCAACCAGTTAAATGATGAATACCAAACAAAAGATGACAAGTTGACCCCATATAAGAAATTGGTGGAAAGGCCCAAAGAGTCCTTCATTGATCTATCACATTTGGGAAAATACCAAGAATAAATAATAGAGCAATGGATGCTATGACAAAAATTAAATCACTACTAGACATCCCACACAACGTCCCACAGAAAGAATTCCTTGTAGAGCAGCTTCTTGTACCAATATTTGAGGTAACAGAGTCTAAATTCATGTGTGAAATAGTTGGTCCTGGTGATCCTTGGTATCATGATATATACAGCTACTTGAGAATAGGAGTCCTCGCCACTAATATAACCCTGAACCTTAAAAGAATATTTCTAAAAAATTAATCCCACTTTGTTATCTTAGGAGACACATTATACCGTAGGAGTATCGAGGGAACCTTGTTACAATGCCTTAATGCTGAGGAAGCTTTGACTGCTTTAACCGAGGTACACAATGGCATTTGTGGGTCACATTTGAGTGGTATGACCTTGGCTAAGAAATATCTGAGGACTAGGTACTATTGGCTAACAATGGAGAAGGAAGCTCATGACTATGTCTAAAGGTGCTTGCAATGTCAATAGCATGGGGATCTTATCCATGCACTAGCTCAGGAGCTCCACCCAATCATTACACCTTGGCTCTTTTTATAGTGGGGGCTCAATCTCATTAACAAAACCACACCCACTTCATCCAGTAGACATAAATTCATTATCACCACCATAGAGTACTTCACAAAGTGGGTAGAGGCCATTCCCATGACCTATATCATAGGAAAGAAGATTTCCAAGTTCATCCTTAACTACCTAATTTTCTGCTACGATGTCCCTCAATCCATTATCTCAGATAATGTGACACCTTTCAAAAAAAAGGATGTTCTAGACCTATGCCAAAAGTTCAATATCCAACATCACTTTTCTACTCCATACTACCCCCAAGGAAATGGCCAAGCTAAGGCTACCAATAAAACTATCTTGAAAATTTTAAAGAAAATAGTTAATGATGTTGGTCGTGACTGACACCTACAACTAAATCTCGCCGTAGGGTCCTATTGAACAAGTATTCACACACCAATCGGTGCAACCCCATTTTCCCTAGTCTACGGATTAGAAGTCATCCTCCCCATTGAGATCGAGCTCCCATCCTTAAGAATATCATTGTAAAATCTCATTACAGATGAAGAATATCAGGTATCATGGTTGAACGAGTTGGAATTACTGGATGAGCAACGCACGGATGCCTTAAACCATTTGCAAGTCTACCATAACCATCTCAAGTGAAGCTACATGAAGAAGATCAAGAGTTATACTTTTCAAATCGAAGAGCTTGTATTGAAGGAGAATCAAAAAAATGTACCAAATCTAGACAGCAAGGGAAAGTTTGAATCCAATTGGTTGGGACCCTTCATTATCACAGTAAGCTACAAATTAGGAGCATATCAGCTATCAACACCCAAAGGAGAGTCTTTGTAGAGCCCATGAATAGATCCCACCTCAAAAAAATTATGTCTAAGCTTATAGGTATAAATCCAAAAAGTCAAAAAAACCAAAAAATATAAAAAATCCAAAACAAAATAGAAAAAGGATTGAAAATAGTAAAGAAAAAAATTGTCCTCTAGTGAAAACCACTTCGGTGGTGCTTTGGGCAAGTACCTTGGTGAAAACCTAGCAAACAGGCACCTTGTGTAAATAAGCACTTTTCATCCATCATGGTCTCTACGACTTGTTTTGCATCATCCATCCATCACACTTCCATATCTCCATCAATCACCCATTCGCCTCCACATCAAAGCTTGATCTTGTGTTTGTATCATGATCCCTCTCCTAGTACTACTCGGCCCATTCCTAAGGTCAATTTTTCCTTCCTATATCAAAGTAGTCTATTGCATCACATTGGGGGCATGTTCCTATACCTACATCAGATCATATTCATGTATTTTCTTGCAGTCTTCCTTAAAATTAGAAAATCCAAAAACATTCATAAATTAGAAAATCCAAAAACATTCATAAATTAAAAAATCCAAAAACATTCATAAAATTGGAAAATCTCAAAAACATTCAAAACATATCAAAAATCCAAAAATAGGTCAAAAAGTAAAAAAAAATCAAAAATAGAGTCATCTTGTTGAACTACGAGTCTTTGATCTCTAAACGTAGGAAAGGTTGATCTTTGATCATCCCCAAAGACACTTAGGTTAGTCCTTTAGGAGTCTTTCATAATAAACTAATAGTATGCATTTGTTCATATCTCATCAATAAGCGAGCATGTGTCAGTCAAACTATGTGGTCTCTGCATGTATAACATAGGAAAGGATAATCTCTGATCAACCTTGAGGCCCCTAGGATAGGTCTTTAGGTTAGGTTCTTGGTCAAAATCTCATAAAACACAAAAACATCATAAAATTTGAAAATCTTAACATTTGTAAAACATCTTGAAAATACCAAAAATAGCCTCATAACATTTCAAAAAAAACATCAAAAACATCCAAATATTTGAAAAAATCCATTTGTTCCATTTCACTTTCACCTACAATAAACATCCACTCATAATAAATCATCATCATCCTCAACCTTTGGTAAAACAGTTGGAAACAAGTCTAGCACTTGTTTAAAAGTGAAAACTCAAGTGTTAAGGTCTCAAGTCTAGATTAGTAGGTAAACAAGTTGGTCAACTCTTGGTACTAATAGCCCATCATCTAGTTTCTCCCAAATCATCCGATAACATCATGTCCTAAGATGCATCCTTCCTACAATGGACATCAATATTAGGAATCATCATAGTGTAGTCTTGGCTAGCGGTATGAAGAACATTATCTTGTTTGTTTACTTGATCTTTGTCTTGTTTGACTTATCTTATTGTTCTCATTCCAATGACCTCTCGATGATGTTCAAACAAAGGGATTTAGAGAGAAAGGAATGGGGCAATGATCATTATATTTTTATCTATTGTGCGTGTTCGATGTTCTTGTAATATAACCTTGGTCATGTGTGCATTGTTTGATTTGTAGGGAGGTTGTTTTAGGTATTTTGTTGACCACATAGGAAGGTTTTCCTTTCTATGTTTTGGTTTGAGATATTTGAAATATTTGAACTACATTTTAAACAAGTTTTTATATGCCAGGTGTGAATAGGAGTACTCTTATCTGATTGTTGATTCAAATTCCATCACACTAGGTACAATGCCATCCTGGTTCTTTATACCTTGATGCATCATGCACCTATGTGTGTTATCAATCATAAGGCAAGTAAGCCCTTTTAAAATCCCAATTCCTGATAAGGAAAACATCATCATCATCATCTCTAATAAATTCTCATAGATCATGAACTTATCAGATCCTCTTATCATCATTCTTTTTTTCTTCTCTTTGAGCTAACATGGTACCATGACGGTTAATAAAAACATCACCAATGCATCCATCCTACATCCACAAACCGTCAACATATTGTATATCATCCATATCATATAATAATAGTAAACACTAATCATTTCACATGCATTGCATTTTCCATTATTTTCATCATAATATAGATTGGTTATTCTAAGCATCTCATAAACCATACATTTTCATCCATTTTATAATCATATAAGCATCATCACATCATCCATACATGCATTATCATATCGTACATGAAAATGATACTAAAAAAGAAAAGAAGCATGTCATAACATCCCATACATCTCATAATCATAGCATATAACGCCATCCATTTTGTATAATATAGATCTGTTATTTTAAGCATATTAGAATCATCTGCATATCATAAATGTTTGCATCCATACATCCATACTTCATACATCATCATCATAAAAATGCATAAGAAATAATATGAAAAAAAAGAAATGCATTCATAACATCCATAAGCATCTGCATAATCATACATCACATTATATTATATAGAATTGTGTACATCCATCCATAATGCATAAGTAAAGTAGACACATCACACCATAAATCGATCATATCATATATATATCAAAAACTAATTGTCATGGTATAAATTAGGATCATGTGTATGTGTATCAACTAGTGTAAAAATTCCCATAGGGCTATCAAAAAATGGAGCTTGTGAGTCCCAAAGAGAAGTGAGTCCCAAAAAGGAGTCCCAAAAAGAATTGAATAATGTCGATCAAAATTGTATGAGCTAGCCCTGGTGGCTACTCCCCTCACCTGCCTATCTCTCAACTTGATCCTTTTCCTATCTAATGCCAGTTTGTTGAGAGTACTCTGGTACCTAAGCTACTGCGAGTATAGCCTACCGATAATGAATTCTATAATACTCATCCTCTTGCATAGCCTCACGATACATCCACATGGGAACTGTCCTACCCTGTGATGCAACGACCATCCTCTCTAGCTGTTACCTCCTACCAATCTCCTAGGTCAGCTACAACTTTCTTGCCTACCTCTATTGGCGCTCCTGATCTCTCTTTTTCATTAGAGCCTAGACCTACTACCTAGCCTAGTCCCAATCTATTGTAACCACCTGTATCTAAGCCTATAGCCCTTGAATCTGCCCCTAAAGTTGTTGTATCTAGGCATCTCACGGGTCTGGTTGTGGTGGCGGTTGTTGATCCCTTAGTGGTAGCTGCTAGTCTCTTTGATCTGGCTGGTGTGGAGGTGGCCCACCTCCTCCTCCTCCTCCTTTAGGTGCTCCTAGAACCTATCATTCCCGCCCCCGCCTTGCATTCTTGCCTTGGGGTCTCCTCTAAAGAAGTGTTATCCTTGGAACTATAAGTCAAAGTGGAGGCCTAAACCATCTCATAGGCATGTGTGTTGCTCAAATCCACTTGTGCCTATGCATAGGCCCATGGCCTAGCCACCAACTACCTAAAATTTTCAACTAGATAAATTGTTGGGATCATCCTGCCCTAGGTGGTCTCTCTCGATGTCCTCACAAAAATAGACACATACTGGTCATCAGGCTAGTCTTGCACATCCTTGAACTGTCTTGCTACCCTATCTGGTAAGTAGCACTCGATCATGGTATGATCATGCCCCTACATAAGTTGGTCCTAGCAAGTGTAGAAAAACTATTTCACATCGTTATACCAAGCAGGCATGTGTAACCATGGCCTCCAAGTAAACATTGTCATCTCATCGATAACTTGGTGCTAGTGGGATAGGCCTAGTTTTCTTGTATGTGTAAAAGTGAGGCCACCCATGTACCTCCAAACTATTGGGTCATTGGGATCAACATTGACTATGATAACCCTTGGTCGAAGCATGACTATGTGCTCCCATGCCCATATGTGTAATAGTATGATGTCAGCACCAATCACTCAGTTGTCACAATAGGCGAACTAAAGTAGATCATGATATAATGAGGCCAGCATAACTGGTCCCCAAGCAAATGGTGTCCTCTCCTACAGCATCCACTCCCAAGCTAGGCCCCATCCCATGCTAAAGTATCTTCCCTATCAGTCTGGAGCCACTAGTCTACAAAGGATCGCAACCATGATCAACCTAAAAAATAGCACCAAGTGTTTGTAATAGTCCATATCAAGCTGGCCCTCAAAGAGTGTGAGCTCCTCAACCTTTAGAATCTTGAAGCATGCATCACCACCGGCATCGGTATCATAAATAACTTTCTCACCATGGATGGGAAATCACAAGATACACCAAACATCCTCCAGTGTATCAATAGCCTCGCCAATGGGTAGCTGAAAGTACGAGGTCTCGCTATGCGACCTCTCAGCTAGCGCTATCATCATCACAAAGTGAGTCCTGACAATGGGCGCATAAGCAACGTACCAGAGGTTAATCTCGCCTAGGTGCTCCTTTCGCAACTCATGTAAACTAGTCAATTTTCTCAACACTGAGGGTCAATGCTCGCCTGAAAGCACAAGCTCTCTATCCTCCTGCACATAGGAAGCCACAATGTCAAAATTCATCAAAAAAATCTGACCTTGTTTGAAGTTTTCAACACAAGAACAACAATTGCATCACTATTTTCAATGGTGTCGCCCTTTGGAAACTCAAAACAGTGATGTTTGACCCTCTCAAAATGCAAACCAGGCTACAACATCACTCTTTGCACACGCAGGCCCTTTTGGCTTGAAAACCCTAAACCTAAACTGAGTCATGACATCACTATACACAATGGTGTCACCATTTGAAGATTAAAACCCTAAAGCTAAATTGTGACGTGGCTTCACAATGAATGGTAGCAGTATTATTTGACCCTAGCATTGTTGATTTTGTAGTTTTAGCATCACTATATAGCGATGCTATACTTTTTGTCCTTTCAAAATGTAATAAGTGCACTAAAAAATCAAAATTAAAGGTCGGGTTAGGATCACATATCACTAGTCCTACACTTGGAGGTCTTTGGTACACTCGAACTCACTCAAAAATGTGTCAGGGAAGCACTCTTTGCGCCATTCTGTAGGAGGGTTAGAGCTCAAAATGAAGGAATTCTCAAAGTGTGAATGTAAAAATGAATGGAAACTGACCCCTCTGTGGCTATTTAAACATGAAAATTATAGTTTTTTTCCCTGTTTTAGCCGTCAAACTATGGTTTTGCACCTCTGACCTCATTTTTTCCCAACCAAAGCTCATTTCAGGTCTTTTTCTCACGTTTTGGCACATTTTCAGCATTTTGGAGCCTTTCTGGACTTGTCAGATGACTTGTCCTCTTTTTTTGATAAATCACCAAAAAATCCAAATTTTTGTCTAATCTCTCGAGGGGGAAGTATACTAGTGTAATTCTTGTATAATTCTTCCACTTGGATAGCAATGAGGCATCCAAAAAAATTTAAAAGAAAAATGAATTTTGACCTCTACAAGATTATTCTTTGAACCAAAGCAATTGGTACATTGCTTCAAAGACGTGCAAAATGTAGACGTTCCAATTATACTGATTGATATCATGCACTTGATCCTGATTTACTAACATCAGTTCTCCTTGAATCACTTCTTTACTAACCAATTAATTGAATAATACTTATTTAATTAATTCATCATGATTCCCCTTTTAATTAAATAAATCAATTTTATTAGATTAAATCATAATTCCTCTTTGGTTAAATAAATCAATATTATCTAATCAAATCCTAATGATCCTCTTTTAATTAAATAAATCATTTTATTTAATTAAATCCTAAGGTCATCTCTTTCAATTGAATAAATCATCTTTATTTGTGTAAGAGAGGGGGACCACCGCATGCAAGAACCCAGGTCATAGAGGGTCAAGATGTGAGAGGTTTCCCTAACTTACCTCAGCGAAGTGTATTGTTTAGGATTATGAGGTTGAGAATGATAAGGATTGTGGAAACCTACAACCACTCTGTAATCCTGAGTTGCAGGGTGGGGCTAGGCAAGTCAATTTTTAGGTCCAACTCTACACCTTAGGAAGCTCTCTACCTAAGGATGCCAATGGAGACTTTGGGTGATAGCACGATGCACTGGCATCTCAAAAATGTGTTGTAGTCCGTACGGTCAGATTACAATAGAGACAAGGTTGGACTCTCTAAAATGAATAACAACCTAGCTTAACAACATCTAAGAGAACAAAACAACACTATAAAATATGAGAAGTACAAATAGAGGTGATAAAGTTGATATACCAAAGCTAAGGTGACGAAGACGATCTCGTAGAAGAGCCTATTTTCTAGCTAGCTCCACAAAGTGCATCCACCTACACACAAGAGAGAAAATGTTGGGTGGGATATATAGGGGATTGCCTCAATTTGACCCCCATTTTGGTGTTTCCACCTCCACAGACAGCCAAAGGAACAAGATAAAGAAGCAATGTAATGAAAACACAAACACTACAATGCAGTACTATGCTACTCAACCAAGTGATAGAGGAGAGAAGAGGGAAGCTTACCACCTCCACCAAGAGCACTCAAGGTTGCTTGGGGGAGAAATGAGAGGAACTCAAGCCACTACTGCAATGATGTGGTCCCAAACATGCTCTACCGAAGTTACGAAGTGGAGATTTTGCTACAATGGAATGCTTGGATGCTTGGACTAAGTGAAAGTGAGCTTGAGAGTGAATGTGTGTGTGTAAGAATGGCAGCTTGATGTGATGAAGAGTTCTTAGAAGCTCCTAATGCAAGTTCAAGGACTAAATTTGAAGGAATGAGGAAGAAAATGGCCATATTTAGGTCAGTTGGCCAAAGGAGGTGTTACAACTTCACTGCCAATGGGAAGAGTAACACCTCTACTCGCTCAACCACAAGAATTTGCTAGGGATGTAAACATGCCACGTGGATGTCTCCGTGTCGCATGGGCATCCCCAATAGAAATGCCTCCATCGACACACAAAATAGGCTCCACATGGACCACCAATAGTGGACTTAAGTAAATTTAAGCCTCCAACTTTGGTTTTCTAAAGTGTATAAAGGAAAAAAGGGGAATTGTGCTTAGGGTGAAAATTATCTCTTATACATTTTTCCCCCACTATAGAAAGCACGAGTATTGATGAGTGCTTGGTAAAGTAGATCAAGAAGAGAGTAGGGTTAGAAAAGTATACCTAAACCATCGAGGAAACAATACTCAGTCTAGCATACCTGAAGGTGTAGGAGAAGCGAAGGACTTCATAACTGCTTGGAATTATGAAGTTGGAACAAAGTGTCTTACAACCCCGCAGACCTACAAGGAGGCAACCCCCAAGATCTCTCGCATGGAGGAATCCCCAAGGAAGAAGACTCCGTAGAGTCAGGAATTAG
Organism: Sequoia sempervirens; assembly: GCA_007258455.2. NCBI lineage: Eukaryota > Viridiplantae > Streptophyta > Pinopsida > Cupressales > Cupressaceae > Sequoia > Sequoia sempervirens. Next base: position 1,264,898,960 of record VDFB02271358.1, read on the forward strand.
TGACATGTCTACCCAGAGATAGAACACTTCAAAAGTGGTGACACATCTACCCACAAATAAAACATGTCTAAAAGTGGCAATACGTCTACCCGCAGATAGAGCATGTCTAAAGCGGTGACACATCTACCCACAAATAGAGTGTGTCTAAAAGCGGCAACACGTCTACCTGCAAATAGAGCATGTCTAAAAGTGGCGACATGTCTACCCATAGATAAAGCACGTCAAAAAGTGACAACACGTCTATTTGCAAATAGAACATGTCAAAAAGCGGTGGCATGCCTACCTACAGATAGAACATGTCAAAAGAGACAACATGTCTACCCACATATAGAACATGTCAAAAAGTAGCCAATCACATAGACTGTAAAAATTTCAAAGGGATCCCTCGAGAACCCTTCAAAAGGAGAGGGGTCCACTCAAGGGACGTGTTGTTTGAAAAGTAAGGTCTAGTAAGGTTGGCCTCAAGTTAGACATGAAAGGGAAAATGGAATGAGCCTAGTCAGGCTGCCCCTAGGCTAGACATGAAAAATTCCATTTATTGCAAAGGATTTTGAAGAATGGGTCCCTAGGGAACCTGTTGTGAAGAAGGGGGATCCACTCAAAGGACACACAATTCAAAAGTAGTCATTCATCTTAGAATGATTCGTCATCAAGGGATCCTTTCAAAAGATGTTCACTTCATCAAGGAATTCGAAAGGAAGGTCATGCCCGCATGCAAGGGGAAGTCAAAGCAGTTCCCACTTTGGAGGAAGGTCTTCAAGTACTTTATTTATGAACTCGTGATAAAGGAAAAACATTTCGTTAGGGTTCCAAGTTGAGAATATGATTCTAAGGAAAAAATTGTGAAGACTTTCAAGAAAAGGCTCGTGGCAATGAATTCATTTTCTAAAAATCAAACTGTGAAAGAAGAGCATTGTCACACATCGGAGGGATGACTCAAGAAAAGAAGAGAGAAAGATAAAGAGGAAGCAAAGGGAAAAAAAAAGGAAAAAGGAAAATACAAATAAAGGACATAGGGGGACCTAGTTTAGTCAGGTCAGATCTATTTGATCTCATATAATAATAGGTAACCACAATGCAAGGTGAAAGATCATCAATCCCCAACTAGATCAAGAAGAATGTACAAAGAAAAAAGTAAAAATTAAAAAATGGGACAACATGGAAGGGAAGCCTAAATTCCCTCAATGCTTTGCGTTGTCCCCAATTTATCAAAAATCAAGCACAAACATAGAAGAATGATGATACAAATAGAATAAGGTTTATGACATTAAATTCATGCCTATATCCAAGCACCAATAGGGGTGATGAGGTTCATCTAGGAACACATAGTATGAGTACAGGGGAACACATCACAAAACACACACACACAAGATCAAGAAAAAGGGGACCTCCTCCTAACACTGATCATCCAAGAGGTTGTCTGCTTCCCAATATAGATCCTCATAAGGGGAAGGAGGATGAGCCTACAAGGGTGGAATGTTAAGAGGGGGGGTGTTTAGGCCTCTCACAACAAGGGCCAAGGAAGAGGCCCCCAAAAGGTCCTCTCCATTGAGGTCTTGTTGAGTCAAGGTCAGTGATTTTACAAAGATCACCGATAGGGCTGGGACTTTGTCCATGGAATTAAACATGCATCTCATGAGAGCATCATGCTTATTCTCAACAAACGACACAGGTTGTGCCTAGGGTTCACCGCTAAGCTTGTCGAATGACTTAGGAGTGGTGACAAACTTAGGGGAAGTTGGGACTGGTTCTATCATAAGAACAGAATAGGTGATCGCAAGGCCACCTTGCGAAGAAGGTGGGATCCTCCTATGTCCTTCATCGCTAGGAGGACCATCCTCTACCTTCTTCTTCATGGGAGGATATGAACTCCCCACAGATGAAGCTAGAGGCACAGAGGAAGAGGAAGAAAGAACCACAGTAGATACAACCAAAGTGTTAACCATATCCATAGATTTTGGGAAGGTTTGAATGTTTAGAAGAGACATCAATGAAGGCAGCTCCATTGAAGGAGAGATAAACACCTATACCCATTTAGCGTTATGCGCATTTGTGCTCACAACAGAAGTTGGGAGTGGATCAGCCTGAAGAGATACAATAGGAAGGGAGGAAGGAGACACTGTAGGAGATCTTGAAATAGAAGTGCTTGTTCCTTCCTCCTTCTGTTGCGAGGAAGCTTGCTCGGCTAGGAAATCCTTTCATCGGCACTTGTGCTCTCATGCAAGGAAATTTCTACAGGTCTTGAAGTTAGAAGCTAGAGCTTGCGAAGGGATGGGAGGTTCCTGCTCAACCATAGGAACATCTATTATGGTCGTGCCTAGAAGAAAAAAAGGTTCTTGTGTGGGAGCAGGGGGAGCAGCCTGAGGAGCGAGTGGAGGATTCAACTTGAGAGCCTCAACAGCGGGCCTCTTTCCACTCATTTTCTTAAGGGTAGGAGCAGTAGGAGGCCATGGAGGTTACTACAAGGAGGACCCTCCTTGGGAGACCTTCTTCCTATCATATCGATCAAGTCTAAGTTCCTTCGGTAGAACAGGAAGCTCAAATGTGGGATGCTTAGGCTTTCATCAAGGAGGAACTGAGGGGTTCTCCTACAAACAAGGAAAAAAACCTATCAGTACCATAGCTAAGTGAGAAGAAGTGTTAGACTAGCAGCAGAAGAGGAAGAAGGAGGATCACAAGACTGCTTCTCTTCTTTCCCCTTTTGAGCCTTAGTGGCATCGCTATCAGCCTTCAAACAAGCCTGATGTGAGAAAGCATAAGGAGAGGGAGGGTACCTTACCTTTAGCCTTAGATGCCCTTTCTTATAGTTCTAATATGTCTTATTCAAAAGGTCCATCCTAAGCGAAATGGGACCCATAGGTGCAGGCCATAGGTGATCCAAGGAGTAGCTACCACGTGCAACCGACGATCGATAACTAGTGTCATGGACCACATGCACGAAACCTCTGTGGATAAATTTTAGAATTTTTTGCACAATGGAGGGTATTGTGTTCATCGCCACCCACCAAGGGATACCCAACTTTACATGAAAGAGTTCAGATCCAAGAATGATATGAAATAAGAGATTCATGGACTTAGGTCCAACTAAGACTGATAGGACAATACTACCCAAAGGGGGTATGAAAGGCTCGTCATGTGTGTGAATGTTCTCATAGGAGCATCGTATCCATCCTTATGTAGAAAATTTATAAGCATAATCTCCTTTGTTATTATGTTCACTTGAGATGTCAGGTTAATGAGAACACCAGCTATGATGTTCCCATTGATCCATGTAGGAATTTAAAAAGGAGATGGTTCTTTTTTAAAGCCCATCAGCAGGTCTTGTGAAGTAAAGGTTATGCCAACACTACTACCCACAGGCTACATAGAGGGGATGGGCTGATGTAGGAAGGAGGCCATTACGCACACTAGACAATGCTTTCACAGAGTCCCTAAAGGTTAATAGATAAGACGGTGACCCAATTAAGGTTTCGTCATGCAATACCTTTGGAACCTTCCAACTACATCACCTAGGGGTTGCAAGTCGAGTTGCAAGGTGATAGCCTTACAAAACTCACACATACAACACTCCTAGAGTATGAGGAAAGGGATTTTCAACATTGTAAGAACAAAACCAAAATGGTTCACGCTGGGTTCACAAAAACTATAAGAGAGGGGGACCACCATGTGCAAGACCCCAGGTCATGGAGGGTCAAGATGTGAGAGGCTACCCTAACTTACCTCAGCTGAGTGTATTGTTTGGGATTATGAGGGTAATAATCATAAGGATTATGGAACCCTACAACCACTCTACATTCCTGAGTTGCAAGGTGGGGCTAGGCAAGTCAAATTTTAGGTCCAACTTTGCACCTGAGGAAGCTCTCTGCCCGAGGACGTCAATGCAGACTTCGAACGACAACGTGGCACGCTGGTGTCTCAGAAATGAATTGTAGTTTGTATAGTCAAATTACAATAGAGACAAGGTTGGATTCAATAAAATGACTAATAGCCTAGCTTAACAACTTCTAAGAGAACAAAACAACACTATAAATTATGAGAAGTACAAATGGAGGTGATAAAGTAGATATACCAAAGCTAAGGTGACGAAGACGATCTCGTAGAAGAGCCTATTTGCTAGCTAGCTCCACAAAGCACATCCACCTACTCAAAGCAAGAGAGAAAATGTTGGGGGGGTTGTATAGGGCCTTGCCTTAGTCAAACGCTTGTTTTGGTGTTTCCACCTCCACGGACAGCCAAAGGAATGAGATAAAGAAGCAATGTAATGAAAACACAAGCACTACAATGCAATACTATGCTACTCAACCAAGTGATAAAGGAGAGGAGAGGGAAGCTTACCACCTCCAACAAGAGCACTCAAGGTTGTTTGGGGGAGAAATGAGGGAACTCAAGCCTCTGTTGTAATGGTGTGGTCCCAAACGCCCTCTACCAAAGTGACCGAGTGGAGCTTTTGCTGCAATGGAATGCTTGGATTCTTGGAGTGAGTGAAAGTGAGCTTGAGAGTGAATGTGTGTGTAAGAATAGCAGCTTGATGTGATGAAGAGTTATTAGAAGCTCCTAATACAAGTTCAACGACTAAATTTTAAGGAATGAGGAAGAAAACAACCATATTCAAGTCAGTTGGCTGAAGGAGGCATTAAAACTTCACTGCCAATGGAAAGAGTAATGCCTCTACTGCCTCAGCTGCAAGAATTTTCCAAGGAAATAAGCCAGCCACACGGACGTCTACACACCATGAGGGCATCCCTGAAAAAAAATGCCTCCACCAACACACAAAATAGACTCAACATGGACCACCAATAGTGGGATTAAGTAAATTTAGCCTCTAACTTTGCTTTTCTAAAGTGTATTAAGGAAAAAAGGGGAATTGTGCTTAGGGTGCAAGTTTTCTCTTATAAAATTTGATTAAAATCTAATGTTTTTCATTTAATTGAATAAATAAAACTTTATTTAATTGAATAACTAATGTTCATTATTCCTCTCATTTGACTTAAATAAATCTAAAAATCTAAGTCAAATATCATATCAACTAATTATATCCAGATTTAATTAAATTCTAATTAAATTTAACTCTAATCTTCAAATCCTCTAGATTTTGCAACTTGCACACATAAATCAAATTATTTGATTTATTATTTCATCTATTTTCATTCAAAAATGGCATCACATTGGAATATTCCTCCAATTTGAAAACTCCCTCCTAAAAGGACTTGTCCTCCAACATGGTATTTATGGCTCTTACATGTCCTTTCTCTTGAGCCAAGTGGCACTAACTCATCTTTCAACTCTCCCTCCACAAGTCAACTTCTTAAAATTTCAAATTCCACATAATTACATTTATCATGCACATTGATCAAAATGTGCTCCACCTCTGTTCAATAGCATGTTGACAAGTGGCACAATTCCATTGGTCTATCTTTATTCCCACATCCTTCATGTTTCTCATTTCTCCATCCCTCTTTTCTATAAATGGAAGACTTCTCTATTGATTTTGAATCCACAACTTTATGCAAATTCATTATCTATAGATTTTATTCAAGTTCATCCATTGTTCATCAAGGTTTCCATAGCATTTCATCACCATAGCTAGGTTATTGATCATTTTCATCAAGGATCAATCATTTATCATCAAGCTTGAATAGGAATTGGGAAAGAGATTCTTTCCAAATCAAAGCACCAATTTCCCCATGGGATGTTGGGTTTGGGCACTTGAATAGGATTTAAATAGCTTTCATTTGGTTTCTTTTTTTTGTTTCTTGTTCACTATGCTTTGAATGAATCACGAGTTTAGATTTTTTTATTGACTAACATTGAGTTGTGTGTCCATGTTCAAGAGCGGGTCTAGATCTACCATTCACAAAAATGAAAAGGTTTTATTGATAAAATTGTCAATTTTCCACCAATATAAGATATGACTTATTTGGAATTAAATAGGTAATCATTATTAATTTTCTACATGCATTCTAAATAAAGTCCTAATTGATAGGTTGTTTGAAAAAATCTATAATTCTCAAACTATTTCACATTTTTTGAATCTGAAAGATGCAACACATTCTATGCTTCCCATACTATAGGATAAATTTTTTTTTAAAATGATTTTCATAAATTTTTGACCAATTTATGGTGGTTAGACAAACAAGTTTTAATATTTTTAAAAACATTTCCAATAATTTTTTTTAACTAATTATTTACTTGCAAAAAAATTATAAAAAAATTATGGCACTATTGGAACACAATGATCTACTAAGAAGGGGGTGAATCAGTAGATACTAAAAACTTTAGCCCTCAAAGCCTTTGTGTAGATTTCTTTCTCAAACTCTTAATTTGTAGATTGAAAACCAAAGATTCAAACATAAACATGCAAATATACAATCAACATACACATGCCCACAACACCAAATATACATGGAAAACCCAAGATGGTAAAAAACACAATGAGAAATTTTGCTTGAGTCTACTACTCAAATCCAACCTCACAACGAAATATTTGTTACAATGTTTAGGGCTACAACCCAAGGATGCTTTGACACCCTAATTTAGGAGCTACAACTCCAAGGAAGCAACAACCCTCTACTTTAGAAGCTACAAGTTCAAGGAGACTACAATCCCCTAATCTGAGCTACAACTCAATACAATGAGGCAACCACCCCTATGATAACAAACACAAGTATGCATAACACTTGGTTCTATAAAACCTAATCATGCATCATTACATTCAGTACATTGTTGCACTTTCTACAACTCACACTCTGTTGTTGAAGCTACACTCTCAACAACATATATTTCTACACTACACTCTCCTCTACACATAGAACACTCACTATTCTATCTTGCTACACTGTACACTCTCTTCACCATGAATACAAATACCTAGGCGATGTGTTTTACTATAGTATAGGACTTGAAAATTGCATTCATTGTTTGTTGCACTTCACTCTCTCCTTTTCTGTAGTGTCACATCCATCTACACTCACCTGAATGCAAACCTAGATAATAATATGTGTTGTATCTAGGTTACACACATATCTACATTCCATCTCTACATGTACCACTTTCTCTCAAGTAGACACCCTTCTTGTAGGTCCAACCTTTTGACAACATTAGATTGTCTTCTTTCTCCACTGACCTACAATATCTACCTCGAGATTCTCTCCACCTTCTAGATCATCTCCAACTTACTGTTAGAGGTTTCTTCAAATACTAACTTCACCAGCAAGATTCCTCTACCTCGAGCCACACACCATTGTCCAGTTCATCATCAAGACATATGATAGAGTTTACTAGATATTTCCATATCTTGCATCGAGCTCCCCAACATTTAATTCCATAATAGATATTTTTCCTTCATTCTCTGTCAAACCCTAGAATTAGATATGCATTAAATGCATTCACCTATCCATTCAATCTGATTCAATCTTGAACACCTCTACAATTTGTTCTACCACCTTGAAGATCAAATTTTCATTTACATTGGTCACTGGTGTAGTTGGACCAATTAATTCCTTCCTTTTAATTAGTTTTTAGTCAAAACACTTATTCACACTATCATAGCCATTGATCTTCTCTTTGTGCCATGATCTAACATTCCTTATTCATCATTATATCTTTAAAACTTTGTCATCAGATGAACTTCCTTTGATCTTATGTTGTTTATCTTCACTGACTGACAATCACTATTGAACCAATTGCCAAGCAATTTGCACTATAGATCTCCTCCATACACTGCTTGTCATGCGTAGGTTCCACCAAGACTCACATCTAAAGCATGCTATCCCATGAGCTCTAACAACCGGCCCACACAAACTTTGTGTGGCTTGTGGATTGTTGTCATTTTTCATCCACATCATCACCACATAACTCAAAACAATGATGTGAGTTGGTCTATCGAGAAATCGCTCTTCACCATATAGACATGCTGACACATACACTATTGGATCCTATCTAGTGGGTGGTCCTCACCATCCACATGCCATCCTTGTCAACAACATGCAACAACCATCACCTATGTGACTTGACATGCTATTCAATCACATACCACCACATGTCACCATTCACCATCACTTTCTGCCACTTTTCCTTCTATCATTTGGTTTATGATAGTACCATCAACGCACATCATCCTCATATTACTAGGTCCCACAATCGGAATCCATTCTCACATCGCCCTATCAAAGAGACCTTCTTCAAGGTCCTGGGAATACCATATTGTCTCACCAATGGGTAGGTCATCAGGTTGTCGAGGAGACATCCTTCAAGGTCCTGCCAACACCACTCTATCTCACCAATGGGAAGCTCATCATTGTATTGAAGATACAATCATGAGACTCCCTCCAATATGCATCTCTCTCTTTGATCAAGCACATATCATAATATTAAGGAGACATCCGAACAAGTCTTGTCGATGACCACTAGTCACACCGATGGAGACCCTTGATGACATCACCTATCCACCTTATCACCATGTCACTGCATCGTAATCCACAACAAGGATGTGGATTACCATTTATCCAATCTTGTTGAATGCAATGTGTTATCTTCATCATCACTTTCACCCACATCATTATTACTGGGTCCCACACTAAACGTTGCCTTCTCATCACTCCATCGAAGAGACATAGCCAAAGGTCTCACCGATGACATCTAGTGTTGCTGAAAACACTTCCACACTCTTTATCGCTCCATCACTAAGTCACTAAAAACATAAATATCAAAACCTTTTATCGGAGGTTATGAAGTTCTGAAAACCCACGACTCACCAACAACAAAGAGAACCTTATTGCCACTTGATGAGTCCAGTTTATGACTCAATTTTAATAGAATTTTATTGTCTAAATGATCTTGTTTTCATAGACTTTGATACTTGGATGTTGACCTTTTTATAATATTTCTTCAAAACCATAGAAATTGGGCATAAGCTTATTTTTGTGATCTTTAATGACATTGACGTGCTATATGAACTATCTGTGTTGATTTTACATGTGGATTAATGAATGCTAATTTAAGATAGTTATGGATATGCAATTTTTTTGCATACTAATATTATCATGCAGATATAATTAGTAGCCTATAAATTGAAGAAAATTTTTCTAGCTAGTCATTCGCCATAATGGTCAACAAGGTGATCACTCGAAGGTCAATGGAGGGAAGACTCTCAACAGTGGGAGATTCCTCATTCAAATCAAAATTGTAACTGTCTTGTAAATGGTCTTAATTGTCTGTTGAGAAAATATAGGTGTTACTATTGTGCTAAATCTATGTTAAGGAAAAACATGCTTGACTAGATTTCATGCATGTGTAACCGCTTCTCCACTTTTTATGCTTTCCCTAGAGTGGCATCCTAATCTGATGGAGTTGACCACCTTGCTAGATGATTATTTAGTAGCTTTTCTTCCTATAAATAAGACTCGAATGCTCCTTCCAAGGGGGTTGACTAATCTGATGATGTACTCGCATTCTTAGGTTTTTCTGTAATATAGTTATGTTGCTCTATTGCACTTGTGTTTTTCAATGAATAAAATGAATTTATAAGTTTTTGCATTTGAGTTTACATTTTTCTTAAGGAATACTTATCCAAGGGGGCCCACTTGGTGAGCATTCCATCCTTTAGCTTTTTCATTACTTTTTCTTTAGTAATTAGTTAAGAATATGGCACTAATTGTTCATACAACCACTAGAATTCCATTTTGTGATTGTTCTAGAAACCAAAGCAGACAAAGAAATTTCCTATTTTCTCGCTCAAATTTTTATTTCTATCATGCATTTAAGTTTAGTATAGTTTTTGGTTGATGCTCAACACTTATATTATTTCTTTCCAAGCCATTTACTTTTAGTATTGTGTATTTCTTAGTTGTAGGATGAATATTATGGCTACTTTGGATCCTTAGTGCACATACTATGCTAACCCATTTCAAGTTCATGTCCCTGGGTTGACAAGTTAAATGCACCTTCATGATGATTGAGATAGTTATTCAGGTTAGATGTCCAATCTTTGAATCACAGCTGTAAGGGCTTAGTTATTAGATCATTGTAGGAGGCCAACATTTTTGGCATTATTGTCAGGGATGGTTTCAAACTAGGGAGCTCTTTGGAGTCATTGATAGTTTTTCTTAGTGTAGTATCTTTGAAGTTTGTTCTTAGTAAACCCCCTCATTTAGGAAAGTAATGATCCACCATTCTTTTTCTATTTTTTTGTGTGAGCTAGCTGATAGTGAGTTGATACTATATGCATAGAGGAAGGAGGAGAGATGCTCATGGGAGATTCCTTCCTAGTAATCTTGAACCATTCTAGCTAGTTGAGTATAAAAACCTGCCAAGCGAAGAAGAAAAAGAAAATCCACACCCCTTTATTGATGCATTCTCTGATCTGAATAGTTGTAAAATTTCCTCTAAGGACCAAAATCAGCTTAAAAATCCCTTTGCTTTGGAATTGCATCGAGCGGGCATGGTGATGCAAAAAAGAAACATACCTAACTAACCAGCTTTTCCTTTCCCCATTGCTCATCAAAATGAAGTTGACAACCTCAAAAATATCCCTACTTTAGTCCTTCCTAAGTTATATGGACTTGTCATAGAATATCCCGACACTTTCTTGTTCGAGTTTAACATACTTTGTAGGAGTTATGACTATACCATAGATGCCCATAGGCTCAAGATATTTCCTACCACCCTAAAAGAAGATACATTAAGATGGTTCATGAGCCTAGGGAGAAATACTGTGGAGACTTGGGAGCACATGAAGACAAAGTTCCTTGAGAAATACAAGGATTATTGCAAAGGGCAGTGACATGAGAGGAGATGAAATTTTTAGGATGTAACAAAAGGAAGATGAGAGCCTAGAGGATTACATTGCAAGGTTTCTATTTTTTCTGCAAAAATATCCACACCATACACTTAATGAAGAATCACAAAAGTTGCATTTCCTAAGAGAAATTAATGAAAGTTGTACTGATGCCTTGGACCTAATGGGAGGAGGAGATATCTCCCAAGTTTCTTGGGAGGATCAAAAATATATGTCAAAACTAGTCTAGGGAAGCTTTAAAGAAAGGGAGAGCTTACCAATATTTTATGGGTAAGTCATCTACCAGTGGAGTTTCAAGAATGGAGATTACTCACTTGCTGGAAAACTTCAAGCAAGACATTATAAACAATCTAGCTACTTAGTTGGATACACTTTAGGCCAAAAAGAAACAAGAGGAGGCAAAGGCAATGCTGGAAAAATATTGCCCTCATTGCAAACAAAAGAAGAAGGACTGCAGATGCAAGATGGTAGCTAATATTGAAAGTAAATAGATTCCACTTGAGTTCAAGCAAATATAGGTTGAAGAAGATCAAATCTACTATGTTGTAAAAAGGAGGCCATGGGCTCCAAGACAAGGTATGCCACTAGATCCACTCTCTTTTGTTGGGCCATATTTTAATTCTTATTCATCTGGTAACCAATGGCAGGCCCCATATCCATCCAACTATAGAGGATATCCATCACATCCTTGGAGTAACCCTACAAATACCTAGCCTAATCACCAAAACCCTCCACCCAAGTGGTAGCAACCTCAAGGGAATTGGAAGCAATTTTAAGGAAATTGGAAATTGTAAGGAAAGTCAAGGTGCAGAAACAACTCTCCTAACGTCAAACCTCAGGGAAGAATGTAGAGACATTTTAAAAAATTTAAAATTACAATCCAATTAAGATGCACTTTGAGACTGATAACAGAAACAGAGTATTGACAATCACACAAGAACACCAGATATACGTGGGAAAACCCTTACGAGAGAAAAACCCACCACACCAAGAGAAATCACTTTGTATTACAGTAATGGAGATTACATACAAATGACAGACTTATCTTTCTGGTGTCTGTATATAGCAGCATTCACCATGAACAATCTTGTACAGGAACCTTCACATTATAGTCATCACAAAATAGAAATCATTTACTGATACAATTTGAACTGATACAATATTTTTTGATCGAACCAAACACAAACTGCAATCACAGAGTATATCTTTGTTGTTCCATGCCCGTCGAGCTCCCTCACAGAACCGTCACAATGAACCAACTGCTAACTGTTCACATTTGGCTCCTCCTATTCATCCATGAGATGCCACCTCAGAAAGTCTCACACGTTCAAACAGCTTCAAGAGAAATCACACTGAGTTGGAATCTCAGTGAAACACTAAAAGTGTCTCGCCGATGCCACATAGACTTCATATCGACATCGCCAAGAGTTACCGTAGTCACCAAGATGTTTCACCGAGCTTACAACATGTATCAGCTTTAGTATTCCTTTCGGCAAGACTATCGCTCTGGCCAAGACATCTCAACGAGTCTTCTTGTGTTACACCAAAGTACCAAGCAGTCACCAAGACCTATCGCTATCACCACGACCTTTCACCGAGTCACCAAAGGTCATACTGAAGTCATTTGTCATACCGAGCTCCAAAGGATAGTCGGCAAGACATACCAATATCGGCAAGAGGTCTCATAGAGCAACATTAGGTTATACCAAAAGTATACAACTATCAGAAAAACCAATCACCTTCGCTGAGATGTTATGTCGAATACATACAAGTCATACCGAGCTCCACTCACTAGTCAGCAAGACTTAACACCTTCACCGAGAGGTTTCTCTGAGATCCTTTGTGTTACACCGAACACCGAATGGTCGACAAGACTTAACACTCTCACCAAGACCTTTCCCCAATTGCTTTGAGTTACTTTGATGAACGTTTGGATGTGTCCCAGTCGGCGTGACCTTCACTATTCGCTAAGACCTCACACTAGGATCTTTATGTTATGGTGAAGACACCATATGTATTCCTATCGGTGAGACATTTTCACTTTGATAGAACATCATAGCGAACTCCAAGACTTACCCCGAAGGCTCCAACATAAACCACTATCGGTGAGACATGTATTAATCGATAAGACTTCTCACCGAGTGTTGAAGTCACTTTGAAACCACAAGTCATTGTGAGTCTCCCCGAAGCCCAATTGAATGGCCTATCGGCCAGAGAACTCCACGTGATAAGAGGTCATAGTGAATACACTATGTCACAGCGAAAGCAACAAAGAATCAGCATTCGACAAGACTTTTGCAAGGTCACAACAACCTGTTCAAAACAAAATGTATCAAAGCTGCTAGTCGGCCAGACATGATGGATGTCATACCGAATTTTCTCCAGGAGAGGTTTCAGCCTGTGATGATTTAGGCACATATTTCCAACAATCTCCCACTTGACAAAGATCACACAGGCACCTCTAGAGCACATCATAACTTACTAAAAATCATGGGCATTAAGGCCCATTGAACTGGCACACCACTTGAACTTGTCTATGCTCACTAGCTTCATCAATGCATCTACAACATTCTCCAGAGTATCAAACTTTTCCAAACTGACCTTTCCATCCTCAACCATATCTTGTACAAAGTGATACTAAACATCAATATGTTTCGTTCTAGCATGGAAAGTAGGGTTCTTTGCCAGACAGATTGCACTTCGACTGTCACAGAAAATAGTTATCTCCCCTGCATTAAAACCAATGTTAGAACACAAAAATTTCAACCATATTGTTTCTTTACAAGCATGAGTAGCTGCCATGTGTTCAACCTTCGTAGTGGAAAAAGCGACTACAGCCTGTTGCTTGCTCATCCAACTCACTGCACCACCATTCATCATGAATATGTATCCACTAGTGGATCCCCTGCCCAATCAGAATCCACATAGCCACGAATACTAAGAGTCCTCTGTGATTCAACCAAGTTCCCATGATAACACAAAAAAAAATCTAAAGTTCCCTTCAAATATTTGAAAACTCTCTTTATAGCATCCTAATGTGTTCTTCCAAGATTAGCCATAAACTGACTAAGAACTCCCACTACTTGTGCAATGTCTCACCTTGTATAGACCATTGCATACATGAGACTACCAAATGCACTAGCATAAGGTACATTGGTCATGTCCTTCATCTCAGTAGGAGGTTTTCGACAGTCCTCAACAGATAGCTTCATTCCCTGCAAGATTGGGACAACTAACTATTTGCAATCATTCATACAGGATCTCTCAAGAACAGTCTTGATATACTTACTCTGACTGAGCCATAGTTTTCTATTCTTCTTGTCCCTAGTTATCTCCATCCCCAGAATATACCTTGTTGCACCAAGATCCTTCATTTTGAACTTAGCAAACAACTGAGACTTAAGATCAGAAATCATTTGCTTACTATTGCCTATGAACAACATATCATCAACATAGAGAGCAATAATAATAATTCGATCACTTTTAGCTTTATAATATACACAATGATCTGATTTTGATCTCACAAACCCCAAAGATAATACAAAAGTATCAAATTTCTGGTACCACATTCTAGGTGATTGCTTTAACCCATACAGAGACTTCTTTAATTTGCATACCAGTTTTTATTTACCTTTTTCAATGAAGTGCTCAGGCTGGGACATATATATTTCTTCTTCACCATCACCATGAAGAAATGTTGTCTTCACATCCATCTGTTTGACCTCTAAGTCGTATGTTGCTGCAAGTGACAAAAGAAATCGGATAGATGTTAGCTTTGCTACAGGAGAAAATATTTCCCCATAGTCAATTCCCTCTACCTGGGAATAACCCTTTGCAACCAGTCTTGCCTTGTATTTTTCTACATTGCCATCTAGACCAATCTTCTTCTTCAATACCCACTTGCAGCCCACAGGTTTTCTACCTTCATGCAAGGCCACCAGACTCTAGGTTTTATTCTTTTCTAAAGATGCCATCTCTTCTTCCATGGCTTCTAACCAAGAATCTGAATCAGGCATTTTAATTTCCTCCTTTATAGTCCTAGGCTCATCAGTGCTAGAAATCAAAGCATAGGAACAAGTAGAATCAATTAATGAGAACCCATACCTATCTGGTTGTTTCCTTTCTCGGGTTGACCTCCTCACTGGTTGAGGCTGAGGTTCTTCTTCTTCAGAACTTTCAGAGTTGCTTGAGTTCTCCTCAGTTTTAGGTACATTTTGAATTTTCAATTCCTCTTTCTCTGGTGTAGGAGGAATTACTGCTATATCCTTATTGTTTTCTGACTTTATCTCTAACTGTAGATCCAAGGTGGAAGGTTTCAGCTCATGAAAGATTATGCTCCTGTTGTATATAACCTTCTCTGTAATAGGATTCCAAAGCTTGTATCATTTAATGTTAGCACTATAGCCAATAAAAATACATTTGATAGCCTTGTTCTCCAACTTAGATCTTTTCACATCCAGCACATATGCATATGCTTCATAGCCAAAGACTCTAATATGTCTAAGAGAGGGATTCTTACCAAACCACGCTTCCAAAGGTGTATTATCAACAAGAGCAGAGTTTGGAGACCGATTAATCAAGTAACATGTAGTAGCAGTAGCCTCAACCCAGAACTTCTCCTCCAAACTAGCACTACTAAGCATACTTTGTGCTCTCTCCATCACCGTCCTATTGAACCTTTCTGCAACTCCATTCTGCTATGGAGTATAAGGTGTAGTCTTGTGTCTTTTGATCCCATGGTCTTTATAGTATCTTTCAAATTCATCAGAACAAAATTCACTACCATTATCAATCCTTAAGCATTTTATTTTCCTACCAGTCTAATTTTCTACAAGGTTCTTAAATTCCTTAAATCGACTAAACATTTTTAATTTACTTTTCAGAAAATATACAAATGCTCTTCTTGAATAATCATCAATAAACGACACATAGTGTCTTGATTTAGAGAAAGAAGGAACATTCACTGGACCAAACACATCTGAATGAATATAATCTAACAAACCAGAAGATTTATGAGGACTGTCATAAAATGAAACATGGTGCTAGTTTCCATATATACAATGTTCACAAAAATCGAATTCAAGATTACAATCATTAAGCCCCTCAACCAGGTTTTTGTTCTTCAAGGTTTTTAAACCTTTCTCTCCTATGTGGCCTAACCTATGATGCCAGAGCATAGTCTTCTCTGCTGGAAGTTTTACTTCCATAGAGTTTACACAAATGGGAATAACTTCCTTTTTACATCCATGAATAGCTTTAAGTGACTTTCCAGTGACATTGTTACATTGAACAGCATGTGCATCCAGCTTGTACAGAGTACCAATTCTAGTACCTCTAGCCAACAACATTGAACCTCTAGTCATATTGCAGCCATTTCTAGAGAACATGACTTGCACTCCGATATCATTTAGCTTATTGACAGATAGTAGATTTTGAGCCAGGACTGGTATGTACATTACATCATTAATTCCCCTTACTCTACCATCAGGAAATTGAATTTTGACAGCTAGCTGACATTGTGCTTGGCAAAGTCACTGTTCCCAAGTATAGTGACCCAGGGAGCCCTATGGTAGGAGTTACTATAAATGGGGTCCAAATAATAAATACTCTGATTGATTTGGGAGCATCAATAAGTGTAATGACCATGGATATCCTGCAGCAACTAAATGTTGCAAACATGAGACCTACTCCTATTGTCTTGCAACTTGCTGATAGTTCTACTATTAAACTTGATGGGATAGTAGAGGACCTTGTGATAACTCTAGAGTCATAGGAATACCCAACAGATTTCATAATTCTTTCTCTTAAAGCTACACTAGTTAGGTACCCCATTATTCTTGGAAGGTCGTGGTTAGCAACAAAAAATGCATATATTATTGGATGTAGGATAGGAGAAATGACCATTTATGATGGAAAGAGCACCAAAAAACTTGTTCTCTACCCTCCAACTTAGCCATCCCATGACATGGATAATCTTGTATGGCCAAATGTTGGTAAAGAGGATGAGGAAGTTAATGTTGTGGCACAGCTGATGATGTTAGGTAGAAGCTCTTTCATGTAGCTTCAAGAGGAAGATGAAGTATTGTCTAACATAATTCAAAATCATTGTGAAATAAAGGAAGCATCATCCTCTCATTTTGTTGATCTAGTAAAGACATTTTTGCTCGCTCTTCTTATAGCAGAACTTCCTATATCAACAGGTATGTCTTATACATTGCTACCACATGAACTCAAAGTACCAAGAATTAGTGAAGCAACTATGGTAGAGATAACTACACAAGTTCAAGTGTTGGAAGGAAAATATCTAAATATTAATAGCAAATTGAGTGAAGAATAGTAGTTTCCATTGAAAAACTTACTAAGAACCCACTAGCATGCATTTTTGTGGGACTATCATGATATGAAGGACTTGCAACCTAGGCTTTGCACTCATAGTATTTACATCAGAGATGATTGTACCCTAGTGAGATAGCCACAAAGAAGAATTAACCCTACACTAAGAGAAATTGTTAGATGTAGGATTTATCTATCCCATTTCAAATAGCCAATGGGTGTCTCCATTGGTGATTGTACCTAAAAAGGGAGGGAAGTGGCGAGTTTGTATTGATTACAAGGAACAAAATGCTACCACTAAAAAATACCATTTTCCCTTACCTTTCATAGATCAAGTTTTGGACTCACTTGCAGGAAAGCAATACTTTTCTTTTCTAGATGGATTTAGTGGATATAACCAGATCCAAATTGCACCTGAGGACTAGGAGAAGACCACCTTTACCTATCCATGGGGGAACTATGCTTACTCAGTACTTCCATTTGGATTATGCAATGCACCTACAACTTTTTAGAGGGAAGTCATTAGCATATTTTTAGACATCTCTCATGATTGCATGAAAATTTATATGAATGACTTTACCACCTATGGTGCTGATTTCAATGAAGCATTGGATAATTTTAGGAGAGTCTTAAAGAGATGTGAAGAACACAATCTATCTCTCAATAGTGAAAAGTGTCTCATGATGATGTAGGAAGGTGTAGTCCTTGGCCACTACATCTCTCAAAAAGGAATTCAAGTAGATCCTGCAAAGACTAAGGTGATCACTAATCTGCCTATACCTGTAGAAACAAAAGATGTTAGGAGTTTCTTGGGCCAAGCCAGCTACTATAGGAATTTCATCAAGGATTTTAGAAAAATAGAAGCACCATTTTATGCTCTTCTCACTAAGGATGTTGAATTCCAGTGGATAGAAAGCTGTGACAAGGAATTTTTTGATTTGAAGGCAACCTTGACTCATGCTCCTATACTGAAAGGTCCTAATTGGGAGCTACCTTTCCACATCCATACAGATGCATCAAAATATGCCATAGGAGAATTCTTGGGACATAAAGAAGGAGGTATTGAAAATGCTATTGATTTTGTCAGCAAAAACTTGTAAGGAGTTGAATTCAACTATACAGTGACAAAAAAAGAAATGTTGGCAGTGATCTATGCCCTCAACAAATTCAAGCACTACATAATAGGATATCAAATCTTTGTGTACACTGACAATGTATCCATTAGGTATCTCATTAATAAACCTTTGATATTAGGTAGGTTACCAAGATGGTTATTGTTGATGCAAGAGTTTGACATAACCATTGTAGATAAACCAGGGAAGGCCAACATTGTCGTTGTAGACTTTCTTTCAAGGTTGACTACATCAAAGGACAATCAAGTCATAGATGACTCTTTCCCTGATGAGCACTTATTTTCCATAAGTGTGCAAACACCCTGGTATGTTGACATAGCTAATTATCTGGTCACAAGGAGAGTTCCTCCCCACTCCTCTCCAAAAGAGAGAATGTTTCTCATTGAAAATTCATTTCCTTTTTCATGGATTGCAAGATGTTTGTTTTACATTAGGCCAAACCATGTCCTGAGGATATGTGTGAGGGAAGATGAGACATATGATATTTTGCATGCATGCCACAATGAACCATGTGGAGGACCTTTTGTAGCCAAGAGGACAATGATGGATGTTTTGAACACAAGATATTACTAGCCAACACTCCATAGGGATGTAGGGAGATGTACAAGAAAGTGTGATAGATTCCAGAGGATGGGTAGGCCAACCAAATCTGATGAGATGCCCCTTTACTCTCAGGTAGTAATCAATCCATTTGACAAGTGGGGATTAGATTTTTTAGGACCCATTGATCCTCCATCCAATGCTAAATCCTATATCTTAGTATGCACTAATTATGTAACCAAACTAGTAGAATTTAAGGCCATGAAGCATACAAGATATAACAAGGTTGTTGAATTTATTTATGAGGACATTTTCACATGATATGGGGTTCCAAGAGAGATAGTGACCAATCAAGAGACTCAATTCACCTCAACCCTTGTTGCAACACTGGTCAATGAGTACAACATAAGGCATAGGGAGTCCACTCCTTATCACAATCAGGCCAATGACCAAGTTGAGGTGACTAACAAGGAAATTGAAGCAATTTTGACCAAAATAGTGGTTGTACATAAGAAGGATTGGGAAAATAGGTTGCTAGAAGCTATTTGGGCCTATAGGACAACCTAGAAAACAACAATAAGCTTCACTCCTTTTGAGTTGTTGTATGGAAAGATAGGTATGATTCCCATTGAATTTGAGCATAAGACTCTTAGGACTACAATAGACTTGGGGATGGATATCTCTAAAGCACAGAGAGATGAATCATGCAGCTCAATACATTGGATGAAATGAGGAAGGAAGCCTTGCATCATACAGAGGTAGTGAAAAATTAGAGAATAAAGTGGCATGACAAGTTCATCAAGGATAAGAAATTCCAGCTAGGAGATTGGGCCCTGCTCTATGACTCCAGTATCAAGATAATGCAGGAAAATTGCATACAAGGTGGCTAGGACCATATGAGGTTGCTGAAGTATTCCCTAATGGTGTTGTTCAACTCACCACCATTGATGCTATCAGATTTAGGTTTCTTTTCAATGGTCATTTCCTCAAATTGTACCACAAGCCAACTTCCAAGGAGAAATTCCTACAACAATTCACTCAGCATGCAACACCCGAACTTCTTGTAGCTGAAGGAAGAAAACCTAGTGTGCCTCCTAACTAACTAAGGTACGTAACTTGTCAGAATAAAGAATTCCACTTTTGTGGGGGTCCACTTCTTCACCCATCCGCTCATCCATTTCCACCTTTCTCTCTCTTTCATCATGCCTCCATAATTTCATTTCATTCCATCATCACACCACTCCATCCCACTCCACTTTCATTAATTGCTCAACTGACCTCTTAAAAGGTGACCAGTACTTTTTCCATAATATTTGTAACAAATCTTCCAAGAATCCAGGTACGTGCACATCAATTTGTTATCTCTTAATTTTCTTTTACTACATCCATTTAACTGTTATAAATCAATATGAACATTCTCCATAGCATGTCATTACTCCCTGCCCTATCAAATTGTCATAACTATCACACATTTGAGGACACATCCTCAAATTTAGGCTCGGGGGAAGTGTGAATACTATGTCAACATGTCTATCCATATTGGTTCACATCAGCAAAGTTTAAATTGAGTTGATTTGAATTATGAGAAAGATGACGGCTTGAATGTGTAAGGTGATATCAACTGCCACCATTTTTCTTGATCATACCCCTCATTTATTACTCCTTTACTACCTTTATTTCTCATGTCAAAATCTTAAGCCAAAAAAAGGTAAAATCTAGATGACACTAGCATTGGAAAATTACTTGCAGCATTGTAGGAAGAAGAAGTTTAGTTTTTAGACAAGGATTGTAGGAAGAGAAAATTTGCAAAGTGATTGTTTATTTGTAGACAACTAAACAATGGGAGGTGAATCAAAAATGAACCCATGGCTCATGATACATTACTATAGGATGTACCTAGCCTGGATAAGTTCAGAAATTATGGATGGTTATATTATTTCTTGAAGCTGAATGGTTTTAATGAAGATGTTGCATTGGAATTTTCCCAAACACTATATAAAGGAAAGGCCATGGTAAAAGGGTTAGAAGTAATGGCTAGTGAAGAAATAATTTCAAAAGTTACAAGGTTTCCTGCCAACGGGGAAAATTACCCTGCTTCTAGAGATGCCAGGTTAGCTAGGGCTAAATTCACAGAACCTAGTGACCCTCCATTGAGTGTGGACAAATAAGGTGCAAAAAGAACCTCTTTGCCTAAGCCATGGAAGCAAGTAGTTTTACATATTGTAAAGTACATTACCTGTGAAGGTAGTCAATCAAACCTACATTTCGTGCACTTCAAACTTTTGAATCATATGAGGCATGGGAGAAGAATGAATGTGCCAAACATACTATAACACCTTCTCTCAATCGTGGTGGTCGAGACCCAAAAGGGTAAGGATAATTTCATTTCCCACAATTGTCTCATCAAATTGTTAGTTGAAAAGTCTCTGCATGAGGTGTTTGACATGACTTGGGAAGATTTTTTAAATGTTGATAAAATTAGACTTGAGCATTTGTGACCTAGGGTTTTTTCTCAACCTCATAGGGCTAGCAGAAGATTGAGTATGGCTAAAGCCACTCTTGGTGTCTCAAATTTTGGCGCAAACCCTAGTGTAATCCATCCTACAATTAAACAAACCATAGAAATTAGCTCTTTTGAGGAAGAGAATTCAAACAAAGAAGGTTCCTCTTCAGATTTTGATGATCATTTTCCTCTTAGCATACTGATTCAAACTATGGAACAAAAGAAAGAGGAAGAAATAAGGAAGGGTAAAGCTAAAAAGAAAATTGTAGGAAAGAAAGTGCTAAGCTCTAAAAAACGGAAGGTTGACACTATTATTCCTACAGCCAAAGAGGAACATGAGATCCCTCCTAGAAAATTCAGACCAACTTGGTCTAGCCTTTGGTGTGTCTCCTCAGGAAAGCCCTAGGACTAGAGAAAGATCACAAGAGGACACAAAGGCACCAATGGGGCAGGTGAATGTTGAGGAAAGAGACATATTTGAGGAAGTAGCAAATATAACATTAACAAACCTCATTTCCATCATTGAGCAAGTTGAAATCCAAGAGTTTGAGGAGAATCGGGAACTCCTATAACAAGATCAAAAGAAAGAGTTCCTACAACAAGAACAAGAAGTCCTGCAACCAAAACTGGGAGAACAATCAGTACCCCTATAGCCGGAATTGGCTGAACAAATAGGATCCTTGCAGTAGGAGCCACATAAAGAGCAAGCAATAGTGCCAAGAAAATTTTTGGTAGGAATACATAGGCCCTCTGATTTTTCAATATACATGGTAGCTATGAATTTATGGAAAGAGATACAAAGGAGGGAAGAAGAATGGAAAGAGGAGAAACACAAGTTGAAGAAGGAAATTCAAAGAGAGATGAACAATTTTTTGCTTTAAAGGAGAGAGTGTATAATATTGCAACTCTAGTACCTCAAATATTAGAGTGTAGGACTCCTCGAAGATTCTATACCTTGTATTTGAAGGAGAAGCATTTTTCTTTTAAACTAGCAAGGATTGTTTTAGGTTTGAGTCCTTCCATTGAGACTCCTCTTGAATTTTTCAATGCTTATCAGATTGCTCCTCTTGAAATGAAGAATTTGTTGTGTGAATTATATTTGCATAATTATGTTGTGACCCAAGACCATGATTGGAATCCAATATTGTACGTTGGGG
This sequence comes from Sequoia sempervirens, assembly GCA_007258455.2. Taxonomy (NCBI): domain Eukaryota; kingdom Viridiplantae; phylum Streptophyta; class Pinopsida; order Cupressales; family Cupressaceae; genus Sequoia; species Sequoia sempervirens. The sequence goes on from VDFB02271358.1 coordinate 1,264,921,421, forward strand.
ATGTCCAATTAAGGGAATTCATGTCTTGGATACAAAATGAGATTAGTTGGGGACAATATTTTAGGGAATATAGGCAATTAGAATTCAACACTCCTCTATCCATTAGTGTTGAATCTAAAAACCTAGGGGACATTTTCATGGATTGGCACATAATTCTTTACAAACCAAGATAGTGCAGTAGGATCATGCTTGAGAGAGAAGTAGTTTATAAAGAATATGAGGAGGTGGAAAAAAAAAATGGTAATTTGTGATGGGATACCTATCACAAAGGTGGAATAGCCTAATTGATGAGTTAAAAGAAGCTAAACCTCACTTTATACAGAACTATGTTGCAACACTTAAGAGAGTTGATAGATATATACAGATTGGAAGGAAAAAAGGACAATTTTGGCTCCCACTAACCTTTCAGCCACCTGTCCTATTATGACTTGTACCAAGTTTCAAATATTACTAGTATGATATAGCTGTAGAGAGATAGAGATGGAGCAGATCAAATAGACAACAAGGGTTCTATTGGGATCCTAATTCATGCACAGTAAGAACTAATGTAGGGCAGCTAGTAGTTGCAAATTTTAGGGCATTAACTAAGCAAAAGAACAACCCTCCCTCTGTTGGAGGACTAGCAAAGCCTTAGGTTGGGGGGAGTGATGAGTCCAGTTTATGACTTGATTTTGATAGAAGTTTACTTTCTATTTTCTATTGTTCTCATAGAATTAGATACTTGGATGCTAGCCTTTTTATAATATTTCCTCAAAACCATATACATTGGGCATAAGCTTATTAATGACATTGATGTGCTATACAAACTATTTGTGTTGATTTTACATGTGGAATAATGAATGCTATGTTAATATAGTTATGGATATGTAATTATTGTGCATAATAATATTTTCATGCAGATATGATTAGCAACCTATAAATTGAAGAAGATTCTTCCAGCTGGTAGTTCACCATAATAGTCAACAAGGTGATCGCTCAAAGGTCAATGGAGGGAAGACTCTTGACAACAGGAGATTCGTCATTCAAATTGAAATTGTAACCACCTTGTAAATGGTCTTAATTGTCTGTTGAGTGAATATAGGTGTTACTATTGTGTTGAATCTATATTAAGGGAAAACATGCTTGACTAGATTTTACGCATGCGTAATTGCCTCTCCACTTTTTATGCTTTCCTTAAAGTGGCATCCACCTAATCTGTTGGAGTTGACCACCTTGCTAGGTGATTAGTTAGTGTCTTTTCTTCCTATAAATAAGACTTAGATGCTCCTTCCAAGGAGGTTGCTTAATCTGATGATGTACTTGCATTCTTAGGTTTTTCTATAATACAGTTATGCTGCTCTATTGTACTTATGTTTTCCAATGAATAAAATGAAGTTATAAGTTTATGCATCTGAGTTTACATTTTTCTTAAGGAATACTCATCCAAGGGTTCCCACTTGGTGAGCATTCCATCCTTTAGCTCAGTCATTACTTTCTGTTCAGTAATTAGTTAAGAATCTGGCACTAACTGTTCCTGCAACCACTAGAATTCCATTATGTGACTATTCCCGTAGCCAATCAGATAGAGCAGTTTCTTGTTTATTCACTTATATTTTTATTTTTTTTATGCATTTCAGCTTAGTATAGTTGTTGGTTGATGCTCAACACTTATTTTATTTCTTTCCAAGCCATTTACTTTTAGTATTGTGTCTTTCTTAGCTGTAGGATGAATATGGCTACTTTGGATCCCTAGTGGTTCATGTCCCTAGGTTGAAAAGTTAAATGAACCTTCATGATGATTGAGATAGCTATTTAGGTTAGATGTCAAATCTTTGAATCACAACTATAAGGGAATAATTATTAGATCATTTTAGGAGGCCAACACTACTAAGTCGAGAGGTTATGAAACTCTAGAACCCTACAACTTAAGTTAGAAAGATTTGAAACCTAGTGACTTAACTTTCCTTTTACATCATTGTGTTGAAGAGACATCTCCCATTCTCTCATTGATCATGCACTATCACATTGACGTGAACCTCATACTTAGTCAACTGGTTGCCAAGATGTGAGGGGACGATCACGGGACGAACATAATGGGCTTAAGTCATTACTTAAGCTTCCTACAACTGCCAAACACAAGTCATCATCGAAATAGAATATTTTGAGGATTTCATTACTATAACAACCATAGGGTTTAAGAGATAAAACCTAGAACACCTAAAGGTGAATATAATTCATTTATGGGCATATCCTTCAACCTCTTGACCTACAATTTATGTTTCTTAGAAGTTCTTAGAAAACCTACATCAAATCTATAGCCTAATTTTCAATCACATCCACTGCTCTCACATTCATCCTTTTTCAATATGTCAACAATCTCCCTTGTATTATTTTCACTTTTGACATCAATGACAACATCATAGCATATGCATTCACCAGCAACCTATACCCATGCTCCCATATTCACTGCAAACCTTATCTCTCCTTGACATCAATAACACTTTTTATTAATGCCATCATCCTCACTTACATGAGAAACTCCATTTCATCTCTAACCCTCTTTCATCATGCTAACAATCTACCTTGCATGATTTTCCCTTTGGCATCAATGACACCTATATGCCAACAATATCCCCCTTTTTCATTGATGGAAAAACTTAAATCCTCAACATGTCAAAGGTTTGATACTAATAATGGATAACATTTGAGCTCTCAATTCTCCTCCTTTGACATTCCTTCTCCTTTTCCCATCCTTATGAGCATTTACACAATTCTCTCTCTTATGGTCACCTTTTCTTCCCCCATGCTCAATTATTTTGAGCATTTTCACAACTTTCTCCCCCTTTGACATCATTGGAAAAGGGTCACAATTGTCTCCACTTCTTTGTCTCAGGTCACCATGTTGCTACAACTTTCATTTCTTCTTAGCAATGGAAAATGGACTTAGCTCCCCCTTTGACTGATACCAATTGAAAACAATTTATGCTCTCACACCAATTTCTACAATCAACTTCTTTACTGCAATGGCAAGACCATATGCTCCAACTACTTGTACCAATTAACAATATTTGATGCTAGTTGGACTGCCATTACATGCTATGATCTGATCAGGTCAGATACCAATTGTAGATATTCTAATTCATGCTCTATACCAATTGAATCATATTCCAGACACCAATTGGTGATATCATGCCTTGATATGGATTATCATTTTGATACCAATTGTGAATGCGTTCACTTTATGCTATCTACCAATTGATATCTTGTACTGCATTGTATCAAGTATAACACTATTTTGATACTAATAGCATCTCCCCTTAGACCTTGCTCAATGCTCTCTTCCTGTATACCTAAGCATGATCTTCATTTTGGGCTCTACACCAACTAGATTGTTTTGAATCAATTTATGGTGGTTTGATACCACTTTAGAAATACTGTATGCAAAACAATTGTCTTTTAGCCATATATCTTCTCCTTGCAAGCAAGAAGCATTTCTCTTAACAGAGCATCTACATCACTTTTTCTTCAATAACTGATACCAAATGTTGATATCAATTTTTGTAGCAACTATCCACTATCTATCAATGTTCTTACTCTTTAATGAGCATTTCAAAGAGCAAGAATGTGACCATAAATCTGAAACCATCAAGTCATTAGAAATTTGTAAAACATGTTTTACCTGACTTGACCTCATTCTCTATTTGCAAGGATGAATGAGGTACCAATTTAACTCCCCCTAGATTCATGCCCCATCACTATTAATTAGTGATATGAGTTAGAAGTAGCATCATGGAGCACTATCTTCTAGTATTTCTCTCTCCAAACCTTATTTGATTGCCTTTTTATCACACCTGCCTTCTTCTCAAGAGTATGTGAAACATTGTTCACTATATGGGACAGATTCTTCTTTTTATACACCTGCCTTCTTCTCAAGAGTATGTGAAACATTGTTCACTTTCTGGGACAAATTCTTCTTTTTATTCTTACTCTTTCTCTATACTGTAGGTCTTACAAGATCTAATCTCCAATCTTTAGCTATGTGACCAAAGTTGTCACATTTGTAGCATACTACATACATATTCCTCATAGAAGCAAATGAATTCATATGCATATGTTTTTTGCTCCCATTAGGTGTAGCCCTACAATCTCTAGCTTTGTGACCATATTGATTACAAGCATAGGAGTAACCATTAAAAAATGAGGAGTACCTAGTCATAGTGTTCCTCTAAATAGGATGATGAGGTCTTCTTTTATTTGACTTCTTTGCATATCTCATCCTTGGGGTTCCATTTGCATAAGCTCCCATAATGTTTAGTCTTTTTCTTTGATGACTTGGAACTGATTTCTTCATCTTCTTCTCTGCTACAGTCATCTTCTTCCAATAAGCAAGAATTGAATAATTATTCTTTTTCTTGTTTGTAGCAAGTTTCTTTTCTTCTTCAGTGCCTTCTCTTGGTCTTCTATTCCCAAATGTAGTTTCTTTGGGACAACTTGTGCAGTCTTTCCCATTCTTTGTACAACTTTCTTTGACTTTAAATCTATCATACAATTTTGTAGAAGCACTAGTAGAGGGACTCTTTCCCTTCTCAACACCAAGGCCAACCTTTTCTTTTGGTTTTGATGGATATTGTGATTTCACCAATTCATCTAATATCTCAGAGCCACCTTTCCTCTTTAGGCCTTTGTCAATTTGTCCCTTGGCTTTCTCCAAATCTCTTCTCAGAGTAGCTATCTTTGCTTCCAACTTCATGCATTCATCTGATTTAGACTATAGTTCAGATTTAACTACATATTCTATCCTCTTAGCTTCCTCAACTTGTGTTTTCAAACTAACTATCATTTGGTTAGAATATTCAAGGCTTTTAGTTAGTCTTTATCTATTTTTGTGCATGCAACATTTTTTTCTTCATTCTCTTTCTTCAAACATTTAATCTCATCCTGAGCAGAAATGATTTCAACCTTGAAATCAACCTCTCCTTCTTCTTCACCAAAGGTTTCAGCTTCTTCTTCTTTATTTGACCTCTCAACCCTTCATCAGAGATCATTCCAGATGGGTCAAACCAATAAAAACTTCCATATTCATCGTCTAATCTATAATTTACATCAAATGACCCACTTTCTTCACTTGTGTGCAAGTTATTCTTCTCCTTATTATTATTGTACTCTTCTTTCTTAAGATTATCCTTTTTAATGTCAAAGAATTTAGTAGCAATAGGTCTTATTCTATTGGAATAAAAACTTTTAGTAGGTAGCTTACCTCTACATCTTCTAGAGCTTCTTCTCAATCTTCTGATGCAATCAACTTCCTCTTCATCAGTCTCCTCTGATCTAGAAGTAGATGCTTTTTCCTCATCACCTCTGGTTGCAATATCTTCCTTGAATGTATCTTTATTCAACTCATCTTCACCATCCTCTTTATACATTCTCTTAAAAAATTTCCAAACTTCATGTGCTATTTGAAAATGCATGACTTTGACCAACATAGAGCTTGACAGTCCATGAAGAATTACATCTCTTTCTATAGCATTATCCTCATATGCCTTCTTTTTAGCTTTAGTTAATAGAGGTGCATCAAGAACTATATATCCATTTACAACAAACATCCAAACATCAAATCCTATGGATCCCAAATATCCTTTCATAAATGAGCTCCAAAAAATATATCTTGATCCATCAAAGATAAGACCATCATATACAAGTAAACTTTCCTGACTAACCATTGTGTTCACCTTATCCAAGATCTACCCAGAGCTGATTAAGCTTCTCCTATGGAACCTAGGTCTCTAATACCAATTGTTGGAACATAATAATTTATTGAGAGGGGGGTGAATTAGTATATACTAAAACTTTAGCCCTAAAATCCTTTGTGCATATTTCTTTCTGAAACTCTTAATGTGTAGATTGAAAATCAAAGATACAAACATAAACATGCAAACAGACAATTAACACACACATACACACAACATTAGATATGTGTGGAAAACCTAATATGGGAAAAACCATGGTGAGAAATGTTGCTTGAGTCTACTTCTCAAATCCAGCCTCACAAATGAAATATTTCTCACAATGTTTAGGGCTACAACCCAAGGATGCTTCAACACCTTGATTTAGGAGCTACAACCCCCTACTTTAGAAGCTACAAGTTCAAGGAGACTACAATCCCCTAATATGAGCTACAACTCAATACAATGAGGAAACCACCTCTATGATAACAAACACAAGTATGCATAAGACTTGGTTGTACAAAACCTGATCATGCATCATTACATTCAATAGATTGTTGAACTTTTTGCAACTCACACTTTGTTGTTGAAGTTTCACTCTCAGCAACATATACTTTTGCACTCCACTCTCCTCTACACATAGAACAATCACTGTTCTATCTTTTTGCACTATACACTCTCTTCACCTTGAATGAAAGTACCTAGAGGATGTTTTGTATTATAGTTTAGGACTTCACAAATGTATTCACTGTTTGTTGCACTTCACTTTGTCTTTCTTTTCTATAGTGTCTCATCCATTTGCAATAACCTGAATGAAAACCTAGATAAAAATTTGTGTTGTGTATAGGTTACACACATATTTTTATTCCCTCTCTACACACGTACCACTTTCTCTCAAGCACACATCCTTCTTGCAAATCCAACCTTTTGATAATATTTTATTTTCTTCTTTCTCCATCGACTTGCAATCTCTACCTCAAGATTCTCTCCACTGTCTAGATCATCTCCAACTTACTGTTAGGGTTTTCTTCTCATACTAAATTCACTAGAAAGCTTCCTCTAACTCAAGCCACACACCACTGTCCAACTCATCATTAAGACATCTAATAGAGTTTACCAGATATTTCCATATCTTCCATCAAGCCACCCAACATTTAATTCTATTATTAGGAATTTTCCTTCATTCATTCTCTATCAAACCCTAGAATCAGATATGCATTAAATGCATTCTCCTTTCCATTCGATCTAATTCGATCTCAAATGCCTTTGAAATTTGTTCCTCCACCTTGAAGATAAAATCTTCATTTACATTGGTTGCTAGTGCAATTGGGCCAATTAATTCCTTCCTTTATGTCAATTTTCAATTGAAACCCTTATTCACACTATTGTAGTTGTTGTAAATCTTTATCTTTGAATCTATGCCATCAATCTTCTCTTTGCACCATGATCCAACTTTCCTTGTTCATCATCATATCTTTAAAACCTTTCCATTAGATGAACCACCTTTGATCTTAAATCATTTATCTTCACTAACTAACGATCATTGTTAGATCAATTGCCAAGCAATTTGTACTATAGATCTCCTCCATACACTGGTTGCCATATGCAGGGTCCACCAAGACTCGTATCTAAAGCTTTCTATCCTACAAGCTCTAGCAACAGGCCCACACAAACTTTGTGGGGCTTGCGGATTGTTTCCATTTGTCATCCACATCATTCCCATGCAACTCACAAGTTGGTTTGTCGAGCAATCACTCTTCACCATCTGGACATGCTGACACATACACTATTGGCTCCTATCAAGTGGGTGGTCCCCATTGTCAGTATGCCATCCTTGTTAGTGTTGTGCAACAACCATCACCTATGTGACCTGGCGCACTAGTCAATCACACACCACCATATGTCACCATTCACCATCACTTTCTACCATGTGTCCTCCTATCATTCACTTTATGATAGTACCATCAATGCATGTCATCCTCATCTTACCAGGCCTAATTTCCACATCCACCTTAGTAGGTCCCATAGTTAGCATCCATTCTCCCATCGCCCTATCAAAGATGGGTATGTGCAGGATCATCATGGAAAAAATAGGCCCTTAAGTAGCAAAAAATTCAAAAAATCCAGAGTTAGGAAACTTGGAGTAAAAATTTGAATAAGTTACCTATATTATTTCAAAAATATGTAAGAATAGAATCTATAGCAAAATAAATATAGTTTCAAAACTACTAGGTTTTTTTTTTTTTTAAATCTATTTGGTGAAAATTTGAAATTTCAATGCAATAGTATTTAAATTTCAGGGAAAAAATAAGAAGTAGGTGTCTGTCTGACCACCCTAACCACAATAAAATGATAATATTTTTTTATAATATTTTAGATATAGAAAGAGGACTCATGTCTCGACGTGATGCATATTTTTTTGTAATTTTTTTCCAAGTAAATAATTAATTATGATTTTTTATTGCAACTTTTAAAAAATATAAAAACTCGTATGTCTGACCACCTTAACTTGGTCATAAATTTATGAATTTTTTTTTTTTTTAATCTTATAGTATGCAAAACATAGAATGTGACACATGTTTTGGATTCAAAAAATGAGATACCGTTTGAAAGATATAGATGTTTTCAATCAGCCTATCAATTAGGACTTTAGTCATAATTCAAATAGAAAATGAATAATAATAATTTATTAAATTCAAAGTAAAGCATAATTTATATTGGTGGAAAGCTGAGAATCTCCTTTAAAAACCCTTTTCGTTTCATCAATTTTGGGTAAAAAAAGGTCATCAACCACATACACTAAAAATACCCATCATATTGCCACTTTTTGGCCCATCATGATCCTGCACATACCCAGATACCTTCTTCAAGGCCCTAGTGATACCATAATGCCTCACCAATGGGTAGGTCATTAGGTTGTCGAGGAGATATCCTTCAAGGCCTTGTTGACACCACTTTGTCTCACTAATGCAAAGGTCGCCGTTCTATCGAAGAGGCAATCATGAAACTCCCTCTGATCTGCATCTCTCTCTCTAATCAAGTACATATCAGAATATCGAGGAGACATCCAAATACCTACAATAAAAAAAGGAAAAAACACACAATTAGTCCCATATGCAAGTTATAAACAACATTCCCCATGTAATCCATTTGAGATATCAAGAACAAGAAATAAATGAAGAACATGAATAAAAAACTATCTGATCTTGCTCAAAATAAACAAACTCTCAATCCCATGGGAGAATTGGTGTCATTTTGATGTGGAAAATGGCCCTTTCCCAAACCCTTGCAAGCTTGAAGATGATTGATGAAGATCCTTGATGAAATTTGCAATAACCTAGCTATAAAACTATAAAACTTGATGAAAATGGATGAACAATGGATGAGTAAATTCAAAATCTTAAAATAATATCTTTGCATAAGTTGTAGATCCAAAATCAAAGGAAAATCCTTCTATTTATCAGAGAGAATGATGGAGGAAGAGGAAAAATGGATGAATGTGGGATAAAAGACCAACCAATAGCATAAATCCACTTGCCAACATGTGAGTGGACAAAGGTGGAGCACATTTTGGTCATTGTGCAATTAAATGCAATTAGGTGCAAATTCAAATTTGAGGAAGTGACAAGTTGAAGGGAGAGAAGAAATGAATTAAATGCCACTTGGCTCAACGCAAGGACATGTAAGAGGCTTTTAATGCCTTGTTGGAAGGGACAAGTCCTTTTGGAGGGACTTTTTGAATTTGAAGAATATTCCCACTTAAGATTCCTTTTTGAGGATTTGATGGATTAGGAATAGCATTAATCAGGATTTGATTAATTAAGATGAAGATTAGCTAATTTGACAATTTGACTTAGATTTTAGGATTTAAATAAATCAAAATGAGATGAATAATGATTTTAGAATTAATTAAATAAGGTTTTATTTATTTAATTAAAGAGGATGGTGTTAGATTTAAATCAATTAAATATTAATTTATTTAATTTAAAGGAGATGGCTTTAGAGCTTAATTAAATAAAATCAATTATTTAATTAAAAGAGGGACTATATGATTAATTAAAAAAAGTGATTTATTTAATTAATAAGAGATAATGATTTAATCAGATAAATTTGATTTATTTAATTAAGAGATGAAATATAGTGAATTTAATTAAATAAAGATTATTTAATTAAATTTCAAGCAAAGGAGATGATTCAGGACGAATTGGTGTTAGTAAAATCAGGATCAGGTGTATAGGATCAATCGATATATTTTACATGTCTAATTTTTTTCCCTCTTTGAAGAAATGTATCGGTTGCGTTGGTTCAAAGAATAAACTTTCCATGATCAAAGTTAAAAAAAAAATCAATTTTTTCAGATGCCCAACTGTTGCCCCAATGAGAGAAATATGCTGGTATACTGTCCCCTCGAGAGATCAGACAAAAATTTGGATTTTTGGGTGAGACAAGGACGAAGTTGGAGATGGAGGCAGGGGAGAAGGTGGACCACCTCTTGATCAAAGAGGGCAGAGGGATCAGGTGCACAGAGACTAGTGGAGTGATGGGGATCAACAGAGAGATGCCCCAAGGGACCCACAATATCCTTCGAGAGACTAGCAGCAATAGCCACCACAACTGCCACCACCACCCCAGCTAGACCAGCAGGATGCTCTTATTTAGTAGTTATAAGCATAGGTTCCCACATTGACAGCTAAGAGGGATCAAGTGAGAGCAAAGTGGGATCAAGCCATTTAGTAGAGATAGTCCATTGAGTTACAACTGGAATAGGAGACTGGGAGACGCCAGTAGCTTGAGATTTCACAGGTCTGGACAGTCCCGACATGCATATACTGAGATGCGGTCAAAGAGGCAGAGTACTATTGAGTACATTATCCTTAGGCAGTTCCTTGAGCAGCCCAAGCACCAGATTTCTCATAGCAGATAGGGTAGAGGTAGAACCCATTGGGTGAGGGGAGTAGCCATCAGGGTTAGCTCACACATTTTGATCAGTGACATTATTCCTTTTGCAATCCACAGGCTCCATTTTTTGATAGCCCCGTGGGAATTTGTACTATATGAATTGATACACACATTTGATCCTAATTCTCATACCATGACAGTTGCATTATTTTGATGATATATGATATGATATGGTTCGATTCAATATATGATGAGTTGTCCTATTTATGCATGATGGATGGACGTACTTAATTTTCTATATGTGATGCTTTATATGTGATGCAATGAGATGATGTGACTCCATTTTATGTGATGCAATGTGATGTATGTATAATACTATATGATGATGTGATGCAATTATTATGCATATGTTTATGGGTGGATGCATTTCTTTTTCAGTATCTTTTTATGTACTTTTTATGATGATGTATGGATGCAAATGATTTAAAATGAAAATGGTTTAAAATGCTTAGACTAACATATCTATATGGATGATGATGTTATATACTATGGTCACAAGATGTATGAGATGCTATGACATATTCCTTGTCTTTTTCCAGTACATTTTTTAGTATGTATAGATGACATGATGATGCATGTAATACGATGTGATGATGCTTTTATTATGATACCTTTTTGATGATGCAAAAGAATGATATGATGATGTATATGTGATTATGTAATGGATTTTTTGATGATGCATATGATATGATTTTATAATGCCTATGTGATGATGCTTTTATTTTTATGCAATGAATGCAAATTTATGGTTTCTGAGATGCTTAGAATAACCAATCTATACTATGCAATGATGAAATCCCATGCATGTGAGATGATCAATGTTTCCTATATGACATGATATGATATAAATTATGATGATGGTTTGTGTATGCAGGGTGGATACATTAGTGATGTTTTTGATTAATTGTCATGGTACCATGTTAGCATGAAGAGAAGAAAGAAGAAGTAAGATGAAGACAAGAGGATCCAACAAGTACATGATCCATGAGACTTTATTACAGATGATGATAATGATGATGATGATGATTTTCTTATCAGGAATTGGGATTTTAAAAGGTCCATTTACCTTATGTTTGATAATACACATGGGCACAATGCATCAAGGTATAAAGAACCAGAATGGTGTTGCACCTAGTGTGATGGAATTTAACTCAACAATAAAATAGGAGTGTTGGTATGAATAAATGTCTTGTACCTAGCTAATTCACTCTCTAGGTAAATTAGGGGACATATTCACATGATTAAGTTTACTTAGGATAAAAAATTCTTTCTGGAAGTCTTAGTTGGATTTTCTAGAACTTATCTTATCTAGCTAGGATGCATCATTTCCTAGGTGATTAGGTTGTTGGTTGTCTCATGTCATAGGATTATGACATTTTTCAACATCATGTTCATTACTACATCTCAACCTTGCCTTTATAAGCAAGGAATCTCTTGTACATTTGCATAGCAAGCAATAGCAATCAATAGCAATTCAACCATTAATCAATCTTGCATTGTGAAGCAAAATTTCTTGCCATTCTCTCTCTTGTGGAAGTGATTTTGGTCACAACTATTCTTGGGGGTGTTAGGGAGTCACCATTTACTCCCACATGCTCATCCTATGACATGAGACAACCAACAACCTAATCACCTAGGAAATGATGCATCCTAGCTAGATAAGATAAGTTCTAGAAAATCCAACAAAGACTTCTAAAAAGAATCTCTTATCCTAAGTAAACTTAATCATGCCACTATGTCCCCTAATTACCTAGTGAATGAATTAGCTAGGTACAAGACAATTATTCACACCAACACCACCCCTTAAGTGCAACTTAGGGAGAAGATTATTATGCACACTAATGCAAAGACTATGACTATGGGTCCTGGCTACTAGGCCATGTTAGGTACCCATTTACAATGCAAATGCAAAAAATCTCTCACAAGTGGAGAAAAGGAGAAAACCTAGTGGGAAAAAACTCCTCTCCAAAAGAGAGAAAAACAAAAAACAAAAGACATGATGTATGGAGGACTCAATGATACCCCCATTTTCATTAAATCAAGCCCTATTTTGTATTAAATATTTTGGTAAAAGCCGATGGGCTCTATAGCAAGCAAGTTTCTTATTTTACAAAATTTATGCCCGCGGTCACATGTATGATCGAAAGATTTTTTTAGCCCCTGGGTGAGCAAATTTTGCGCCTATTTAGTGTTGGTACACCCGTTTTTCCCCCCATAATGCCTTTTTATAGGGGACTTTTTCATTTTTTCATATCTTTCGCATACAAAGGTGAAATTTTTCAAACGAAATATCGTTAGAAAGGTGGAGATCTGAATTTTTTAGTGGTGTAGATATTCTATAGAGATTTTGTAATTTTGTGCCTCTTTTTCCAGGTTGAAACCAAATCATCATTTTCTGCCTCCGAGCTCATATCTTTGTGCTCCGATCTCTGATTTTCCCCAAATTTGTGGCATTTGGAAGGTATTAAGGAGTACTTCAAATCTACCCATGCAGTTTTTGCAGATTTCTTTCCAGATTTTCATATTTTTCAATTTGTAGCTTATTTGATAATTTGGGATACATTGTTGTAAATTTGCAAAAAAGTGTAATTTTGTTGGGACAAAGGGGTTGATTTCTTGTATTGTGAGGGAAAATTTTTGTTCTATCAAATTGTATTATGGATTTTCCAAAATTTGTACTTCTAACTCCATATAACTATCATGAGTGGAAATCTCAAATGAAGTTGTTATTGTTAAAATCAAAGTTGCAAAGAATAACATTTGGTCAAGATCTAGAACCTGTAGGAGCAAAAGAGAAAAGAAAATGCCTTGATAGAAGGGATGAAGCTCTTGGTACTTTGAAATTGTCTATTTCTCCAGATCTTAGATATCATGTTACATCTTGCACTCATCCTAATGAAGCTTGGACTACTTTAGAGAGTCTCTTTGGTAAGCTAGATAAGATGAGGAAATTTAAGTTGGAGAATGAACTAATGGGTCTAAATCCTTCATATTTTGACAATATCCAAGACTTTTTCTCTAAGCTCAATTCTCTTAGATTGCAGTTATCTAATTGTGGGGTCACTAAAGAGGATGAACAGTTGATTCTTTCTATTCTTGCTAAGCTTGGTCCTGATTATTCAGTGTTTTTTTCTACATTCTATGCTACAATGGATGCCCTTGGAAATGCATACAAAATTCCTTCTCTTGATGAATTCGCAGCTCAACTCACAAGGGAACAAGCGAAGTTGGTTCACATGGGCACATTGAAGTCTTCCATATCTCATGCTCTTGTTGCAAAGGATACAAAAGCTTCAAGTGGCAAACATAAGAAGCAGAAAAAGGCTCCCAAGTCTAATGAGCAAGGTAAATATCCTCCTTCACATAGCACTCTTGAGTCCACATCCTCCTCAAAAGAGGAATCATCTAAAAAGAAGAAGTTCAAATGTCCATATTGCAAAAGATTAGGAAATGATGAGCATAAATGTTATAATAAGAAGATTGATGAACTCACACACCACCTTCAAAATAATAACATTAAGCTGCTCTCATCAGTGTCTTCTACTTCTTCTTTAGCATCTCAATCGGAAACCCCCTCATCATCATCTCATTCATAGGATATAGGATCTACATCTGGGCTACACAAAATGAAAGGACAAGCACTCTTGGCCTCTGCAAGTCCTAAATCTCATAGATGGCTTCTTGATTCAGGGGCATCTCATCATATGGCATCTTCTATGGACATTTTCTCTTCTTTTGAGCCTTGTAAATCACCTCATATATTGATGGGTAACAATACCTAAATGAAGGTAAGTGGGAAGGGTTCTATTGATATGGGGGAATGGACCTTCAATGATGTTCTTTGTGTTCCTTCCTTGTCCACTAATCTCCTTTCTATTTATCAAATTACTCATGGGGGTCAAGGTAAAACAGTTGAGTGCACTCTAGCTAGAGTGTGCATAAGAGACTTGGAGACTAGGGATATTGTTGCTATCGGGATGGTTGATCATTCATCTCGTGTATATTCCTTTTCACATTTTTCTTCAAAAGATGATAATGTTCCTTTGACTACATCACACACTCCATTGAGTGTGGACCATGTTAGTGAGGAGAAGTTTGGTCATCTACACCTTGGTATTCTAGAGACTAGTGTTGAGCTTCCTACTCCTCCACCTCCTGCCTCTTCATCCATTGATGCTTCTATTCAACAAGATGATCATAGTTTTTCAAATCTTGCTTTGTGGGATGAGTATTTGACAGGTATTTCCAACTTGTTCATGGAGTCTCATATTGCAGATTTTGAGGACACACTTGAGGGTATTTCTCTCCTCTTTGATGATAGTTTCAGCACAACTGGTACACCATCTACTTTGTCTTTGGAGATTTACATTCATGAGTCTCCTCCTTCACTTGATTTGCCATGTTTCTTGGTTGAGTTTGACCATGATTATGTTGTGGCTCATTCAAGCTTGGAGGCTCCTCATCATTTTTCAGAGGCATACATGTTGAGAATTCATGCTTACTCCTTTCAATCAGACATGGAATGGCTTCATCATCAACTTATGAACTTGTTTCTTCCTAAGGGAAGATGTGTTGCTTGTAGACATTGGGTCATCTTTTGTTTTTAGGCATTATTCATCAGCATTGGACCTTCTTCATCATGGGGAGAATATCTTATCTCTCTACTTCCCTCTTATGGGGGGGTAAATGATTGTATATACATGATGGATGTTGTCCTTGGGGGGTATCATTGAGTCCTCCATACATCATGTTTGTCTTGTTTTTTTTTGTTTCTCTCTTGTGGAAAGGATTTTTTTCCCACTAGGTTTTCTCCTTTTCTCCACTTGTGAGAGATTGTTTGCATTATAAATGGACACCTAACATGGCCTAGTAGATGAGACCCATAGTCATAGTCTTTGCATTAGTGTGCATAATAATCTTCTCCCTAAGTTGCACTTAAGGGGGGGTGTTGGTGTGAATAAATATATTGTACCTAGCTAATTCACTCTCTAGGTAAATTAGGGGACATATTCACATGATTAAGTTTACTTAGGATAAAATATTATTTCTAGAAGTCTTAGTTGGATTTTCTAGAACTTATCTTATCTAGCTAGGATGCATCATTTCCTAGGTGATTAGGTTGTTGGTTGTCTTATGTCATAGGATTATGACATTTTTCAACATCATGTTCATTACTACATCTCAACATTGCCTTTATAAGCAAGGCATCTCTTGTACATTTGCATAGTAATCAATAGCAATCAATAGCAATTCAACCATTAATAAATCTTGCATTGTGAAGCAATATTTATTGCCACTCTCTCTCTTGTGGAAGTGGTTTTTGTCACAATTGTTCTTGGGGGTGTTGGGGAGTCACCATTTACTCCCACAAGGAGTACTCCTATTCACACCTGACATATGGAACCTCATTTAAAATATAGTTCAGATATTCCAAACATCTCGGACCAAAATATAGAAAGGAAAGCATTCATATGTGGTCAACAAGACATCTAAAACATCCTCCCTACAAGCCAAACAAAGCACGCATGACCAAGTTATATTACAAGAATATCCAAAAAGCACATTAGATAAAAGACAATGATTGTTTCCCCATTCCTTTCTCTCTAAATCCCTTTGTTTGGAAATCATCGAGAGGTTATTGGAATGAGCATAATAAGATAAATCAAAAGACAAAGATCAAGTAAACAAACAAGCTAATGTTCTTCATACCGCTAGCCAAGACTAAACTACGGTGATGCCTTATGTTGATGTCTATTATAGGAAGGATGCATCCTAGGACATGATGATATCAGATGATGATGAGATTTGATTGGATGATGGGCTATTAATACCAAGAGTTGACCAACTTGTTTACCTACTGACCTAGACTTGAGACCTTGACACTTAAGTTTTCACTTTTCAACTGCTAGACTTGTTTCCAACTGTTTCACCAAAGGTTGGGGATAATGATGATTTATTATGAGTGGATGTTTATTTTGAGTGAAAGTGTGATGGGGATGAATGGATTTTTTCAAATATTTGGATGTTTTTGGTGTTTTTTGAGGTTGTTATTGGTATTTTCGAGATTTTAGAAATGTTTTGATTTTTATTTTATTTTTTATTTTGGGGTTTTCTAAGATTTTGACCTAGATACTAACCTAAAGACCTATCCTAGGGGCCTTGAGGGCTGATCAAAAAATTAGCCTTGCCTATATTATGCACACAAACACCACATAGTTCAACTGACATAGACTCGATTATTAATGAAGATATGAACAAATGGATTGCCAGTTTATTATGATGGACTCCTAAAGGATTGACCTAAGTGTCTTGGGGGAAGATCAAAGATCAACCTTGACTACGTTGAGAGCTCAGAGACCCTTAGTTGGACAAGACAACTCTGCTTTTTGAATTTTTCAATTGACTTTTTGTTCTATTTTTGGATTTTCTAATTTTATGAATGTTTTTAGATTTTTTTATTTTTTGATGTTTTTGGGAATTTGGATTTTAGGAAGACTTCAAGAATGTACATGAATCTAATCCAATTCAAGAACATGCCCCTAGTGTGATGCAATAGACTACTCTGATACAGGTAGGAAAAACTAACCTTGGGAATGGGTCGAGTAGTATTAGGAGGGATCATGATATGAACATAGGACCAAGCTATGATGCGAATGTCGATGGGTGACAAAAGGATTCAATAGAATATGATGGAAGTGTGATGGATGAATGATGTTGAACAAGTCAGGGAGATCTGGTGGATGGAAAGTGCTTATTTACACAAGGTGCCTATTTTCCAGGTTTTCACCAAGGTACTTTCCCAAAGTGCCACTAAAGTGGTTTTCACTAGAAGACGTTTTTTCTCTTTACTATTTTCAATCATTTTTTTTATTTTTTTGATTTTTATGTTTTTTGATTTTGATTTTTTTTTCTAGTTTTACACCCTAGAAGATTAGGCATAATTTTTTTTTATATGGGAGCTATTCATGGGCTCCTACAGAGGCTCACCTTCTGGTGTTGATAACCAATATTCCCTTGACTTGTAGCTTTCCATGATTATGAAGGGTCCCCACCAATTGGGTTCAAAATTTCCCTTGCTATTCGGATTTGGAACATTCTTTTAGTTCTCCTTCAACACAAGTTCTCTGAACTAAAAGGTTTGATTCTTGGTCTTGTTGTAGCTCTGCTTGAGCCAGTTTTGGTAGACTTGTAAATGGTTTAAGGCATAGATCATCCAGTAATTCTAGCTCATTCAATCATGATACCTGGTATTCTTCATCTGTGATGAGATTCTGTAGTGATATTCTCAAGGATGGGAGCTTGATCTCAATGGGGGGTATGGCTTCTAATCCATAGACCAGGGAGAAATGGGTGGAACCTATTGGTGTGTAGATGCTTGTTCGGTAGGCCCATAAGGCAGGATTTAGCTGCAATGTTAGTCACAACCAGCGTCATTAACTATTTTCTTGAGGATTTTTAGGATGGTCTTGTTGGTAGCTTCTTCTTGGCCATTTCCTTGGGGATAGTATGGAGTGGAAAAGTAATGTTGGATTTTGAATTTCTGGAATAGGTATAGAACATCCTAATTCTTGAAAGGTGTCCCATTATCTAAGATAATGGCTTGAGAGACACCATAGCAGCATATTAATTTGTTCGAGATGAACTTGGATATCTACTTTCTAGTAAATTAGGTCATGGGGATGGCTTCCATCCACTTTGTGAAGTGTTCGATGGCGGTGATGATGAAATTATGTCCATTGGATGAGGTGGTGGTAATTTTTCTAACAAGATTGAGCCCCCACTGTGAAAAGGGCCATGGTGTAACAATTGTTTAAAGCTCCTGAGCTAGTGCATGGATGAGGTCCCCTTGTTGTTGACACTACAAACACCTTTTGAAATAATCATGAGCTTCCCTTTCCATTGTAGGCCAATAGTACCCAGTCCTAAGCAATTTCTTAGCCAAGTTCATACCACTCGAATGTGAACCACAAATTTCATTGTGTACCTTGGTTAAAGTAGTAAAAGCTTCCTTAGCATTTAGGCAATGTAAAAGGGTTCCTTCAATGCTTCTACGGTATAGGGTATCTCCTAGGATGACGGAACAGGATGACTTTTTGACAAAGTCTCTCTTGAGGTTTGTGGTTATATCTATAGGGAGGACTCCTATTCTTAGGTAGGTGTATATATCATGATACCAAGGATCACTAGGACCAACGATTTTTCACACAAATTCAATTTCTGGTACCTCAAATGTTGGTACAAGAAGTTGCTCTAAAAGGAATTTTTGATAATTGACATTGTGTGGGACCTCTAGTAGTGATCCAATTGTTGCCACAACATCCACTTCTTTGTTATTTGCTCTTGGTATCTACTCAAATGTGACATCAATGAAGAACTCCTTGAGGCTTTCCACCAATTTCTTATAGGGAGTCAACTTGTCATCTTTTTTTTGATACTCATCATTGACCTAGTTGATTATGAGTTGTGAATCTCCATATACCTTGAGTGCCATGATATGCTACTGTACCACAATTCTTAGCCCTATGACAAGAGCCTCATATTTTGCAATATTATTTGTGGACAAAAATGATAGCTTGTATGATTTAGGTATGGAGTCCTCTTGTGGAGTAATGATGAAAATCCATTCTCCTAACCTGTGTTGTGTGTAGGATCCATCAAAGTACACTTTCCAGTGATCTGTTACACTTAGGTTGAAGATTTATTTGTCAGTGAACATTGATACAAGTGTATTTTCTACATATATGGGTGCTTCTTCCAGTTGATCTACAATTGCTTGTCCTTTAATAGCTTTGTGTTCCACATACTTAATATCATGCTCTATCAGGATCATAACCCACTTATTTATTCATCTTATGAGTGTTGCTTTGGACAACAGGTATTTAAGAGGGTCTATCTTTACAATGAGTTTGATTGGGTGTGCTAGCATATAATTTCTAAACTTCTAAGTTGTGAACACAACTGCCGAGAAAGATTTTTCAATGGGTGTATAGTTCAGTTCATGTCCCACCATGGTTCTGCTGATGTCATAGATATCTTTCTCTTTCACATTTTCATCATGTTGTGCTAAGAGAGCAATGAGAGTTGTTATTGATATATATAAGATCAAGGGCTTTCTTGGACTTAGCGGCATGAGGACTAGTGGCATGAGTAAGTACTCCTTGATTTTTTTGAAGGCCTAATTGCATTTCTTATCCCATTTTTATGCTACCCCCTTGTGGAGTAGATGAGAATACAAGATTTCCTTTTTTGCTAGTTGTGTTATGAATCTGCGGATGGACTAGAGTCTTCCTTGTAAACCCCTTAGCTACTTTAATGTCCTAGGTTCCTCCATTTCGAGGATTTATTTGACCTTAGCAGGGTCTACCTTGATCCCTCTCATGGATAAAATGTACCATAGGAGCTTTCCTGATTATACCCCAAAGACACACTTTTTTGGATTTAGTCAAACCTTGTACTTTTCTAGTCTGTCAAAGATAGAACTCAACACCACTATGTGATCTTGGTGTTTCTTTGACTTGGCCAATATATCATCCACATAATCCTCTATAGTCTTGTGAATCATATAATCAAATATTAGTGTCATGGCCCTTTGATAGGTTACTCTTGCATTCTTCACCCAAACATCATGTTCCAACAATATATCCCCCATGGACAAGTGAAGGTCATTTTGTGTTGGTCTTATTTAGCTATCATGATCTGATTGTATCCTTAGAATCCATCCATTAGTGATAGCATCTCATGTCTTGTCATCATATCCACAATCATATCAATGTTTGGGAGAGGAAAGTCATATTTGCGACATGCTTTGTTCAAATTTCTGAAATCAATGTAGATGTGGATGCCTCCAGTTGTTGTGCAGTTTTTGCACACACACCCCACTGAAGTAGGGACCCTCTTCTGCTCTGGTCTTTGATGTCTTTTGGTCCTTTGATTATTGAATTTGGTTGCTTTCAGGAGTGCTTGAATGTTTATTCTGCTTGTTCAAATGATCCCCTAAAGTTATTCATTGAAAATCCTATGTCTCGAGGTGATTTCTGGGTTTTGGACTAGTTTCAGGAATTTCCTCCCTCGCCAAAATTCCCTGGTTTTCTTAAAAACCCGAAAAAAAAGACTATGCACCACACTTCAGAGATTTAAATCCTTCACAAAATTTTGTTTCCACTATATTTTTCCAAAATTCCTTTACCTCCTCAGATTCCTGAAGTTTGTCTTGGCCTACCCGAAGAACCTGTGTGTTTTATTTAATTTTTCATGAAAATTGTAAGGTTCTTGAGATTAATTTATTGAGCTGATGCTATCTTGGAAAATGGAATTTTTCAGTTAATATGATCATCCTTGTATTGCTTTGTCATGGGAGAAAGTTGGTTTATACGCATGTGTATTTCAAGGTCTTTTATTTGTGGTTCACTTCTCTGACTAAGTCTAGAAGTTGATTTGAGAGTTGAGTCTTCATGCATTTCATTGCACAACCCTGAGTCCAGTGGTAATGGCATGACGTTGCATACTAGCTTTGCACAAATCATTGTCCAAACTGTAACATGGTCAACTTGATTGTACTCTCGGGCATTAATTAGGAATTTGATTATGCAATCCATCTGTTTAAATTGGATTTCAACACTAATAAAATTTTGCAAGCACATAATGTATTTGAGAATGAGTGTTGAAGTGAGCATTGCAAAATCGAGATGAGACAGAATGTGTGAGTTAAATCTTAGAGAGTTCAAATCACCAAGTATTTTGCATGAAATAAAGGGTCAGAGATCTTGCAGAATGACAGAGTTCGTGAACAAGCTAAGGGGTTTGGTGCATGTGCAAATTCTGTGAAAGTGAAAGTTTGAGGAATTCATCCCCTTGAGAATTCCCCGAGGCCCTTAAATCTCTGAGAATGTAAAAAAAATTCTTGAAATATTATTCGGGGGCATGTCTTCAGTGTGAAGGAGTCAAGCAATATGTGAATGGAGGAATGCACTATTGTATTAATCCCATGGGGACAATAGGGAGGATGCATGATCAAGCTTCTAGTTGAACGTTATGTCTACACTAATGATATCTTACATAGGAAGCTCGTCGGCATTTTTGTTTTAATATAATTGCATAGAACTACCTTGATTACCACAATCAATGATCATTTAAAGAGGACACTCATGGAGGTCGTGATAGAAACAACAATAGGTGTTAATGCTCAAAGGGAATTTTTACGAGGATATTTAAGAGTGTGAAGTCTAGGTAAGGGTTATTAATTGCATAGTGGCTGGCATTGTTGTTGACTGAAGTATTGATATTTAGCAGCTTGGAGAGTTTGAGAATCCTAGGGATGTGATGGCTGAAAGCTACATAAATATTAAATTGGGCAATGTTACAACATTTAGAGCTTTCATATGCTCACCCCTATTAAAGGATTTGTATACAATGGCTTCACATCAATAATGTATTCAGGTGGAAAACTGGCGCTCATGGAAAATTTTGTTAGAAATGCACAATTATTGGGTTTCAGAGATTTCATCTATACCCAAATTTTTTGAGTGAAAAAAAATCTTAGAGAAATCCTTCCATGTCAGAATTTCCTGAGACCTCAAGTTTCCCCAAGACATCAAATCCACAGAGCTATCAATTCACTGAAGAATGTAGTTTCGAAAAAATCTAGGGTGGCACATAAATCCCCGAGACACTAAAATCCCCAAAGGTCATAATTTCCTGAGAACTGGTAAGACACAAGGACGACATGATGAAAGGTCAATCTTTGCATTCTAAGTGTAAGCTTGAGCCACCAAATGATGACATAATTGGAGGTGGTCTCACAATATAAGCATGGAAGCTTGTGACAAAAGCGTGACCATTACATTTATATTTCTGAGTAAGGAGCTCATGTGTCATTCCAATGAATGAGCAGTTGGACTCATTCACAAAATCTATAAGTAGTCAGAGCCCTTTAAGGTTGGTAATTCATTAATTGAGTTTCATATGTGGAAGTGGATCACATTATGTGACTATGGTAAACGGGCTTTCACTCCATGTCGAATGAGGATTGAAGTGTACAATGGAAACATTATGGTGAAATCAAAGTGGAATCATCAATCGATATTGTGATCATATGGAGCATGGTTTAAGTAGGTCTGTTAGTTTTAGTAACACACATGAGAAAGCGGCAATTATGAATTTCAAAGGAAGCAGGTGTCACCAATAATACAGTCATTGTAAGACATGGTACATAGTGGATTTGGTGAAGCAAGGCAGTATGACTCTGAGTGTGTTTTGATGAGTAATAAGTGAAGGTCGATCCTCATAATTGAAGGATGTAAAAGTGTTTGATTCCTAAAGATGGTGATGGTGGGTTTGGTATCGGTTGAGTTAAGAGTGCTTGCAGTCATTCTTTTGGGATGATGAAATTCATGGCAGTGGTGTATAAGATTTTAAGCGTTGTGGATATCGATTTATTTTTTGTATTTACTCCTTGGCTGCGCATACAGATTATAATATATTAATGGATTTTATCACCTATATTTATCTAATTAGCACTTGAATCTTTGTATTTAAATTAATAATAGATGTATAAGGGATAGGGTGCTAAATAAATCTTGTTATGTTGTTTGGTGTAGGCCTATCCTATGATGAGGTGGTGAAAATATTATTAGAAGGAGGAAATCTCAAATTATTCAAAGCGCACCTACTTGAAGAGGGATTTCCAAATTGCTTTCAAATACCCCACATATGAATGTGTGCCAAGGGTGGAGGAATTTTCAAGTTGTTCAATGAAATCACCTATGCATCTGCGCTAGTTAGGGAGGACATTTTGGAGGGACCAACATTGCATGTGGACTTGTTTCTTTCATCCAATCAAGATGTTGTTGACGTCAGGGTGGCCTACTATTATTTTCTCATTGATCAAGGTTGTAACTATTATTTTCTCATTGGTTGATGATGTATCAAGAGTTCCAAACCCTAAGTGTAACATCCTGATGCTTCTGGAGGATGATTGAAGCCGTTGGATGAATTAAGTCTTGGCCATTGATTCAAACTATAATTTTCTATAAAGAGTCAGTACCTCCCCATTTGTAGTAGAAGCCAGAAGACTAAGAGAATTAGATTTAGAAGCAAGTAGGGTAGTAAAGCAAGAATTAGATCTAGGAGTTAGTTTATTCTGAGTAAATTTTGTAACGTAGAACCTTGGAATTGTTGTTGTCATTGGATGATTCAATACAATTAAAGACATTGTGATTTTGGGTGATCCCTTTGTGTTGATTTATCTTGCATGGTTCTTATGATTCTACCTTTTGAAATTGCTCAAGGTTATTTGTTATATGCTATATTTAGAATTAGACATGATTCAATGGTGTTTATCGTTTCATGCTCGAAGTTTTTGTAGCAATCCCTAGTCCATACTTTTTGCAGCTAGTTGACTGTTAGTTGCTTTGCAAAGTTAGCATGGACTATATATCTATTGTGCTTAGTTCAATTGTGAGGGTTTATTCATTTCAATTGCAACAGGGTTGTTTTGGATGAATGTTCATGATCTAAAAATATTTAATGCCTTAGAATATTGCACTATTTATGTGAGATTGCAAATTCATCTGGGTCGGGAAGGAATTAGTTTATGAGGGATTGGTCCATTTCAAGTATTTCAACATTTGTATTCTTAATCTTAGGTATCTCTCTTAAACCCTTATCTTTTGTTATTTCTTTTATCATTTTAGTTAGATTTAGGATTGTAGTATTAGTATATTGCCAGATCTGATAAATTAACGATTCAATATTTGGTTGTAGTAAGGTCCCTTTGTGATTACCAACATTTTCACATTTATCACTGAGTTGTTTATGCATTGTCAAGACTTGACATGAGAGACCTTAGGGTTATCTCTTGAGGCTTGCTGATAGAGATTTACCTTTCAAGAGAGATAGGATATTATATTCTATATGAGTTGTTGTTGTGCAAAAACACCATCAACACCAATGGGCTTTGAGACAGGGACAAGATTTGAGACCCACTCCAGATAATCTATCAGCCATATGAATCCTGTATACAGGAGATTTTTTAATTCCATTTGCTATCTAGTGATGCATTTTCCTAAGCTTTTGTCTCACTAGATTCACTTCAGGATATACAGCAAGATGATGAACCACAAATTCCAGATCAAGCACAGGCATGTTGGCATAGGTCCATGCAAAGTTCACTTTCCTTTCCCTTAGGAAAGTAGCCAAGAGTTATTGTTCTTTTGTCAAGAGGGATTCTACATAGAATGTTATGTGTGGCATTTCTTCTAATCCCAAGTTGACCGGATTGCACTTTTTTTCCAGAACTGCTAACTTGTCTAGATCAATGGTACTAAGAGGAAGATTGAATCATTCATCCTCCAATGCCTTAGAGAGGTTTTCACCATCGAGTACATCCTTTATTTTTACTTTTTTCAAGTCAGAGAGTACCATAGTGTGGTTTTCACTCAAAGACCTAGAGATTATTCTCAAATTCTCACTTTTGTGACTGAAGGATTCAATCATTTCCCTGTAATAGGTGTGTGTGTCCAGTATGATGTCAAATCTAGATTTTTGATCTCTACATGGTATAGTATCTCGTAATCCCATGAATTTTGAGAGTGCCTCATCATTTTCGAATGTATCTCGAACTGGTGGTCCTCGTTGGTCATAATCGATGAGTTGTGGATATACTAAGTTTATCTCATGGGTTTGGTTGTTTGACTCAAAAGACAACATACTAATCATGAGAATAGAGGAATCCTTGAATAGCATTGGTAAATCAGTTATGGGATCTTCCTTATCACTACTACACACATCAGTTATGTCGAAGGTAAAGTTATCTATGACTCGAACTATGGAACGGATAATCGAAGAGCGGTTGTTGATAACTGAGTGGGAGTTTTGACTGTTTTAACCAAGGCACCTTTGCCAAGTATGGTTACCTTCAGAGGGGTACATATGAGGCAAGGATTTCTCATGTGCTTCTTAGGAATGAGTGGTACTAGAAGACCACTATCATTCTGTCCAAGTTTCTTATTTTTTTTATAGCCCATACCAAGCATCATTTGCAGCCTTCGCTACTATCATCCATGGGTAGATCAAGTGTGGGCCTTTCATCTTGGTGCAACAAGCTTGATATGTCTTTTTCATCTACCACTTCTCAACCTAGGTCTCCCCAACATTTGAATCTAGAAGGGTCTACTCTGAAGGTTTGAGATGATGTTTCAACTGGTTGGGGTTGCCCATGAGACCTAGGAGATTAATGTAACTCTGCTATTATGAAAGAAATTTTCTTCATTTTGTAATCCCCACACCTGTTGTCTTGTACAATGACTTTGATTTTGGAGATATCAGGGATGGTGGGTGTCTTTGTCTCAAAAGTGGAGGCTAAAGTAGCTAGGTTCTATATATGGATTTGAAGGGACTTCATCATTATTTGGGACTTGGAGGATTTTATAGTATTTTTCTTTTGGGTTCTTGCAGTAAGAAAAGGGCTCAGGATCACCATAGATCACGACCTCTATTTTGATATGGGAATTTGATGCACTGGTGGAAGGTAGATGCAACTACTTGCATCCCATGGATCCATAGACGCCCTAGGATAATTTTATAAGGTAAATCAAGGTCAAGAACCTGGCATGTGGTTTCCATGATGCCTAGCCCTACTTGAATAGGAAGCTAAATAGTACCCTGAGACACTCTTTCCTAATCAACATATGCTCTAATTGTGATACCCTTACCTTTTTCCATAGCATCCTCAGAGAATCCCAGATTCTTTATTAGTTTGAGCGAACATATATTTAGACCTACACCCCCATCCACCAAGACCCTTTTCAATTTATTTTTATGAACCGGGACTTCAAGGTGGAGTGTACGATTGTAAGATGGTTGGGTGGGAAAATCCTAATCATAAAATGGTAGGAGATATGGGGTGGTGATGTTTCCGACCATAAATTGGAATTGGTCAACATCAAGATCTGCAGAGATGATGGATGAAGCTAATGTGTCCTCAAGGATCTTTCTATGTGTGAGAAAAAATTTCAATAACTCCATGATGGAGATTTGAGTGGTAGTTCTTTTCATCTGATCGAAGACATTGTAGTCATCGGGGACGGATTTCGGATTTGAGGTGGATTGACGTAGACCCAAGGTGGAAATAAACTTGAAATGACAAATAACAGATGGTCAACCCAAATTTTAAAGAAAATCAAAAGAACTTCACAAATCCACTTGTTAGATGCACTCTTTCCACCAACACAGCCAAATAGCTTCAAGGGACTTTTCACCCAACTTTTCCGAAGTAATTTCCAAATAAATAATGGATTTAGACACCCATTAAGGACTTACACAACATACTTCAATATCAGATATAACTCCTTTGGACCAGTTTAGACTTCCAATACACCCACCATGGGAAAACAAGGAAAATAGGTCAATTTAACAAAGGAAGTACCCTTCAAACTTATCCAATCATCTTGAAACCTTGGGGAAGAAAATTAAATGGCTCAAAACCAAGGATTCCAAGTTTTTAGGCCTCTATGACACCTCTAACACGCTCAAACACAAAACCCTCCTTAACTTGCCTCAAAACTAGGGCTTCTTGAAAACTAACCTTCCAATCACTTCCAGAACTTTCTCATTGACTCTACACCATTAGGAAAACATATTTAGTCTATCCCAACTCAAAAAAATTCCCCTCATTAAGGCAGATCTTCTGCTGCTATACCCTAGCCTCCAACTTCAAGCACTTTGCATTGTGAAATCTTGGTGTACACCTCAATATTATTCTTCCCTGCACATTAGTTTGTTAAATATGTATGTTACATGTTAGGAATGATCCATTTCATAGGTCACAGCAGCATTCTACCTTGAAATGGATCAATCATCCATGAAAACCACCAAAACTAGTGAAATTTATGTGTTATTCCTGAGGACAGTCAGCAATATGTTACAAAAATTGATTCCTAATGTCTATCAGATCATTCAAAAGGTTAATTGAAAGTAAATACAGGTTCTTAAACCATCCAATTGATTATAAATTCAAAAGGAATCAATAGATCATCAAAAAAACTCAAGAAAATGCAAGAAAACTGTGTTTTTTTCACTATTTCCTGTAACAGTCTGTACAGTCACTTCTCCAAACACCCAACCTCCATAAAAATGATCATTTTGGGGTTATAGATCAATCCCCCAACTGATCCAACTGATTTGGATTGATTACAATGCATAATTACCTCTAAAACACCTAAAACTCCTTTTCCCGCCTAAAGTGGATTTTTGAAAATTTGAATTTCCAAACTCTTATTCTATTAATTCCTATTAACTAGAAACCCTTCCAAACTATTAAATAATTATTATTCAACCTTATTGACATGATTAAAACTTTATAAACCTATCTATACCCCCTAGGACATTATTGGTCCACTTACAAGGTTTTTTGGTCCTATGGTCCTTTCAGGACCCTTAGGACTTTTGATATTCCCATTACATCTATTCATCCCAAATGCCATTATAGGCTCCAAGATACCATAATTGATGTTTTGATTTGATGGAAAGGTCCTCCTAATCCTGCACACTTCTAACCTTTGAAGAACTCCTTGAAGGCCTTGGGTGCTCCTGCACCATTCTCCCCAAGAAAGAAAGATTTCTTGCCCCAAGAAGTGTCCCATGTGTTGCCACCAAAAGACCCCTTGCTCTCATATGTTTTCATCTTCCAATGAGAGGGTATGTAGTCTCCCAAAGTCACTATCTTCCTCTTCTGCCAATCTGCACTCTTGACAGAATCAAAACATGGATTAGTGTGTCCTCTTTGTTGTTTAAGATCAGTCTGTCCTTGTGCCCTGTTTCTGCCTTCATTCCCCTGATTTCTTGGTGAAAGAACTCCATCTCTATTACCTTCAACTATAGGGTATGCAATATTCCCCACCTTAATATTGTCCAAGTCCCACAAATTCTACTTTTTAGGACTGTATCCTTCACAACCCTGCTGCAACTTGTCTTTTTTCAACCTACCAATGTCTTCCCCTATCTTACCCTGCTCATTTACCTGCAAATGCTTCTCAAAACAAATCATGAGACTTTCATTTGACTGCTCCAAAGGAAAAGGCACTAAATTGTATCTAACTGCATCCTTATGCACCAAATATGTGTTGTGAAAACCATCATGCAATGTCTACCTAGTATACTGCCATGGTCTCCCCAAGATGATATGAACACAAGTCATTGGAATGACATCACAAAGCACCCTATCATGATATGATCCAATTGAGAAGTCTACATAAGCCCTCTTACAAATCTCTACATGTTATCTTTGAGTTACCCAAGTGGCCTTGTAGGGAGTAGGATGATCAAATGTTTCAATCCCTAACTTGGTTATCATATCAAGTGAAACTAAATTGCTATGTGACCTTGAATCTATGAGCAATCTGCAGATCTTACCATGACTCAAACAATTTGTTTTGAAAATAGTTACCTTTGGCTCTTGATGAAGTCTTTCTCCTTGCTTGATCATAAGAAACTCACCATTAGTCACAGGGTCTGCCATGAATGTTTTTCATTCCTCCTTCTTGTCTTCTTCTTGTACCAAGTTAGCTCTCCTATCTCTGCCCTTATCAACTTGTTCTCATTTAAGACACTTGAAGGAAGGATGCCCTAGTTCATTGCAATTGAAGCACCTACCTGTGAATGGTCCTCTACCTTGTCCAAATCTGCCTCCTCCTCTAGGAGTGTATCCTCCTCTTGGATCAGAAAATACCTCTTTACCTTTGTCATTGTTGCTCTTGTCATTGCTGCCTTGTCCTTGTTCTCTATTACCTCTGCCCCTGTTTGAACTACCTCCTCTTCCACCATTGCTTGACCTTTCTTGCTTCCTCTTCACCTTTTCTTCTACTCTAATGGCCAACTAAAAACATTCTCCTAATGTCCTTGGCAATTGCAAACCAATCTCATCTTGTAGATTGTACCTCAAGCCATTGATATACCTGGCTATTTTCTCATCCTCTTCTTCATAACCTCCTCTAATGCTAAGCTTGTGAAATTGCTCAGTATAGGACATCACATCCATGTCCTTTTTTCTCAAATTCTGCCTCATCCTTTTCACATGAACGGTATAATCAGATGGTAGGAATTACTCTTTGACCAAACTCTTCATCCTAGCCCATGTAGAGACTTTTCCCAATCCTCTAGCCATCCTATCATTCTGAAAACTAGTCCAGCATGTCAATGTTGTGCCTCTCAACTTAGTTTTGGAAAACTTAACCTTCCTCTCTTCATCCATCTCCTCAAACTCAAAATAGTTTTCTAAGGCATCAGGCCATCCCAA
Organism: Sequoia sempervirens; assembly: GCA_007258455.2. Classification (NCBI taxonomy): domain Eukaryota; kingdom Viridiplantae; phylum Streptophyta; class Pinopsida; order Cupressales; family Cupressaceae; genus Sequoia; species Sequoia sempervirens. The sequence goes on from VDFB02271358.1 coordinate 1,264,951,373, forward strand.
CACCTCTTCACTATCCATCTTCCCTTGATAGATAGGCAAGTCTATGTGACTCTTTCCTCCATGACCTTGTACTTCCTTCAACAATCTCAGTAACCTCCTTTCCTCAGGGTCTTCTATCTCATCTGCTTCTTGTTCTTGATTTACCCTCACATGCTCTTCATCTTCATCATTGTCTTCTTGGTCTTCTTGCTCTTCTCTCCTCCTACTCCTCTCAAGGTTATTTATCCTTGCTTGCATGGTCTCTCTCTCCCTTCTCCATTTCCTTTCTTATCTTGCTCTGGCCTGCTCTCTTGCTACTTCTTGTTCCCTTCTTTCTTTTCTCTCCCTTTCCAATATTTCCCTTAACTCCTCCAACTCTCTTGCCAATTGATTTTTAGGTGCCATTGCAGATTTTTCAATCCCTAAAGGACCTACTTACTGCTCTGATACCACTTTGATGTAGACCCAAGGTGGAAATAAACTTGAAATGACAAATAATAGATGTTCAACCCAAATTTTAAAGAAAATCAAAAGAACTTCACAAATCCACTTGTTAGATGCACTCTTTCCACCAACACAGCCAAACAGCTTCAAGGGACTTTTCACCCAACTTTTCCAAAGTAATTTCCAAATAAATAATGGATTTAGACACCCATTAATGACTTACACAACATACTTCAATATCAGATATAACTCCTTTGGACTAGTTTAGACTTCCAATACACCCACCATGGGAAAACAAGGAAAATAGGTCAATTTAACAAAGGAAGTACCCTTCAAACTTATCCAATCATCTTGAAACCTTGGGGAAGAAAATTAAATGGCTCAAAACCAAGGATTCAAAGTTTTTAGGCCTCTATGACACCTCTAACACGCTCAAACACAAAACCCTCCTTAACTTGCCTCAAAACTAGGGCTTCTTGAAAACTAACCTTCCAATCACTTCCAGAACTTTCTCATTGACTCTACACCATTAGGAAAAAATATTTAGTCTATCCCAACTCAAAAACATGCCCCTCATTAAGGCAAATCTTCTGCTGCTATACCCTAGCCTCCAACTTCAAGCACTTTGCATTGTGAAATCTTGGTGTACACCTCAATATTCTTCTTCCCTGCACATTAATTTGTTAAATATGTATGTTACATGTTAGGAATGATCCATTTCACAGGTCACATCAGCATTCTACCTTGAAATGGATCAATCATCCATGAAAACCACCAAAACTAGTGAAATTTATGTGTTATTCCTGAGGACAGTCAGCAATATGTTACAAAAACTGATTCCTAACGTCTATCAAATCATTCAAAAGGTTAATTGAAAGTAAATACAGGTTCTTAAACCATCCAATTGATTATAAATTCAAAATTAATTAATAGATCATCAAAAAGACTCAAGAAAATGCAAGAACACTGTGTTTTTTTCACTATTTCCTGTAACAGTCCGTACAGTCACTTCTCCAAACGCCCAACCTCTGTAAAAATGATCATTTTGGGGTTACAGATCAATCCCCCAACTGATCGAACTGATTTGGATTGATTACAATGCATAATTACCTCTAAAACACCTAAAACTCCTTTTCCCGCCTAAAGTGGATTTTTGAAAATTTGAATTTCCAAACTCTTATTCTATTAATTCCTATTAACTAGAAACCCTTCCAAACTATTAAATAATTATTATTCAACCTTATTGACATGATTAAAACTTTATAAACCTATGTAGACCCCCTAGGACATTATTGGTCCACTTACAAGGTTTTTTGGTCCTATGGTCCTTTCAGGACCCTTAGGACTTTTGATATTCCCATTACATCTATTCATCCCAAATGCCATTATAGGCTCCAAGATACCATAATTGATGTTTTGATTTGATGGAAAGGTCCTCCTAAACCCTGCACACTTCTGACCTTTGAATAACTCCTTGAAGGCCTTGGGTGCTCCTGCACCAAATCATAAAATGGTAGGAGATATGGGGTGGTGATGTTTCCGACCATAACTTGGAATTGGTCAGCATCGAGATCCGCAGAGACGATGGATGAAGCTAATGCATCCTCAAGGATATTTCTATGTGTGAGAAATTTTTTCAATAACTCCATGATGGAGATTTGAGTGGTAGTTCTTTTCATCTGATCTAAGACATTGTAGCCATCGGGGATGGATTTCGGATTTGAGGTGGATGCCCTAGGTGGCTGTGATGACACAACAATGGTAACTTTTCCACCACATGTGGTGACTCCACAATTAGCTTTGGCTCCCTTGATGTTAACAAGAGTGACCCATTTGTCTAAGGATGTGACAACATAGTTGTACACATGGTTCACATTGGCATACTTTATTTTTCCATTGTTGTTCCCCTTGTTATGATCTAACATCAAATTTGTGTATATTTTGAGGTCTTGATTTCTAGTTGTTGTTCAATGTTTATGATCTTGTCATTAATGAGGTCTTGGATCAGATTGTTTAGCCTCATGCAACTAGTTGTGGTGTTCCCCTTGATTTTATGAAAATTTCAAAGGTGGTTTTCATTGTACCATGGTGGTTTCACTTGGGGTTCTTGATCATTCTCATAAGTGGGAATTTTGATGAGATTCCCGTTTACCAGTTTCTTCATGACGGATTCAATTGATTCCCCAAGGGTTGTGTACTTTTGCTTGGGGGGTATTTGTTTCATGGAGGTGGTCCCCCTTGATTATTTAGATTGTTTACTTGATTATTGGGTGGTTTTTGTGATACTGCATTAGCTTGGGTGTTGTTTCAATTGTTGTTTAGTGGATTTTGGTATGATTGTGTGTTTTGTTTTGGAGCATTGATTCTAACCTTGGCATCAACCACACCATCATTAGTGATAATTTGTTTCTCACCCACGTGCAAGGTTTTTCATTATAGCTAGTGGATGGGTGGTTGTCTTGATGTTCTACATATGTGGGTGTTCCTGCTTGTACAATAAGGGCTTGTTTGATGTTGAGTGCCTTGTGGATCAAATGGTCATGGGTGGTGATACATTGCATCTTCATATGGAATGCCAAGGTTTTCTCAAGATTGGAAATTATGTTGCAAACTTTTTGCTCCTCTGGCATGGCCCACTTGCTCCTATTGGCCTTGGATCACCATCATTGTAAGAAGGAAGCAAATTTTTCCCCCTTACCTTGTTTGAGAGTAGATAATTCCTCTAGACTAATATCCACACCAATGTTGAATGTGTAGTTCTTTATGAATGCGTCTATAATATCTTGGGACTTTTTGATGCCAAGATGAAGGTGAGAGAACCACTCCATGGCAGGGCCAACCAAATATTAAGGAAATAGCTACATCAGATATGTATCATCATATGTGACCTCCATGTAATGTCCTTGGAATTCCCTAATGTGATCCTCAAGGTTTCCTGTCCCATGATATTTGTCAAATTTAGGGATTTCAAAACCCTTAGGGAATGGTACAATTTCAAGGCTCCTATCAAATGGATAGGGGCACAAGTTTCTTGGTGTCTTTGTTGTTTTCCTTCATTGGAGATCGAGCACTTGTTGTAAGAGAAATTTGGTTTGTGTTGTCATGTCGTCTTATGGATCAAGAGGTGGGTTGAATGTTTTTTGAAGTGGTCAAGGTGTTTGAGTGATAGGTGGAGTGTTGAGTATGTTGGTGGGATTTTGTTGCAAACTTTATTGTGCGATCAAGGCTTGCTGATATGCCTACATTTGTTGTTGCACCAATAATGCTTGTTGTTGGTCTTGTTGTTATTGTGCCAACAACACTTGTTGTTGGTCTTGTTTTTGTTTTACCAATATTTTTTTTTTGGGCTAGTAGTTGGGCCACTTCTTACTATGCTTGATACTATTTCAAGGCTTACTAATATGCTTGTTGTTGAGCTAATTGTTGTTGTGCCTTGTTCTTGCTGAACTGGATATTGGGCTTGAGCTTGAGCCTGTGCTTGTTGGGCTACTTGTGTAGCCTGGGAAGCCTATGCAACTTGTGTGGCTTGAGATGCTTGAGCTACTTGTGTAGCTTGAGTGGCTTGTTGTTATTGTAGTAAAGCTTGAGCTTGGGCAGTCTACTATGCTTGTTGTGCAACTATTTTCACTTGCACTTGTTGAGCAACTAGCTATGCAACTTGTGCAGCTTGTCGATATTGAATTTTTTTAAGTTCTTTTTGATAGGAATATTTTTGAGCTACTGGAAACATGATGCTATATTGGTTAGCCACATTTGATCTTGGTGGCAGTGGTGGTGGCAGATTCAAAATGGTGTTTGTTATTGTGATGAGAGGCATTATCGTATTGATGATTGGGATTTGTATAATGGATGGTGCGATTGATATGCTTGGTCCTTAGGAGACCATGTTTTGAGATATTTGGAGGGAGGTAGATGATGTGTTGATTTCTTTTGTTGCTTGGATGGTTTCCACCTTTTTTTTTGATATCGATGGCAAGATGGGAGGATTCAGTATGATGTTTTGATTTATGATTGGAGGATTGCTAGGATTTTGTTGGTTGATGGGTGGTAAAGAGGGTTTCCCTAAACCAAGGGGTGATTTGGATGTTAATGGTAGAGGTGGAAATAGTGGGAAGAGGGGTGGTGTATCCCATTGGGAAAATTATGATGATGATGAGGGATCAAAGATCCCCCTAGTCAAAATAATCTACCTTCTCCTTGGGAGGTCATGGGGAGAGAGGTTTGTGTGTTGAGAGGATATGTCGGTGTTGTGTGAAAAGAGGATGGATTGGTGGGATCATGAAATGTGAGCATAACATATGGGTGTAATGGATTTTTAGGAATGGATTGACCCAATATAGTGTTCACGTCCAAATCTTTGTTGTTAACAAGAGGTTGTGTTTGAAGATCATGTAATAATTAGCTCCCCTTATTGACAATTGGTTGAGTTGGAGCAATGGATGATGTGATTTGGGGGATGGATAGAGTGATGCTTTGAAATGGAGGTGTGGATGAGATCAGGGGTATAATCCCAAGAGGTTTCTCCACAAGAGTTCTCACATCATAGTCGGAAGGTATTTTAGCCCCTTCTTTTTCCAATTCTAGCATGTACTGGGAGGGATTGAGCCTCATCATGGTATTAACAATTATGTGAGTTTCATGATTTTGAACCATTTCAATTATTTCATCTTGTGTCATCCCTAAGACATTTTTGGTGATGTCTTCCACTTGACCTTCCTCTTGAGGATTTGGTGATGATAGAGGAAGATTGGTTAGGAGATTTCTTGATCCAATGGGATTCATTTCGAGAGTAGTTTGACTCAAGTCACTTAAAGTTGATGTTTCTTTGTTGCCTTCCATGTTCTTCTTGTGTTATGATCTAGTTTGCACCATAAAATAGGGATCAATTTTCAAGAATGTAAGAGATGAACCTCTAACTCTTTAGATTGATCTAACTTTAGGCACAAAAAAGAAATCTAGGATGATTAAGCATCAAAGTTTGATGATGAGATAAATGAGAGATGGATGGTGTGAATGATTGAACTCTTGAGAAATCTTGAAGGAGCTACTAGACTTTGGGACTTCTGTATTTTTTATTTGGTTTGGTTTGATTTTTACTTTGGCTTGATTGGATTTTGTTTGGATAGTGAACTCATAAACTCTAAGAGGTTTGATGTTGTTCTAGAGTAGACTTGTACACAAGATGATAATTTGAATAAGTGTGTAAAGAAGGATTCATCCGGACACACCTAACCAAACAAGATGATTTTGATTTGATTTAATTTTGGATTTTGGATTCTAAACTCATAAACCCCAAGATATTGGATGTTATCAAGGGATAGACTTGTTCACAAGTATTAATAATTTGACTTAAATATGTGGAGAAGGATCCATCTACACACATCTAATCAAACAAGATGATTTGGATTTGATCTAGAGGATTTTCCAAAATCCTAGCATGAATTACTTTTTTCAAGATTTCCAAGAGTTGTTGGTGAGATGATTTTGATTGATGTTTGAAGATGGATGAAAGTGATTGGTTTTGATCCTAAGATGAACCTCAAAAGACTCTTCTTTACAAGACCTCGATGTTGAAGAACATGTAATACTTCCTATGTGAGATACTCAAACCTTTGAAAGAGACTTGGATTTTGAAAATAGTAAAATGAGTACAAATTGGGATTGTTTCTTGATGCACGTTTGTAAAATTTGAAAGCAAATATTTCTCTAAATTCATAAAGCATGGAAAAATGTTTCTTGTGAGTTTTTTGACTAAGACCCTTGGACTTTGGTTTTCAGATTTTTATCTTTTAGGAAATCATTTGGAAGAGCACGTGTGTGGTTCAATTGTTTCTTATCTTTTCTTAATGAATTCCTTTTACCACAAACACTTTGTTGATTAGATTTTAAAACTAGATGTCTAATGTCCTAACTTCTTCTCATCCCACAACTGCATTATGTGGAAATCAAGGAAATCAATGCAAAATTTCCCTAATGTTGACTTTAGTAAGAGCAAATTGAGATCTAAATTCAAATACTTAGAAGCCTCTAAGGATAGAATCCCTAGGGCAAGCAATAGCACTTAAATTTTTTCTAAGGTATTTGCTCCTCCTAGAGGGTTTGAAATTTGATGTTCATGTTGAATGTTTTTTTTCCAATGTTTTAGATCCAAGCAAAGTATTTTGATTCCAAAATGATGCACAATTCTAGGATAAAATGAAACAATATTTGTTGAGTTCCCACTTTGAAAAATCCAGCTACGCCTACTCTTAATGGATGATTAGATACTTGACCACACTAGCTCCCCTCCACAACACACACTTCTTGGGTCAACCAAGCATCAGTACCCATGAAACTCCCATGGCATACTTCTCATCTCTACTAAGAGCCATAAAAATGTGAGACGACTTCAGAACGACCGTTCTTGCACCAACAAATAGATAAGGATTTGGACTTCTAAAAAAAAGGTTCTAGTATAGGAATCTCATTTATGGGGGATCATCCATATGGAAAGAGACCATTATTTTCCTTCTTTTCAGAACAATCCTTGTGATACTTGAACTTTCCTTAAGTACCCACACTTATATACCAGTTGAAAGTTGTTTGGCTTTAGCATGTTCCTGATTGGGTCATTCCCTGGGGTGATTACTTTTTCCCACCAGGTAGGCCCTCTAAGGATAAACAAAAGAGAGCAAGCACATCCATAGTTTGATCAATCTTTGTTGAGAAACAAAGAGAGAACACATGCAATATACTCCACTCACACTAGCAAGATTTTGTTCAATTTTAAGAATCAAAATTGAGTTGTGGAGGTAATCACTTATACAACTTAATATCACAAAAATCCTTTTGATTCTCAAGATCATCATGAGGTGCAAGAGAAGCACATACATATTTTTAAATGATATTACTTTGAATAAGGGATTACAAAACATAAAAGGCACATGTTCATTTTAACCTTCAAAGAAAGAAAATGAGTTCTTTTTAAGCACCAACTTTGAAGTGTGAGATTTGTTTGTTTAATTAAGTCCAAAAAAAAATATAGTAAGTTCCTAAGATTATTTTTAACCACTTTTTTTTCTTCTTTTCAAGCCCAAATTGAAATCTATTGAGTCTTAAAGCTTGAAAGGTAGCAAATCCTTAGAATGGAATTATAATCTCTTCCAAAGTGTTTAAAAACACTTGATACAATAGAAAGAAGATATCATAAAGAAAACTCTTCCTTTCTTTCTCCCTTCACTTTTGATCAAGCCAACCTAAAAAAACTAGTTATAACTATAGAAATACAGGCCAAAAACTAGTTAGGAGTCAAAAGTAATCAAAATGAAAAAGCATATGTTGAAATTAATTTGAAATTTGCTTTTTACCCAACTCTAGTGGCATAGTATATGATGGTGGTGTTGTTTGAAGAAGTCGGCGTCATTGTATGGCATTACTAGGAATTATAATGGTAGACTGTGGAGAAACCAATGAGTGCAATTCCTGCGCTATTTTGAATAGCAGTGGAATTTGGAGTTTGGATGACTGGTCAGCAGGGCAATGGCTAAAGCGTCGTTATTTGGAAATCAAATTTCTAGAAAGAATGACTTAGATTCATAGTTTGGAGTTTGATAGTGTTGCTAAATAGCATCGTTGGACTGATAGCAGTGCAGTTTCTCTATCAGCAATGTTGTTTTCCTTTAGACACAAAAACTCCAAAAAAAACAACAAAATTTCTAAAAAAATTGTTTTAGATTCTTTAGATTCGCCCTCCTTCTAGTGCAAAAATGTGAATCGTGATCCTAGACCTGCAAAAACACAAAGAAAAAACACACAATTAGTCCCATATGCAAGTTAGAAACAACATTCCCAATGAAATCCATTTGAGATATCAAGAACAAGAAATAAATGAAGAACATGAATAAAAAACTATCTAATCTTGCTCAAAATTAAAAACTCTCAATCCCATTGGGGGATTGGTGTCATTTTGATGTGGAAAATGGCCCTTTCCCAATCCCTTGCAAGCTTTATAATTATTGATGAAGATCCTTGATGAAATTTGCAATCACCTAGCTATAAAACTATAAAACTTCATGATAATGGATAAACAATGGATGAGTAAATTCAAAATCTCAAGATAATGACTTTGCATAAGTTGTGGATCCAAAATCAAAGGAAGAGTCTTCTATTTATAGAAGAGAATGATGGAGGAAGAGTAAAAATGGAGAAATTTGGGATAAAAGACCAACCAATAGCATAAAGCCACTTGTCAACATGTGAGTGGACAAAGATGGAGCACATTTTGGTCATTATGTAATTAAATGCAATTATGTGAAAATTCAAATTTGAGGAAGTGACAAGTTGGAGGGAGAGAAGAAATGAATTGAATGCCACTTGGCTCAAGGAAAGGACATGTAAGATGCTTTTAATGCCTTGTTAGAAGGGACAAGTCCTTTTGGAGGGACTTTTTGAATTTGAAGAATATTCCCACTTAAGATGCCTTTTTTAAAGTAAACAAAGATTTAATAAATCAAGTAAAATTATTTTCATGAGCAAGTTGCAAAAGCTAGAGGATTTGATGGATTAGGTGTTGGTATGTGGTGACTAATCATGCTATACTATACACCTCAACATGTTTTTTTGCGTCATAGATGAAAAAGGAAAAATTGCCAAAAAAAAAAACTTTGTAAACCCCTAATTCAGGAAGCTTCTAAAAAGCTTGTTATAAGGGGTTGGGATGGGGATTACAGTATGTAGAAAAAGGTGATTATTTGTGAGATTGTAATATGTTTTTGTACTAGATAATAAAATCATTGGATGGCTGTGGTTTTGTGGATGTAGCCTGGATTGGGTGAACCATGTTAAATTCTCTCTTTTGTCTTGTTTTTGCTATTATTTTTTGTGTGTTTTATTTCTTTGTTTTATTGATCAAATATGCATTTAATTGTTAGATATCTTCCTTCTAACCCTAACATTAGGATTAGCATTAATTATAATTTGATTAATTAAGATGAAGATTAGCTGATTTGACAATTTCACTTAGATTTTAGGATTTAAATAAATCAAAATGAGAGGAATAATGATTTTAGACTTAACTAAATAAAGTTTCATTTATGTAATTAAAGAGGATGGTGTTAGATTTAAATCAAATAAAGATTAATTTATTTAATTTAAAGGAGATGAGTTTATAGCTTAATTAAATAAAATGAATTATTTAATTAAAAAGATGGACTATAGGATTAATTAAACAAAATGATTTATTTCATTAATAGGAGATAATGATTTAATCAGATAAATTTGATTTATTTAATTAAGAGATGAAATATGATGAATTTAATTAAATAAATATTATTTAATTAAATGACTAGCAAAGGAGATGATTCGGGATGAACTAGTGTTAGTAAAATCAAGATCAAGTGTATAGGATCAATCGGTATATTTTATGTGTCTACACCAATGACCATCAATCATGCCAATCAAGACCCTTGATGATGTCACTTGTCCACCCTATCGCCATGTCACCACATCGTAATCCACAACAAGGATGTGGATTAACATTTATCCAATCTCATCATGCCACATATTATCTTCGTCATCACTGTCACCCACATCATTATGATTGGGTCCCATACTGAATGCTACCTTCTCATCACCCCATCAAAGAGACATAGCCAAAGGTATCACCAATGTCGTCCAGTCTTGTTGATAACACTTCCACACTCCTTATCACTCCATCGCTTAGTCACTAAAAACCTAAATCGCAGAACCTCTTGTTAGAGGTTACGAAGTTTTGAAAACCTGCAACTCGCCATCAACAAAGAGAACCTTAAAGCTGCTAATTCAGGAGGTTATGAAACTCTAGAACCCTGCAACTTAAGTTAGAAATATTTGGAACCTAGTGACTTAACTTTCCTTTTATATTGTTGTGTCAAAGAGACATCTCCCATTGTCTCACCGATCATGCACTATCACACCGACGTGAACGTCAAACTTAGTCAATTAGTTTTCAAGATGTGGGGCTAGTCACGGGATTAACAAAATGGGCTTAAGTCATTACTTAAGCTTCTTGAAAACCACCAAACACAAGTCACCATCAAAATAGATCATTTTTAGGATGTCATGGCTGTAACAACCATAGGGTTTAAGAGATAAACCCTACAACACCTTCAAAGGTGAATATAATTCATTTCTGGACATATAATTCAACCTATAGTTTATGTTTCTAAGAAGCTCCCAAAAAACCCACATCAAATGTGTAGCCTAATTTTCCATCAGATCCATTGCTCTCACATTCATCCTTTGTCACTATGCCAAAAATCTCCCTTCCATGATTTGAACTTTTGACATCAATGAAAACATTGTAGCATATGCATTCACTAGAAACCTGTACCCATGCTCACATATTCATTGCAAACCTTATATCTCCTTGACATCAATGACACTTATATCATCCTCACTTGCATGAGAAACTTCATTTCATGTCTTATCCTCTTTCATCATGCTAGCAATCTATCTTGCATGATTTTCCTTTTTGACATCAATGACAACTATATGCCAACAAGAACATCCAAGCATGCATCCTCTACCTATATTGAAAGTTTCAAAAATATATATTATTTTTTTCTTGTACTTAGGTTGGTCAGACATACACCTACTTTTTTATTTTTTTCTAGAAAAATTTACTACTACTATATTAAAATTTCAAATTTTCACTAAATAAATTTACTCTTTTCCAAAAGAGGACTAGTATCTTAGAAACTACATTCAATTTTCTACAAATTCTATTTTGACATATTTTCCAAATTATGTTAATAACCTATTCAAATGTTTATGTCAAGTTTCCTAACTCTCCTTTTCTAAATTTTCATTGCCACTTAAGGGCATAGTTTGGACCCCCATGATCTTGCATTGACCTTACTTGGGAAATTTTTGGCCTCGTAAAAACCATAGAATACATCAAGCTACCTACAACACTAGAATAGGGTACTCTAGTCATGTCCTCCATCTTAGAAGGAGACTTTAGACAATCTTCCACAAAAATCTTCATCCAGGTTGCAACACAGGAACAACTAACTATTTGTAAGTTGTCATGTTGAATCTCTCCAACATGGCATTCACATACTTACTCTAGCTTAACAAAAGCTTTATGTTAGTTATGTCTCTTTTGATCTCTATCCTCAAGATATATTGATCTACACCTAAATATTTCATTTCAAATTGAAATGACAACTGGGAATTCAGATCTAAAATCAAACTTTTATCTTTCCCAAAAAATAACATATATCAACATACAATGCAATGATGAGAAAAAAATCAACATAATTTAGAAAACACAATGATCAGATTTAGATCTTAGAAATCCCAAACTCAATACAAAGGTGTGGAATTTATGGTACCACATCCTAGGAGATTGCTTAATACAACACAAATACTTTTTCAACTTGCATATTGTGAACCTGGATCCTTGAACCTGCAAAACACAATGAGATAAACACATTAGTGGGTCAAATACAAGTTAGAATCAAGATTCCCCATATAATCAATTTACAAATCTAAACTAGGAATGAAAATATGCAAGAACACTACAAAATGATAAACCAAAGATGAAATCCTAGTCTAAATAGCAAACTCTTGATCTTATGGGGGAGTTGGTGCCAATTTGATGTGGAAATTGGCCCTTTCCCAACTCCTTTGCAAGCTTTGATGATGAATCATGAACTTTGATGAAGAATGATGGAGACTCCAAGCCAAAATCTGCAAAACAAACCTAGCTAAGAGCTCAAAGGATGGATGAAATATTTAAGCATGGTAACTTTGCTTAGAATGTGGATGATCAAATGAGGAGAGGAGCTCCTTATTTATGGAAGAAGTTGAAGGATGAATGTCCAAATTTGATCAATATGGGACTAACATTCATCCAATGGCATGATGCCACTTGTCAAACCATGATAGGCCAATGGTTGTGCAAGATTTGGGAAGTGTGCCCAAGAGAGGGAGATTCAAATTCAAATTTGAGAGGCAAGGTGAGTGGGGGACAAGAAAATGAATTAAAAATGAAATGTTGGAAGAATAAATCATTTTTGGGGGGAGATTTCAAACTTGGAGGAATATCCCCTTTTTGATGCCATTTTGAAATCAAATAGGGAATTATTAAATCAAATAAATGATTTAATTGTGCAAGTTGCAAAATCCATGGGATTTGACATGAGATGATTAAATTAATCAAGGTTTGATTAATTTAAAGAAGATTAGCTGATGTGACTTATTTGATTTAGATTTGTTGATTTATTTAAATCAAATAAGAGAGGAATATGATAATAGGTTAATTAAATAAATATTTGATTTATTTAATTAAAAGGGATGGTGTTAGATTAAATCAAATAAGGTCTTAATTTATTTAATTTAATGGATGAACATTAGAGTTTTAATCAAATAAATTGATTATTCAATTAAATAGGAATAATTAAATCAGATGGGTTGATTTAATTAACAGAAGGAATTAACTTAATTAGATAAAATGATTTATTTAATTAAGAGACGAATATTGATGAATTTAATCAGATAAGGGGATTTTGATTAATGGTTAGACTGAGGGATGATTTATGAAGAATGATGTTAGTAAGTCAGGATAAAATGCACGATGTCAATTAGTATATTTTCGATGTCTACATTTTGCCCCTCTTTGAAGCAATGCACTCGTTGCGTTGGTTCAAAGAATAAACGATCTCAAAAAGGTTTCGATATTCAAAAGTTTTCCCCACTGTCACATGGCAAGAGAATATGCCATTATAATGCCCCCTCGAGAGATCGGATGAAAATCTCAATTTTTTTTGGGTCATCTCGCGAAAAAAAGGTGACAAAGCGCCTAGCAGGTCCGAAAGGGGTCCGGGAGGCTAAAAACGTGTCTAAATGCAATAAATCATTGAAAAACAAGCCTCGAACGGATGAAAACAAATTTGGGGGGCCAGAACCCTGACGGGATAGCCCCAGAGGGTCAAAAAACCCTAATTTTTAGGCTTAAAAGGGGCCCAAGGGGTCACTTTCAAATCATTTTCACACACCTCTGCTAGCGATTTTGACATTTTGAGCTCTGACCTCCTGACGATATGGCGCAACGACAGCTTCCCCTGCACATTTTTGATCGAGTTCGGACCTACCAGCGGCCACCCGACATCGGTGCCCCAGTATGTGACCCTAACCGAAGCCTTGTTTTTTTCATTTATCGCATTTATTACTAGTTTTAGGACCAACTTGACTCCAGCTGTGCTATTATAGCACCGCTCGGTGTTTAAACCGCACCGCTAAATGATGTTTTGCGATGCAACGACGCTGTTTGGTGCCGCAACGGTTCAATTTGGAGTTTAAAAACTCCGCCGCTAAGATCAAGCCCAGCTCGGGCTTGCGGGCCGATTTAAGAAAATTGTGCCGCTAATGATGAAATTGCACCGCGGTGTCGCATAAACTGTGACAATAACGTGAAACTGCACTGCGGCGTCTCTTTTTGAGTTAAATTTGAATCCAACGGCACTGTTTGTGAAAATTAAAAGAGCAATGCCTTCACAAACTGCACCGCTTGAGTCAAGTTCGAGGCGTTACGTCAGGAATTTTTCAAAATTTTTAACATGCTGACCTTTCATGATGCAGAATGGGCCTAGGGAGCTCTATTCGAGGGAGCATCGGTCACGAGATTTGGTAGCTATTCTTCAGGGTCTTAGCAACAGAGACCGGGATTGACTTGGACACGTAGGTCTTTGGCATATTGCCTATGCAGCGCCTGTACGCACCCACCTTGGGATGTTGTTAGCGCTAGCGGAGCGATGGCATAGCGAGACGTCGTCGTTTCATCTTCCCACTGGTGAGGCGACTGTCACATTAGAGGACGTCTGGAGGATTCTACGATTGCTGATTCATGGCTGTCGGGTGATCCACGACATGGAGGAGGGACATGACTGTTGTACCCGAGTCCTTGGCACTAGGGACATCATTTACTGCGAGGGGTAGATTGAGCTTGAGCGAAACAGATTGATAGCCCCTCCCTACCGCTAGGTGGTTTTAGCGCTTATTTCTGGTGTGGTTGCCCTAGACAGATGAGGGCAGTACTTCAATCTGGATGGGGATACTGTTGGGAGAGGATGGTCTAAGAGAGACCAGTCCGCTTTGCGTGGGGGCCCATGCTATTGGCCTCATTGTATAGAGACTTACACGAGTATGTGCATGTAGATGGCAGAGCGCTTGGAGCCGGAGTTACTTTGTTGCACGTCTGGGCGTGGGAGCACATCTCTGTGTTGCGTCCACGAGTGGTTCTAGTTCCATTCAGGCCAGAGGATGCCCTTGTGGCATTATATAGAGGGGGTGTGTCCTTCACACACACCGGAGAGCATGGCATCCCGTATTGGAGGCGGGTTATCGATGAGATGCTTGTGTTTACATGGAGACCCTACCTCGGTCGGCCTGGGTGGGCCGACAATGCAGACCAGCTGTTCTACTGTCGTTAGGACAGGTATATGCAGGGCAGAGAGCACACCATGATCGAGTGGTATCTTCTTGGGTGGGTACAGCGTCAGTTCGGTGAGCCACAAGATCGGCCAGATGATGACTACGTGGCCATTTTCACCCGTAGCATGACACAGGTGTCATGGGGGCCAAGTATTCCCATCGCAGTGGTGGTAGACAGCTTCCGTCATTTAGTGGCACGACCCTAGGCCTATGACCAGGGTCCAGCAGATGCCGGGACTACACAGGTGTATCTTGATTGGTTCAGACCACCTCTTTGATTGACTATTCTAGGCGAGGATCATGATGCTGGCAGGGTCAGAGGTAGGAGAGGATGGGGCTGAGGGCGAGGACCGAGGATTGAGGTCTGTCATGATCCAGCAGGTGCACTACCAATTCCGCCAGGGCATGGAGATGTCCATATGCAGGATCAGCAGTAGGATCCGCCAGTCCCACCTCCACAAGGGGAGGGTGAGGCTCATGCTCGAGTAAAACCATAGGTACAGCCAGAGGTATAGCCAGGGGTACAGGCCGACACACGAGATGTGTTGATCTTATAGTTACAAGCCCAAATACAGGCAGTTATAGCAAAGCAGGATCAGGCCCGAGCTGAGAGAGATCAGCTTAGAGCGGAGAGGGATCAGGCTGTACAGCAGCGGTAGGCAGCAGAGGTACAGGCAGTGATGGAGCTAGGCCACAGGCAGTAGATGGAGAGTATGACTGCTTCATATTCTCAGGGTACAGTGCCAGTTCGTTCTTACAAAGAGGTTGTTCGAGAGGCTGAGTATTATCGTCGAGCGTATCATGATACAGTGCCTAGAGCAGCCTGGGTTCCCGAGTTCTCTGAGCGAGCTAGTCAGAGACCTGCTGAGGGTCACGATGATAGAGGTGAGGGAAACATCCATGGAGACAGGGGTTGATTCAGATGCTTATGATGTATCTTTTGTGCTATTTTGGGCTCCTTTTTGATAGCCTGATGGGCATTTTGTACCGATTGACATATATACATTGATCCGATATTCTTTTGTACTATGATAGTTATACCGATGATATGATATATATATGAGCCAATTTTTGATGTGATGACATGTGTACCTTTATTTATGCATTTGTGGATTATGATATGGAAAATGATGCTATATGATGCTTTTATGGATGCTTTTATTTCTAATGACATTATGCAATGATTATGACTAATAGATCTATATTATGTTAAATGTGATGTGCAATGATGTTGTCTATATGATGATCTACTTTATGTTGATGCAAATGTTGATGTGATATGTGATATGGGTTGTACTATGTAAATTATGCTTATTTACAAATGGATTATGGATGGATGTACGCTTTGCATGTGATGAATAATTTTTTATTTATGCTTATGTGAAATGACTTTATGAATGGTTGTAATATGTTGCGATGGTCATGTTATGATGCAGATGATTTTATGAGATGCTTTTAAATGTTATTATCCTAAATGATGTGTGTGATGCAATGATATGTTCATGTAATATGTTGATGTGCCTATATGATTACAAAATGTTTTTGTAGATGCTATGTGATGAATTGGATGATAAATATGAGATGGTTGTGAAACTGCAAATGAATGCTATGTGATGTAATGTAATGTGTTGTCATGTATGCACCTATTTAAAAAATGTTAATGATGATGATTAATCATACAGTGCGTATGTTTCCTATATGATATGTTTATGCAATGGATGTGATTTCTATATGATATGTTTATGCAATATGTTTAATGATTTTATGGATGCAGGATCAATGATGATGATAGTGGTGGCGATCAACTGTCATAGTACCTTGTTAGTGTGATTAGTAAGAGATAGAAGAAGACAAGAGATTCCAACAAGACATGAGATGATGACGATGATGATGATTACTTGCCAAGAAGTTGAGATTTTCAAAGGGCCAATTACCTTATGTTTGATAACACATGTAGACACGATGCATCAGGGTATTGAGAACCAAGATGGCGTTGTACTTAGTGTGATGGACTTTGACTCAACAAACAGATAGGAGTATTTTTGTTCACACCTGACATACGGAACCCTGTTCAGAAAATAGTTCAAATATTTCAAATATCTCGGACCAAAACATAGGAAGGTGACCCTTTCTATGTGGTCAACAAGAAACTTAAAACACCCTCGCTATAGACTAAACAAAAGCATGCATGACCACGGTTATATTACAAAGATATCCAACAAGCATAGCAGACAAAAGATAATGATTGTTGCCCCATTCCTATCTCTCTAAATCCTTTGTTCGGACATCATTGAGAGGTCCTTGGAATGAGCACAATGAGACAAATCCAACAAAGATAAAGTAAGGGAGCAAACAAACTAATGTTCTTCATACCGTTAGCCAAAAGAAATGATGTTTGAAAAGATGGTAGCCGAAACTATTTGCCAAAAGATAATGTCCATTGTCGGAACAGATCCTAGGACACGTTAATGACACGTCGTTTCATTTACCCAAAGTGGTTGGTTTGATAAAAGTGCCCATTGTCGGAACGGATCCTAGGACATGCTTTTATCGAACGATTGATTTATGATTTATAGGCCATCGATAGGAAAAGAGTTGACCAACTTGTTTGCTGACTGACCTATACTTGAGATTTTGACAGTTTAGGTTTTTTACATTTAACTGCTAGACTTGTTTTTGACTATTTTACCAAAGGTTGAGGGTGATGACGATTTTATTATGGATGGTGTTATTGCAGGTGGAAGCGAGATGAAGCGAATGGAATTTTTGTAATGTTTTGAGGCTGTTTTTGGTATTTTTTCAAATGTTTTCAAATGTTTTGAAATTTTTTGAGATTTTGAGCAAGAGACTAACCTAAAGACCTATCCTAGAGGCCTTGGGGGCTGATCAATAGATGAGCCTTGCTTACGTTATACACACAAAGACCACGTAGTTTGACTGACAAGTTGATCATTTTACAGATGATGATATACATGTTGAGATGTCAGTTTATTATGACAGACTCCTATAGGACTGACCTAAACGTCTCGGGGGATGATCAAAGATCAACCTTGCCTACGTTCAAGCTCAGAGATGACGTAGTTCGGCAAGACAACTCTGTTTTTGACTTTGTTTTGGCTTTTGATATGTTTTGGATGTTTTTTGTATTTTCTGATGTTTTGAATGTTTTTGGATTTTCTAATGTTTTGAATGTTTTTTGATTTTATGATGTTTTGAATGTTTTTGGATTTTCTGATGTTTTTGAATGTTTTTGGATTTTCTGATGTTTTGAATGTTTTTGGATTTTCTAATTTTTTTGAATGTTTTTGGATTTTATGATGTTTTGAATGTTTTTGGATTTTCTGATGTTTTGAATGTTTTTGGATTTTCTGATGTTTTGAATGTTTTTGGATTTTCTGATGTTTTTGATCTTCAAGATTATACATGAATCCGATCCGATGAGAACGTGCCCCCAGCGTAAGGTGATAGAATACTCCGATATAGGCAGGACAAACTGACCTTTTAAGTGGGCCGAGTAGCTCTAGGAGGAATCATGACACAAACGCAAGACCAAGCTATGGTGCAGATGCAGGTGGAAGAGTGAAATGCGATGATATGTGATGGGTGAGTGAATGATGCAAAGCAAGTCACGGAGACCAAGATGGATGGAGAGTGCTTATTTACACAAGGTGCCTGTTTGCCAGGTTTTCACCAAAGTACTTGCCCAAAGTGCCACCGAAGTGGTTTTCACTAGAGGATGATTTTTTTCTCTTTACTATTTTCTTGTTTTGACTTCTTTTTTTTTGTCACCAAGATGCCTGTTTGCTAGGTTTTCGCCGAAGTAACCATTTTTCAGGACTTTTTATGATTTTTTGGATTTTTTGGTTCTATACCTTGAAAGATTCAGGCATAAAACTTTTTGAGATGGGAGCTATTCATGGGCTCCTGCAGAGGTTCCCCTTTGGGTGTTGATAACTGATATGCCCCTGATGTGTAGCTTGATGTGATGACAAAGGGTCCCAGCCAGTTGGGTTCAAACTTTCCCTTGCCATTTGGGTTCAAGACATTCTTCTAATTCTCTTTTAGCACCAATTCTCCAACCTGGAAAGTTCTGCTTCTGATTTTCTTGTTGTAGCTCCGTTTAAGTCTATTCTGATAGACTTGTAAATGATTTAAAGCATCTATCTGTCTCTCATCCAGTAGCTCTAGCTCGTTCAATCTTGACACTCGATATTCCTCATCCGTGATGAGGTTTTGCAATGATACTCTGAGGGATGGTAGCTCGATCTCAATGGGCAAGATGGCTTCTAATCCGTAGACCAAGGAAAATGGGGTGGCGCCAGTGGGTGTACGAATACTGGTTCGGTAGGCCCAGAGGGCGGGATTAAGCTGCAGATGCCAGTCACGACCTGCGTCATTGACTGTTTTCTTAAGGATTTTAAGGATGGTTTTATTTGTGGCTTCTGCTTGGCCATTGCCTTGGGGATAGTATGGGGTGGAAAAGTGATGTTGGATTTTGAATTTATTGCATAGGTCACGGACTTCCTAATTTTTGAATGGTGTCCCATTATCTGAGATAATGGCTTGTGGAACACCATAGCAGCATATGAGATAGTTCAGGATGAACTTTGAGATCTTCTTTCCCATGATATATGTCATGGGTATGGCTTCTACCCATTTTGTGAAGTATTCATTTGTAGTTATAATGAATTTGTGACCGTTGGATGAGGTGGGTGTGATCTTCCCAATGAGATCGAGTCCCCACTGTGAAAAGGGCCATGGTGTGACGATTGAATGAAGCTCTTGCGCTGGGGCATGGATGAGGTCCCCGTGTTGCTGATATTGTAGACACTTTTTGATGTATTCATGTTCCTCTCTTTCCATGGTAGGCCAGTAATACCCAGTCCTCAGCAATTTCTTAGCCAAGGTCATGCCGCTCGAATGAGAACCATAGATGCCGTTGTGCACCTCAGTTAGGGCAACCAAAGCCTCCTTAGGGTTAAGACATCTTAGTAAAGTTCCTTCTATACTTATGCGATATAGGGTTTCTCCTAAAATGAAAAAATGAGATGCTTTCTTGATAAAGGTTCGTCTAAGGCTTGAACGTAAATCGGTGGGAATGATACCTATCCTAAGGTATGTGTAAATGTCTTGGTACCACTGATCATTCGAACCAACGATTTCGCCCACCAATTCTGACTCTGGTACTTTGAATGCTGGTACGAGAAGCTGCTCTACCAAGAAGTCATATTTCAGAACATTTCGAGGGATCTCTAAGAGTGATCCAATAGTTGCCATTGCGTCTGCGGCTCTATTGTTGGTTCTTGGCACTTGCTCGAATGTGATGTCAACAAAAGATTCCTTGAGATTTTCTACGAGCCTTTTGTATGGAGTTAGCTTATCATCCTTTGTTTGGTACTCATTGTTCACTTGATTTATGATAAGCTGTCAATCTCCATATACCTTCAATGTCATAATATTCCATTGTACTGCTATCCTGAGACCTATAGTTAAAGCCTCGTATTCTACAATGTTGTTGGTATAAGGGAATGCTAGTTTGTATGATCTTGGTATACAATCCCCTTGTGGAGTGATGAAGAAGATACCAGCTCCTAACCCATGTTGTGTGTAGGAGCCATCAAAGTATAGTTTCCAGTTAGTAGTTATGTCAATGTTGAAAATGGATTCATTTGGAAATTCTGAAACAAGTGGGTTCTCTGCATAGACAGGTGCTTCTGCTAGTTGGTCTGCAATGACCTGTCCCTTGATTGCCTTGTGCTCCACATACTCAATGTCATACTCTGATAATAACATTACCCATTTAGCCATTCTTCTCGTAAGCATTGCTTTTGAAAGAAGATACTTTAGGGGATCAATTTTAGCTATGAGTTTGATCTTGTGTGCCAACATGTAGTGTCTAAATTTTTGGGATGCAAACACCACTGCTAGGCAAGATTTTTCAATGAATGTATAGTTTAACTCATGGCCCACCATTGTACGGATGATGTAGTAGATGGCTCTTTCTGTTCCACTTTCATCATGTTGTGCTAGGAGAGCACCAAGGGCTACTACAATTGCTGAAATATACAGGATCAATGGTTTGTTCTGAATTGAAGGTCTTAGTACTAGAGGTGTTAATAGATATTCCTTGATTTTGTTGAAGGCTTGTTCGCATTTTTCGTCCCATTTGTACGTTACCCCCTTGTGGAGTAAGTGAGAGTAATGGATTTGCTTATCTGCTAATTGTGCTATGAACTTGCAAATTGACTGAAGCCTACCTTGGAGACCTCTTAGTTGTTTCAATGTCCTAGGAGCTTCCATTTCAAGTATCAATTTAACCTTTTCCAAATCAATCTCAATACCTCTCATTGAAACTATGTAGCCCAATAGCTTTCCCGATTGTACGCCAAAGATACACTTTTTAGGATTCAAACGAACCTTGTATTCTTCTAGTCAGTCAAAGATAGCACTCAAGACCAATATATGATCCTTCCTCTTTTTGGATTTGCCTAGGATGTCATCGACATAGTCCTCAACTGTTTTGTGGATCATGTCATGGAATATTAGTGTCATGGCCCTTTGGTATGTGGCCCCAACATTCTTTAAGCTGAATGGAATTACGTTCCAACAGTATGTTCCCCAAGGACAAGTGAAAGTTGTTTTATGTTGGTCTTCTTCTACAATTCTTATCTGATTGTAGCCTGAAAATCCATCCATCAAAGAAAGCATTTCATGGCCCGCGGTCATGTCTACAATCATATCAATGTTAGGCAATGGGAAATCATCTTTTGGGCAAGCCTTGTTCAAGTCCCTAAAGTCCGTACAAATTCTTATGCCCCCAGTTGGTTTTGAAACCGGTACTAGATTAGAGACCCACTCAAGGTAGGCGATCATTCGTATGAATCCCACATCTAGTAGTTTCTGGAGTTCCATCTTGACTAATAGAGCGATTTGTGGGTGCATCTTTCTCAGTTTCTGTTTTACAGGTTTAGCTTCAGGATAGACCGCCAAGTGATGAACCACTACCTTTGGATCCAATCCTGGCATATCAGCATAGGTCCATGCAAAGTTTATCTTCATCTCCTTTAAGAAGGTAGCTAACTCCTCTTGTTCTTTTCACAACAATGATTCAACGTAGAATATAATATGAGGATTTTCTTGTGTTCCCAGATTGATGGGGTTGCACTTTTCTGCTAGCATAGCTGACTTTTCTTGGTGTATAGCTATAAGAGGAAGATTGAATCCCCCATCCTCAGATGCCTTAAAGAGGTTTTCACCGTTGGATGCGTCCATTCTTTTTACTTTTTTAGAGTCAAAGAGTGCCACAAGGTGGTTTTCACTCAAGGACTTGGAGATTATTCTCAATTTTTCATTTTTGCAACTGAGGGATTCAATCGTTTCTCCATAGTATGCATGTGTATCTAGCTCTATGATAAAACCTGCTTTATGATCTCCACATGGAATGTCATCCCTAAGTCCCATGAATTCTGAGAGCACCTCATCGTTTTCAAAAATGTCAAGAATTGGTGGTCCTTGTTGGTCGTAATCAATCAGTTGGGGATAGACTAATCAGATTTCATTGCTTTGGTTTTTAGATTCATAAGACAAGATGCTAATCATAAGGATGTTTGTATCCTCAAACAACAAAGGTAATCCTATTTCTGGTGACTTAGTTAAATCAGTGGGCATTCCTAAAGTCATGGAGGATTGTGGAGTAGCTACGGATTCCTGAGGAGGCGTTCGGTTCCGTCTACCATGGCACCTCGACCAAGTATAGTTACCTTAGGAGTAGGATGACCAATGCCAAGATTTTTCATTTTATTCTCAGGTATAATGGGTATTACATGCCCGTTATTATCTTGACCTAACCCTTGGTTCGAGTTATAGCCCATTAAGAGCATCATCTTCATACCTTTGTTTCTTTCATCAATAGGCAACTCAACTACTGGTGTGTCATCTCGATTGAGGAGATGAGATAGGTCCCCCTCTAATGTTTCCTAACCAATATCTCCTACACTTGTGAAGGTGGGGTTTCATTCATAGGAGCCTTGAGATGTTGAAGCTTCTTGTGATTGTGGTCATCCTCTTGATCTAGGAGACTGTGGTAGCTCTCCTACTACAAAAGCATTCTTAGGCATTGAATAGTTTCCACAACCATCATCTTGTATTATGACCTTGATATCAGAAAAGGTGGGGATGGAGGGGATGGAGGGTGTCTCTGTCGCAGAAGTGAGAGTGGCGGGATCCACGTAAGGTGTTGATGGGCCTTCATCATTCTTAGGTACTTGCAGGATTTTGTAGTATTTTGCCTCTATATTTTTGCAATAGGAAAATGGCTAAGGATCTCCGTGGATAGTAACCTCTTGACCTTCATGTGTGAATTTCACACATTGATGAAAGGTTGAAGCTACAGCTTGCATTGCATGTATCCATGGTCGCCCTAGGAGAATGTTGTATGGTAATCGAGGTCTAAGACCTGACAGTTGGTTTGCATGATGGCGGGTCCA
Source organism: Sequoia sempervirens (assembly GCA_007258455.2). Lineage (NCBI taxonomy): Eukaryota > Viridiplantae > Streptophyta > Pinopsida > Cupressales > Cupressaceae > Sequoia > Sequoia sempervirens. Next base: position 1,264,974,736 of record VDFB02271358.1, read on the forward strand.
ACCTGGAAAGGAAGCTGAATGGTGCCTTGGGATACCCTTTCTTGGTCATCATATGCTCTTATTGTGATGCCTTTTCCTTTGTTAATCGAATCCTCTGAAATGTTCAAATTATTTAGAAGCTTTAAGGAGCAAATATTTAAGCTTGCATCTCCATCCACTAAGACTCTCTTGACTTTCTTTTTATTTACGTACGCCTCCAGATGAAGCACACGGTTGTGAGATGGTTGCGTGGGGAAGTCTTGTTCAGAAAATGTAAGAATGTTAGGCATGGTGATACTTGCAACCATAGCTTGGAATTGTTCCACATCTAGATCTACGGGGATAGTGGATGACGCCAAAGCTTCTTCTAGAATCTTTTTTTGTGCAGATGATATTTTGAGTAACTTCATGATGGAGATATGTGCACAGGTTCTTTTCAATTGATCCAAGACATCATAGCCACTAGGGTTAGGCCTTGGATTAGATGTAGAATTTCTGCTTGGTTGGGATGGTGCTGCAATGGTAACCTTTCCACCTCTTGTGGTGACTCCACAATCGGCTTGGGCCCCTTTGATGGTGATGACTCCACAAAACTCATCTAAACAAGCGATAACACTCTCGTATGTGTGGTTGACGTTTTTATAAGCCCCTTTTCCTTTGTCTTGATCTTTATTTCCTTTGTTTCCATGATTCGGCATCGGATTCGTGTAAATCTTGAGATCTTTGTTTCCTGATGGTGCTCTACCTCTATGATTTTGTCATCTATGAGGTCTTGAATTATATTTTTAAGCCTCATGTAGTTGTTTGTCGTGTGTCCCTTGAGTTTGTGAAAGTCACAAAGATAATTCTCATTATACCATGGTGGCTTGACTGATGGTTCCTGATAATTATTATGCGTAGGGATCGTTATCAATTTTTCCTCTACCAATGTTTTCATTATTGCTTCAGTAGGTTTCCCAAGGGGTGTGTATTTTCGTTTGGGGGAGAATTTGTTTTGCTGTGGTCCTCTCTGATTATCAGTGTTGTTCATGTTTTAGTTATGGGATGGTTGGGCCACGGTATTGACTTGTCGATTGCTTTGATTGGTGTTTTGGTGTTGTTGTTGTTGAGGTGGTGGATTGTTCTGCCATGGGGTACTATGACAATTTTGGCGTCAACGACACCATCATTGGTTATATTATGATTTTTTGCCCATATTCGTGGTTTGTCATGGTAACTGGATGATGAGCGATTTTCTTGATATGATGAAGTTTCTCCCTGTGTGGCAAGAGCTCGTTCGATATTGAGTGCCCTAGGGATCAACTAGTCATAAGTGGTGATGTTTTGCACTTTGAGGTGGAAGGCCAAGGGCCCATCACGATTTGCAATGATAGTTCCTATTTGTTGCTCTTCAGGCATGGACCACGTGCTTCAATTAGCTTTGGATCTCCATCGTTGTAAGAAAGCGCCAAATGATTCATTTTTCCCTTATCTAAGAGCAAATAATTCTTGTAGGTTAACCTCCATGGGAGTGTTGAAGGAATAATTTTGTATGAAGGCATCTATAATTTCCTGAAATTTTTTGATTCCAAAAAGTCGAGAAAACCAATCAATAGCGTTTCCAGCCAAGCTTCTTGGGAATAACCTCATTAAGTATGTTTCATCATAAGCCACCTCCATACAATGTACTTGAAATTCCCTGATGTGATCTTCAGGGTTACCTATTCCGTGATATTTGTCAAATTTAGGGATCTCAAACCCTTTTGGGAATGGTTTCATTACTATGCTCCTATCAAATGGATAAGGGCATAGGTTTTTTTGTGGTTTTGGCATCCTTCCTGATTGAAGGTCAAGCACCTGTTGTGACATAAATTTTATTTGTGTTGTGACGTCTGATTGTTGATCAGGAGGTGGAATGAAGGTGTTCTGGGCGGGTGGAGTGGGAATGTTTGCTTGTTGTGCCATGTATGCTTTCAACAACGCTTGTTGTTGATCTTGTTGTTGTGCGAATAGAGCTTGTTGTTGTGCTTGTTGTTGTTGGTCTAACAATGCTTGTTGTTGGTCAGCTAGGGCTTGTTGTGTTGCTTCTTGTTGCTCTTGGTATTGCTCTAACGCTTGTTGATATGCGAGTTGTTGGGCTACTTGTTGTTGTGCAAAGTATTGTGCTTGTGCTTGTGCTTGTGCTTGGGCATCTTGGGTATCTCTTGCAGCTTGCACTCGTGCTTGGGCATCTCTTGCAGCTTGAGTAGCTTGTACAACTTGAGCAGCTTGAGCTGCTTGTGCGGCTTGTGCGGCTTGTGTAGCTTGTGCAGCTCGTTGTTGTTGTAACAAAGCTTGAGCTTGTGCCGCCCGTTGTGCTTGTTGTTGTTGCAGTGATGTTTGAGCTTGATTTTGTTGTGAAGCTTGAGAAGCTTGTGTAGACATTTGCTGAATTGTTTGATATTGTTGTAGCAATTGTTGGTATGCTTTGAATGCAGCATTGTAATGGCCTACTTGGGTTGGTTGCAATGGTGGTGGTGGTGGAATTGGAATTGTATTGGATGGAGTGGTGGTAGTTTGAGATGTGTTTAGAGCAATGGTGGTGGTAGGTTGTGATGTAAGGGGTGTAGTGTTTGGAGCAAATGTGGTGATAGGTGCATTTGGGATGGGTGAAGTGATAGGAATGGTAGGACTAGGTGAAGTGGTAGGAGTGGTAGAGATGAGCGAAATAGTGGGTCTTTGAGAAACCATATTTTGATTAGCTATCATGCATTGGTTTGATGTGGATGGTGTATTTGAAAGATGTGATATACCCCCTTGGATGAATGAATTGATTTGGATGGGGCGATTTATATTAGGGAAAGGTACATTTTAGGTAAAGGGGAGATCCCTAAACCAAAATATGGTGTTGATGTAGTGGGACGTGTGAATGGTTTGAATGGTGGAAATTTTTCTTGTGAAAATGAGGAGACAAATTTGTAAGGTCTCTCTACTTCGGATGGGTTTGCTTGTACCAAAGGTCTAGACACTTGCATGTCAAAAAATGATGAGGTGGTATGGTAAGGAATCTCAAATGTATCAATAACTCCAAGTGGGTTGTTAAGTGAATGCGTGTTGAAGAAGGTATCATCCTCGTTGATAGTAGGTTCTATGGTGGTAATGGGAGTGGTTGATTGTAGAAGGTTGTTTTGGTCATTTGGTACAATAAACACATCCTCAACAGTGTTGAGAATTGATGGATCTATTTTATTCATTGCGCAAAGAAACTTTTGTAGTTTTGGCTGTTTGAGCATCTCAAGGACTTCTTCCTCACTTAGTTCTATTGGTGTGACATCTTCCACCAAGACCTCCTTTTGTGGATTGTGTGTAGTGATGGTGAGGTCTAGTGTGTTTTGGACTTCCGGAATGTTTTGGCTTAGCTAACTTGTGTTTGATGTTTCTTGATTTAACTCCATGTTCTTCTTGTGTTGTGATCTTGTTTGAACCATAAAAGAGCAAAACTAGGTTGTGTAAAAGATCAAAGATATGGAGATGAAAGGTGTATGATAGATGGATGAGAATGGATGTTTTTGAATTTGTATTGAAAATCTTGATATAATGATAGGTTTGCTTTGATTTATGTTTGTGTGATGTTTAGACTTTGAATTCTGTCTTTTGAATGTTGATGTTTGAGCAAGAGATATCCCCAAGATGTTTGGATGATGATCTAAAAAAGATAACTAAAGCTCATAAAGGATAATTTGATTTAGGAGTGAGAATAGGATGTGTCCACTCACAAGCTAACCAAAAAGATAATCCAAATTAGTGATGGGAGAAGGATGCATCTATCCACCATTAATTTGAACAAAGTGATAATTCAACTAAGTGTGTGAAAAAGGATTCATTCACACACACTTGAGTTGAAAAAGTTTGATGTTGATGTTTTGAAGAATTCAAAGTCTCATATTTGAAAAGTTTTTATGTCTACCAAAGGAGCCTAGCATAGTTGCGTCAAGATTTTCTCAAAATGTTGGTGAGATGTTTGTGGTTGATGATGTTTTGATGGATGAATGTTTGTTTTGATCTTAGAATGACCATAGTTTATACTTTTGTTTAACAAGACCAAGGTATCGAAGAACATGTTATGCCCTAAGCAAGGTATCTAATCCCTTGAAACAATCTTCAATTCCGTGTGTAGTAAAATGAAAATAAAGTGGGATTGTCTCTTGAAGCATGTCTATAAAAATTAGCCAACAACTTTTCTCTAGAATCATATAACCTTTCGAGTCTTTGTTGATGTTGTTTTGGGCTAAGCTTCTTTTTCTTGGGTTTTTGTATCTTGACCTTGTGAGAAATCATTGAAAAGACATGTGTGGGGTCCAATTGCTTATCTTTGCTTTTAATGACTTCTTTTTACCAAATACACTTTCTTGATTATGTTTCAAACTAAAGATGTCCTATGTCAAAATTACTTTTCTTCCCACAAAGTGTTGTGTGGGAGTTCCAAGAAATTAAGGCAAAGGGATTTCCTACGTTAACCTTAGTTAGAGCAAATGACGATATAAATTCAAGTGCTAAGAAACCTCTAAGGACATAATCCCAAGGGCAAGCTAGAACACTTAAATTTTTCAAAAGGTATTTGCTCTATCAAAAGGGGTTTGAAATTTGCATGATCATGTTGAAGTGTTTGTTTTCCAATGTTTACGAACAAGCATGTGTTTTCAAGCAATCAATGTAACACCCTAGCTCAATTGGTACATTTTTCTTGGTGGGCTTGCCTCATGCTCTTCGTAGTAGAAGAGATGACTTTACATGCAACCAAGGATAAAATATAAAGGTATGTTAAGAATGAAGTCTTAACCTCTATATTTCAACCAAGATCGGACATGGCAAGTAACTTCTCAGAATCTGAGTTCCGATGCACCACTTTGATAAACTCATTGGATGGACTGGTGAGCTGCTATAAACAAGGTTCGTAATGACACAACATCGAGGACATGGCACCTTGTGAGCGTCCATCAAGCCACTAAATGTTTTAATCAATCCTACTAGGGGCTCTTATACGTTTTACGGTAGTACCCCATTTTGAAAGACACTGTACGGCTAAGGCCTACATACCATGAGGACTTGATAGTTTAGTCTTATCCATTTATATACTAGCCTAAATGAAAAACCAGTTGGAGTCACCTTCGAGTTCTCCTTTCAGATGTGCCTCTTAGGCAGGCCCCTCTAAAGGTAAACAATAGCTAGCAAGCACATTCATAGTTCAATCAACCTTTGTTTAGAAACAAAGGGAGAACACACGCAATATACCTAACTCACACTCGCACAAGATCTTGTTCAATTTTAAGCCCAAATCAAAGTGTGGAGGTGATCACTTTATCTCACGCCAAAATCACCAAAAAGGCATTTTGATTCTCAAGATCGCCATGAGGTGCGAGAGAAGTGCATACGTCCTTTTCAATGACTTTAGTTTAAGTAAGTAACCACAAAACAAAGCAAACACACATTCATTTTATCCTTTCAAAGCAATTGTGAGTTCGTTTTAAGCACCAAGATGAAGTGTGAAATTTGATTGTTCAATTCTTAACCTCAAACAAAATCTAGTGAGTTTGTCCTAAGATTCGTTTTAAGCCTTTTGCAATGAACAAATCAACGTGTTCTTTTTAGACCCAAATGAAAACTAGTTTTCTAAAGAATGAAAAAAAAGGTGACAAACCCTTTGGTGAATTGTTAAACAAACACTTACGTGTTAAAAACACTTTGATTAGATAAAGTAACATCTCCATGCTCCTTTTCCTTCGCTTTTGATTTCCAACGTACAAAGAAGAAATAATCAAATTTTGGAAAAAAAATAGAGAAGTTAAAAGGTAGAAAACTGAGGAAAAAGCAATCATTAATTAAAGCACATGCTAAAAATTTAATTTTCCCCTTTTACTGTCTTCCAGAGTCGCTATTCATGAAGGCATCATTGTTTTTGGCTTCTAGCATTGCTAAAACAGTTCTGCTTTACCAATCAGCGGCACTCTGTGTCGGGACAGAGAGCACAATAGCGTCGCTATTTTCTTCCAGCGGCGCGGTTCTTGAAGGCATCAGAGTTTTAAAAAAATTTGAAACTGGGTGAGCTCAGCGAGTCCAACGGCCCAGTTTTTGAATTTGAATTTGGTGGGGTGAGCCCAGCGGTGCTAAAATAGCGATGCTTATGAGCCCGTGGTGCTGGAACTACGACGCTGACCAACTCGCGGCTCTAAAACAGCGACGCTGAAGAGCCCGCGTTGGAATTTCCTGTGTGTCAACAAAAATGTGGAAATTTAAAAGAAAAGATAGAATAAAATGAATCTCGCCCTCCTTCTAGCGCCAAAATGTGAACCTGGATCCTTGAACCTGCAAAACACAATGAGATAAACACATTAGTGGGTCAAATACAAGTTAGAATCAAGATTCCCCATAGAATCCATTTACAAATCTAAACTAGGAATGAAAATATGCAATAACACTACAAAATGATAAACCAAAGATGAAATCCTAGTCTAAATAGCAAACTCTTGATCTTATGGGGGAGTTGGTGCCAATTTGATGTGGAAATTGGCCCTTTCCCAACTCCTTTGCAAGCTTTGATGATGAATCATGAACTTTGATGAAGAATGATGGAGACTCCAAGCCAAAATCTAAAAAACAAACCTAGCTAAGAACTCAAAGGATGGATGAAATATTTAAGCATGGTAACTTTGCTTAGAATGTGGATGATCAAATGAGGAGAGGAGATCCTTATTTATGGAAGAAGTTGAAGGATGAATGTCCAAATTTGATCAATATGGGACTAACATTCATCCAATGGCATGATGCCACTTGTCAAACCATGATAGGCCAATGGTTGTGCAAGATTTGGGAAGTGTGCCCAAGAGAGGGAGATTCAAATTCAAATTTGAGAGGCAAGGTGAGTGGGGGACAAGAAAATGAATTAAAAATGAAATGTTGGAAGAATAAATCATTTTTGGGGGGAGATTTCAAACTTGGAGGAATATCCCCTTTTTGATGCCATTTTGAAATCAAATAGGGAATTATTAAATCAAATAAATGATTTAATTGTGCAAGTTGCAAAATCTATGGGATTTGACATGAGATGATTAAATTAATCAAGGTTTGATTAATTTAAAGAAGATTAGCTGATGTGACTTATTTGATTTAGATTTGTTGATTTATTTAAATCAAATAAGATAGGAATATGATAATAGGTTAATTAAATAAATATTTGATTTATTTAATTAAAAGGGATGGTGTTAGATTAAATCAAATAAGGTCTTAATTTATTTAATTTAATGGATGAACATTAGAGTTTTAATCAAATAAATTGATTATTCAATTAAATAGGAATAATTAAATCAGATGGGTTGATTTAATTAATAGAAGGAATTGAATTAATTAGATAAAATGATTTATTTAATTAAGAGATGAATATTGATGAATTTAATCAAATAAGGGGATTTTGATTAATGGTTAGACTGAGGGATGATTTAGGAAGAATGATGTTAGTAAGTTAGGATCAAATGCATGATGTCAATTAGTATATTTTTGATGTCTACACATACTAGACTTTCTTTACCTTTAACCACATGTTGTTCAAGCTATTACATATAGATTTCTTCCTCCAAGTAACCATGAAGGAAGGTTTCTTTCATATTATGTTGCTAGTGATAATAGGAACCAAATAGATGCTAGCTTTGCAACATGACAGAATATCTCACCATAATCTATTCCCTCCACTTGTGAATAACCCTTCATGACCAACCTTGATTTATGCTTCTTAACACTGCCATCAATACCAAATTTCTTCTTGAATATCCATTTGCAATCAACAAGTTTGCATCCTTTAGGAAAGAGCACCAAATCCCATGTATCATTTTTCTTCAATGCAGCTAGATCTCCTCATCCATGGCTTTCATCTAGGAATCTGCATCACTCATACCCATAGCCTCTTGCACAATCCTTGGCTCATCAACATTAGCAATAAAAGAAAAAAACAATTTGAATCCAATAATGAATAACCAAAACTTTCAGCTAAATAGCCAAACCTATTAGGTTGTCACCTATCTCTCGTAGACCTCCTTAATTTATGAGGTTGAAGTTCTTAGATTCTTCTTTAGAACTTTTAGAGCTTCTCAATCTCTCCTCATCAAGTCCATTATGGGCTTTAGGTTCAACTTTCTTAGGGTTAAGAGGAAGCTGAACCACATCTTATTTCTTTTGTTTTTATATAGGCTACAAAATAGTGGAAGAAGGTTTCATCTCTTTGAAGATAGCACTTCGACTGTAGAGAACCTTTCAGCCATTGGATCCCAAAGCTTGTACCCTATCAAACCAATACCATAACAAATGAAGATATATTTGACAACCTTGTTTTCCAAATTGAACATTTTCTCCCTTGGCACATTAGCATATGCCTCACAACCAAACACATGAAGATGTCTCAATGAGGACTTCTTTCTTGACCACACCTCTATAGGTGAGTGGGTGCAAAAAGATGGGGGACCAAAAAGTGGCCAACCCCTTTAATGTTTTTGAAAAAACCAAAATTTGAGTGTTATAATCTACTCATGTTATAATGTGCTCACGTTATGGCTTGGAGTGATCGAGCCTTAGGCTTGACCTCTACAACGCCAAAACACACTTGTGTTAGAATGTGAGTGCATTTTAACTTATTTAAACAAAAGAACAAAGTTTATTTCATTTCATTTTTTGTTGTTTCCAATTTGCTCCACAGCCTGCAAACCCTAAAAAATGTGCTTGCATTCTAGGAAGGCTCAAACCACTCTGTTTCTTCACCAAATCTTCATTAAATGCCACCACAACATAAGGGAGGTCAAAGGAGTAAGTTGTTATTTTTTGTGTGAATTTGGTATTAAAAAGGTATATTTAATATGTTTTTGATGTAAATTTATTTAATTTGAATAGAAAATGATAATGCACCTCCTACTCCTCCTCAAAATCCTAATTCACCTCATGTTGAAAACACTCCTGAAGAACAACCTCAACAAAAATCTCCAATAATTCCTCAACATGCTCTAGGAACTCAAGAAAGTTTAATAGGTAAAATTAAAAATAACAAAAAATAAATTGAGTTAATTACAAGGTTGAGAGATCCTGTAGGCACAACCTCACATAGAATCATGCTTTCTCAATCACTCAAATCGATAATATCACATGTAGATTCAATTAGTCAGAAAATAATTAGTTGGTCGAAGAAGAGATGAGATTTTAGAGAATTTTAAATATAGATAGATTATCCTATAAACAATTTAAAGATGGAAAAATTACAAAATTTGACTTTTCTGTACTATTCACAAACTCTAGAATGAATCAACCTTTCCATCCTTCAACCAAGAGGTTCCCTATCCATTGGTGCAACCACCAAGGGATAAAGAACAGATTTTGGAGGAGGTGGTGGCTAGTTTTTGACCATATTCTATGTAAAAACAATGAGGTGCCACAATATTTTTTTAGGAAACTCTATTGTGAGTTTTTCCTCAATAAAATCCCAAATTGTTTTGACATGCAAAACTTCTAGGGTAGAGGTGGGGGCACGTATCAATGTATAGTGGCCAACAAGATGAGCACTTGCTAGACCAATTTATGAGCATGTTACTATCCCTTTTGTTGTGAAGGAGAGTGTTGACGTCGATACATTACAATCAATTAGTTCCCTCACCCAGAGCCTCATACCACATACTAGTCCTCTAGCATAGGGTGAGTTGGGCAAGTCTCTAGAGAGTAGATTTCCACCTCATTATTGTCAGGCTTGTGGGTCACTTTGTGTTTATGATCCCACAAATAGTCAGGATGCAGGTGCCCAAGGTACATCAATAGTTGATTAGATGGTGATTATAGATGCCTTCCTTAATGAGACATTTGGCCTTGATAGTAAGGTAAATGTTAGATATTTCATTGAATTGAATTTATTAAATTTAATTTTTGAAATCAAAGATTAACTAAATTAGTTGAATGATTATATTGAAAATTCAAGGCCATAACATTCACTCTATTTTTAGTGGTCCTCCAACTCCCTATTACACAACCACATGTACTATAGAGGTATGTAACTGGTAAAGAATTATAAATATTACATGTGAATAGCTAAATGTTATATGAATGGTATTCTTATATCTCATTTTGGATGTTGAATAGGTTAATCTTGGAGATTCGATGGAAACACCTTCCAATGGAGATTTTCATTGAAGTTTCACTCAGGTAAGAAAAATTATTTATAATTTTAAAATAAAAAAATGTATTTCTTAATTGAATAATGTTTATTGACTTGAAGGTTCTGGATATTTTGTAAGTATGCTTTATAATTTTTAATTAATTTGATTTCAAGTTGTTAAGAACTTCATAATCTATGAATTTCATTTGTTCATGTTGCTGACCTCCAAAAATATAGGCTAGTGGCATCACTAGCTTGTAGCATACCATTTCACTCTTATCCTCCTAATTGTCATCACTAGCTTGTAGCATACCATCTCTCTGCTCACTATTGGGCTCATGAATTTTACTCAAGATATTTATCTCATTACTACACTTTTCCTATGTTGACTATACTTATCATGACGACTACATGTTTTTGCATTAATGTTATGGTTGTAGAATTTTATTTATACCTTTGAAGTGCTTGACATCATAGAGGAATTCTCAATTTCTTTCTTGATTCTATATTGTCATCTCCTATCAAATTATCTTCAATGGTATCTACTCCATAAACAAGGTATTTTGCACTTATCATTTATAAATATATTCCATCTTTCTATCCCTTCACAAGGACTGTCCTCTATGAATATGATCATTAAAAGTGAACTTTCACTCTAAACTATCCTTAAATAATAAACTATGCATGCTCATCCTCTTCCATTGTAGTAAATTTTTTGCTTCTCCTATGAGACTATCTTGTAGCATTGGCTTTCATATGATTACCACCAAATTCATGACTATTATGCATTGTTTACCTTGAGGTATCTTGGTTGAAAATATATAAAGTATCTCATAAAAAATCATCTTCCACAATTATCCCTTGAAGCATTCTTTGGTATTGAAATACATGTGACTATTCTATTACATCTTGTGACTTTAGACTATCATATTTAGCCTTATGTAATTTTCCTATTATATTTCTTTATTTATGCTATATCCTTTATTGTTCATTTGTTTTCCTTTATTCATAATTTCTCATTTTGATCATTACTCTGCCTATGTGAATATTAAACTATTCACTGTAATGAAGATATATCACTCTATTTCTTAGTTATCTATTCTTTGTGATTCACCCATGAATATGAATAGAATGTTGAGGTTTTATGATAATCATGGAGTTTCTTTATTGGTGTGAATTTTTATCAAGATCTTTGAACCACAGTACCCTCATTGCTCACTATCACTACATTTTTTTCATAGTTGACAATGCTCATTATTGCTTCTTTCCATGCATCTCACTATCATGATTTATATTATTTCCATAAATCTTATCCCCACTTAAAAAATTCTTCACAGTTCACATGAATTATTTATGTAATCATGACAGTGTCCCTTACTTGCATGATATAATTGTCAATGGGACTATCATCTTGTGACTGTCCTTTACTTTGAAATTATCCCCGTGAAACATGGAAACCCTTGGCATTAAATTGATACTCATGAAGACTCTTACTGATATGAGGATATTATGTTCACAGTCAAGAGAATAGGATACTTTGTCATTTCTCCTCGTTTCTCCTAACTATCACATTTATCTGTCATCTATCCTTTTATTAAATATAAAACCATGTCTTGTCATTCATGAGACCCCTTACTATACAAGATGCCCTTATAACAACCTCTTCCTCTGTCAACTTCTTCCTACCAACTTAGAAACTACCCACTATGGATCTTTTGCATTGTGTTTTGTCTTGTTGGTTCTCTAGTAAATATTGCTCTCTTCTATCAATCTTTTGTTCACCATGTTGTTCATGAAGGGTTTTGATCATAAAACAATATTTGAAATAGAATTGGATGAATTAACAAATCCCAAGGAACACAATGTTGTAGAAACAACATAGTAAACTATGAAGCAATATGCAGTTCAATAAGTACTCAAAATTTTGTTGACTATGTTATACATTATAACCCATGAACTTGCATCACTCTTCTAGTTTTGGTAATTGAATAATGTTGTTTTATTTTCAAATGATGCAAGTAGAGACTCCTCCCAATATTGATAGGGAAATGGAGCATGGTTTATCTACTGCCATAGAGATCCTGATGCCTTTGATGGGGGTATGAGGTAGATTAGTAAATTTCAAATTACATTAATCATTTTAGTTGTTTATAATTGAAAAATAAAATGATTATTAATTTATAGCTTAATTTCTATCTGGATGGTTTCTATAGGGCTTTGAAATGCCACAATCTTAGCATGCCACTATTGTAGATGATGAGAGAGATCATTTGGAGGTGGTAAGTGATTATTTTGTTAAATATTTTAATTTATATAATGTAATTTAGGTATATTAATGTCTACTTTTTATTGTAATAGGCATGGCTGCATAAGGAATTAAATAGGAGGACCAACCCTTGAGTTCAAAGTAGACCACCATCATATGCATCTCCATCCCCTCAATGATCAAAGACCGCTTGTAATTTGTTTTCTTCACTTGGAGGGGAATGACTATTTATTAGGGTCCTTTGTTGTATGCCTAAATGGCATTTTTGGACATATATTTTGTATTGCATATACGTGACATTGTATGCCCATATGGAATTCTTGTAAGCCTATATGGATATTTTGTATATATTTTTACTTATATCAACATATATTTATGTATGCCTATATGAATATTTGGTTAATACATATCTTTTTTATTGATGGTATCCATATTTGTGTACTAGTGTACTTCTTTCCGATGTTACAACCGAAAAAATCATAATTTTTTTGAATTTTCATCGCAGTAAGTTTATTCTTTGAACCAACGCAGCAAGTACATTGCTTCAAAGAGAGGAAAAATGTAGACTTGAAAAATTATCATTATGCACTTAGTTCATATTCATCCACTCATAAAATTAATCAAGTTCATTAAATCCATTCATTAGGCAAATCAGGTTCATTTAATCTCTAAGGATTATCCACTTAAATTGGATAAATTAACTTTATTTAATTTAAGACCTATCATTCCCTCTTTGATTAAATAAATCAAGACTTTATTTAATTAAAATCCTAAAAACACCTTCCATCCCTTTTTTATTTAAATAAATCAAAATATTTAGTTCAAATGGATCAAAACCCCTAAACATCATCTAAGCTAATCTAATCCTAATTAGCCTAATCTAACCACCCATCACATCCTCTAGCTTTTCCCACTTGCACCAATAAATCATTTTAACTCATTTATAAATTCATCATTTTCTTTTAACTTGGCATAAAAAATAGAATATGAAGACAAGTTGATTTGTCCCTTCCAACTTTGCAACAACTTCATTATTTCATGTCTTCCACTCAACATTTATAACATTTATTTATTTCATGTCTTTCACTCAACATTTATAATATTTATTTGCAACTTCTTTATTTTATGTCTCCCACTCAATATTTATAACATTTATTTATTTCATATCCCCCACTCAACATTTATAACATTTATTTGCAACAACTTCTTTATTTCATGTCCCCAACTCAACATTTATAACATTTATTTATTTCATGTCCCCCACTCAACATTTATAACATTTATTTGCAACAACTTATTTATTTCATGTCCCCCACTCAACATTTTTTAACACTTATTTCAACTTCTTTATTTTATGTCCCCCACTTAACATTTTTTTAACATTTATTTCAACCTATGACAAGTTGACAAGTGGCTCCATTTGATTGCCTAAATCATTATCCCACATTGATCTATTTTGAGCTTTCTTCCAACTTGAAAATCTATAAATAAAGGGCTTATTCTTCAATAATATCATCCACAACTCATGCAAAGTTACTATCTTCACATTCAGAGCTAATTTTTTCCATCATCATTTGCAACATCAAGCTTGTCAGGGTTGGGAAAGGGCTACTTTTCACATAGAAGTAGTACCAATCCAATATGGGATAGATATACTTCATGTTTTTCTATAGATTCTTTTGTTATCTTGTTATTTATGGCATTTAAAAAAAAAAGTATGTTAGATTATCTCATATGGATGTTGAAAGTTTGTTTTGTTTAAAAACACTAACCATGCATGTGTATGTTAGTCTTTTAACCATTTGCAGATTTTGACGTCTACAAGTATAATATTGCATCTTAGTATAGTATGAATTTTAGTTTAAATCTCATTCTCTAGTAGTCCATTTCGTTGAGCTTGGCATACTAAATCAGAGAGAAACTCAAATCAACGAAACACTGGAGATACGGAGCAATAAAATGACTTTGAAGAAGTTGCACTAAGAGTTTGTTTATTTCTTTAAGCTTCTTTGATATAAAGTTTTATTGAATGTGTTTTGAATTTATTATGGTAGGCATATTTTCATACACAGATAAATGGGTGCCCACTGTGGCGCCTATGCCCCGATTTTGACTTTTTCTTGTAGAGCATTCTGACAGGTTTTCGTATTCTGGTGTTCAACTTTTAGAAAAATTTGGCATTTTAGCACATTTAGGATTTTATGTAGCGCATTTAGAGTCTGTTTCTGCACATTTGGGATCTATTTCTACGCATATACTATCTATTTTTGCACATCTAAGTTGTAACACAAAAACAAGATTCTGAGTCAGATGCATTCTATAGACAAGATCTTTTCTAGTTTAAAATGAACTAATCTAGGATAGTCACCACACTTTGATCATGCAGTTAAAATGAACCCCATGTCGATTGTGAATCAATATCTTCACTTAGCTTAAATCATTGTGATTTGGTGCATTAAAATGAATCTATTTACTTTGCTTGATTGTGCTTGAAAGTGGTAGGTGACTATGCTCTCACCCTGTGCAAACTAGGTGATTAGAAAGCTAGACCCACTTTATTCCTTTGTAACCCTGATGCAATAACCAAAGTATCCTCACCCCTTACACAGTAATGTGATCCTAGGTGTAAGAGAAACGATTATTGCATCTACAAAATTCAGCTTACCTGGGGATTTCATCACCCCAACACAACTCAAACTAGAAATGGAGTTAAAGCCAAGCTACCCCCAACTGGTATACAAATGTGAATCTTAAGGGAAAACCTAAGATTATGAGTGCGGATGTGTCATACGAACCAAGTTGTACTCCCCAAAACCCTATTGAGCTTAACCTCTTTAGGCTGGAGTGCCTCCTAAATGGAGCTTAATCTTGTGCCCAATGTATAGCCACTCGAATGGGGGTCCTGAATTAAACACCATTGTTTAGTAAACCAAAAACCTTTTATTTGCTAGTGTAACACTGGTCGGTGTGAAGGTATCCACATCTTCATAGTCTGTAGTAGAGGTGATCAATCTGCCATGGGAGTTTCATGGGGGTTGGAAGCTTGGTTGGCCTGAGAAGAGAGTGCACTGTAAGGGGGAGCCCCTGCAGCCAAGCTTCTGAATTCACACGCTATCGATATGCAGCTGGGGAAACCTGAATGGAATCTAGCAGATATTGTTTTGGCTTTACCATAGGATGTGCTTGCTTTATCTGTGTTTGGTTACATTCCATTTAATTCAAAGTGTTTGTTGTGTTTTCATTCACATTAACTCAGGTAAAAGATCATTCAAAATGAACATGAAAAAAAAATAGAAATCATTCAAAAAATATTCAGAAAAATGTCTTTGAAAAACTATTTTAGCATGTATAGGGTAAAATTTAGCATATATAGGGACTATTCTAGCACATCCACTGGTTGGTTCAGCGCATCTGAAACCCTGTAGTTGCAAAAAGTTTCAATCATGATCAAAACAATTTTTTTGTATTGTATCTGAGGCATATCCTTGCACATTTAAGGTATTTTGTAGCACATTTGATGGTTTGTCCAGAGCATATACCTGTTTCTGTACCACATATAGCATACGAAGTAGCACATCTACCACTATCATTTTTTTCACAAACCTGACTTTCTAACATCTTTGGTCCAATAACATTCTGATATTTCTCCCATGCTTAGAAAGTGGAAATCAACAAAATTTGTCAAGAAATTAGTTTCTAATAGGATCAAGAAACCCAAGAAACATTTAGGGTACAAGAAAACATTGCAAAGAAGAAAAATTTTGTACAAAAGTTGACACGTCTTGCTTCATTACCATGGATTTCTTCATAGATACCAATATTTTTTTAAGGGATTCACTGACGAGTACGTTGTAGAGCTTTTAGATTCTCGAGCTTATTACCAGAGATTAGCTATATCTCAATGACATAATCTTAATCAACCTCTTGAGTTTGATAATATACCACAACCTTTTATTGAATATCCATCACATCCCAGTCAAATCCTTCAAGGATCTTCAAAAACCTTTCTTCAAAAACAAAGATCAAAGCTTAAGAGTGTACCTTTCAAATAAATTTTTGATTATTGATTCAACTTCCCTAATAGGATTCTAACATCCTTCATCATTGGAAGCACAATCAAAAATTAGGAACATCTTTGATCATATCATAGGATTCCCATCTTATCAGATCAAGATATCATCATCGTTGCACTTATTAGAACTGTGATCTAAGTTTAGAAGAACTCTTCAAAATCATATGCCTATCTTTACAAGATCTCAATACAATAAATTAAAGGATGAAATCCAATGAGAAGGTCATACCGAAAACAATCAAGAAGAAGGTGAAAGTAGTAATCCTCTTTACAGTATAAGTCATAATCCACTTTTCAACAATGACATGGATAACAAAGAAGAAAATCCATTCCACAAGTACAAAGTCATAAAAAAAACTCATGTAGATAGTGATGATGAACAAGAGGATGAATTCCACCTTAGAGAGGTTGAGAAGGATCCCAACTTTCACAAAGCCATAGAAAATATTTAGCAACGCGATAAAGAAAAATATTTCCTCTATCTAGCTGACCAAGGAGCTAAATTTCCTCATGACTTTGATACTGAGAATTTGAAGAGAAAATTTGAAGAAACACCCCTATTTGATCTTAGTGCTTTGACTCAACAAATTAAGGCACTTCAAGGACAAATTAAGGAGTTACAATGGGGAACCACAACAAAGAAATATACTCTTGAGGACATTTTTCCTTATCCTTTCGATCGAAGTCTCAACATGATTCCATATCCCAAACATTGTGAAATTCCAAAATTTGATCGTTTAATCAGAAATCAGATCCAATCGATCATATTAGAGATTTTTGAAACATGACTTTAGAGTTCGCTCATGAGGACACTTACTTGATGTGTTTGTTTCCTAGGAGTCTTAGAGTTCAATCTATGGAATGGCTATCAAAAATCACACCTCTTGTCAAGACATTTGAGGAATTAATCAATCTATTTATATCACAAAATTTCTACAACATCCAACACCAAATCACTATGATAGATCTCTACAAAGTTGCGCAAAAACCTAGTGAACCTTTTATTACTTTTCTTCAGAGATGGAGAAGAATGTTCGCTAGATATCCACGTCCTGTGCCTAAAAAGTAAAAGATGGTCACCTTCATTAATAGCTTAAATTCAGAAATGAGTTATCGTTTGAATTTACATTGTCCTTCCTCTTTTGAGAAATTGATTGAAGATGTTATAACCATTGAAAGTGCTTTGGCTAAAATAGGAATAATAAAACTTGACAAGGACAATCCTAGCTCATCCAATTATCACAACAATCAGGACAAGTCTAAATTTTGGACTCGCAACAAGAACGTGGTGAATGATGGTGTTATTGATGCAAATCATGTCTCGACTAAGCCATTTATTTTTAGTACTCCAAGTGCTCCTAGCAACAACAACTATAACAATGTCAACTTGGTCACAAATCAAGGAAACAATCCTCCTCCTCCAAGGAACAATGTGAATCAACATTCTACTCCCAATCAAGGGACTACCAACAATCAAGGTTATCGAGGAATCAATAACAATAGCAACTCCTTAGGGAATACCTTGAACACAAATCCACAACAATTTTCATTCTTCTCTAGTAGAAGAACTTACACTCCACTGGGTCAATCATTGGAATCTGCATTCAAAGAGTTGATGGCTAAAAATGTCATTACCTTGCCACCTCAATGAAACTATGAAGCCAGTGTGAAACCTCCATCATGGAATGAGGCATACTATTGTGACGATCATCAGTACAAAGGTCATCGCACACATAACTATCAAGCCTTGAAGAATTCCATTCAAGACTTAATAAAAAATGGCACCATCACAATAGAAGGACATCAACAATCAAATGAAGACCACCAAACATTCTGCAACCCTTTTCCCAACTATCAAAAAGGCAAGTCTTCTAGAAAAAGTGTAAATCATATTGATGATTCGATAATCAATCATATCTACATGGATGATGATAGCATTGGAAATCCCTCCACCACAATTGTTGAAAACAATGATCAAAATCTATCCATCAATAAAGATATTTTCACCTCATCCAATGAGGAATCGACCAATGATCATGTTGAAAATGTCTCTACATCACCTAATGAGTTAGAGGGCATATCTCAAGAGTTTATTCTAAAGCATGATCAATATCTTTCAACAAAAGCCTAGCAATGGTCCTTTTCAAGACATATTGACTCCTTCGACATCATGATTGTTGATATTGAAGGAATCTTCAACTCAACACTTGATCTAAATTCACTCAAAGATCAAGAGGATATTGAGCCGCTTCCCATCCAAGAACCCTTTACAAGTAATCCATCCTTTGAAATTGACGATGTCAAGAACTTGATCCAAAGCATGTTGAAAGAAATTTTGAAATCATTCAAGATCAAGAATTCATATCTCCAAGATATTACAATGATTTAATGGAAACTCTCCTATCTATACAGGATGTTATAGATAATGATCATATCCATATAACACATACTCCTCCATCTACCCATGAGATGCTTTCTTTGGATGGACATGTAGATAATCTTCATTCAGAATGGGATTTTTTTACTGTTGATATTATTACACAAAAAGAGTAGGCTATTGATTCCTACAGCCAAATAGAGTTGTCAACATCAAGATCAGATATATCCAAAATCCAGACTAAAGACATCATGTATGAAGATATCCAACATTATCCACTCAAGGAAATAAGTCAGACATAACAGTATAATTCAGAGTTAGTGGAGCAGCAAATTCCAATAACATCATTTGTAATGGTCATTTATCAGAGAATACATTTTAAACAAGAGCTCTCAAAACAAGCAGAATCAAAGCATGAAGGTACTACAACCACAATACTGGGGGCAACTTCGTCTCAAGAAAACGTCAACACAGGGAGCACGAAGAGTCTTTATGGTGAAACCAATGCCAATACTACAACCAGCCATGTCATGAATCTGCATCCACCCATCACCCCACCCACGAATTGGGACCAACGTCAAAAGAAAGAATTGAATCAAAGTACAAAGAACTTTATCAAACAAAAAGAAGCTGGAAAGTATAATGGACAAATAAAATACAAATGGATACCAAAAAATACAAAGAAAGATCATCCCTATCAAACTCCATCAGTCAAAGAAACTATGGGGAAAAATAAAAAAGGGAAAAGTATCCATCAAAGATGTCCACAAAAGAAAAAAGCATGCTTTTCAAGCAATGTACAAAGTGTATCAAGCAGTTCATCCTAATTCCATGCACACTTCCGTATCCACCCATCATTGCTCATCTTCCCAAGTTTGGAGAGTCAAAAATTCCAAGCTTTCAACCAATCCATCTTTTATCTCTAAACACACTCCATCCACACCTCCACGCATGATATCCAATTCTCACATTGACCATGTATTGGCAACAACCCTTGATCATAAGGATTCTGAAGGCACTCTATCGCAATGTGTGCATAGAAACAAAGTTAACTCTGGTGTCGACAAAGCAAATCAGGAATCACAAAATTTTCATTCAAGTGCACATATCTTATTAAAGCAACTTCTTCAGGTAGGATACCGATGGCACATTATGATAGAAGCATCTACATCGACACCACTAGGTGGTTCAGGATGAATCTTTAAAAAAAAACCTAATTTTTTTTAAAAAAAAATAGAAAAAAGATTGAAAACAGTAAAGAGAAAAATAATCCTCTAGTGAAAACTACATGGGCGGCGCTTTGGGCAAGACCATGATGAAAACCTGGCAAACAGGCGTCATGTGTAGAATTGAGCATCTGCATGCGCCATTTTAGGTGAAATTATATTATCCCATCCATAATAAATCTAGCATTTCATCCATCTCAACCATAATAAATCCATTCATCCAAGAGCCATTTATCCAATCCATTTTCATCCATCTACATCCATGATACAAATTATCTTGATCTTGGTAAAAGTTTGGTGCACACTTTACGCTTGCTTATGGCAAATGTCTTGACATGGGTCATTTTCATGGATCCTATCCTATGGAGCATTATCCAAATCAACATTCTTTATCCAAACACCTTATCTTATTGCAAAATAATCCTTGGAATCATTTGCGTGCTTACCATATCCATCCATCCATACACCTATCTGAGCATCCGTCCACGACATTCCATACATTGCTAGACATTGGGGACAGATATTTACATCTTTCTTTGGGAATAAATCTTGATCTATACCCTCCAGCTTATGTGGTGATCTAAACATTGAAAAATGTGAAACAAAGTTGGTCAAAGCATTTGTGATCCGAAATTCCAAATCACTAGCCCATGGCATATTTTGACAAGAAGACATTCCTTATCAGTCTTCATCTTTTATCAAACATCAATCCAAACAATCATTATCAGTCACATCTAATTTGCACTTCAAACATCACATCAAATCATTCAAACAACTTTTGTTCCAAATCAAGCTTCATCAATCATGATCAATCAAATCCAATCAAAACATCATCTCAGGATATCCTTGTGTTGCTTAACACTATCCTTACATTGTTGTACATCCTTAACAATGTTATCATCATCAATCCTGATCAATCAATCCTTGCATTTTTGTGCATCCTCAACAATGTTATTGTCATCAATCCTAATCAATCAATCCTTACATTGTTGTGTATCCTCAACAATGTTATCATCATCATCAATCCATCGATATGATCAATCAACCTTAGCTTGGTTTTCAACAAAATATCAAAACAGATCATCGATATCTTCACACATATCCTTATCCAAATCATCAAAATCATGCGAAAATCCAAGAACATCCCAAAACATCAAAATATCCAAAAACATCAAAACATCACAAAATCCAAAAACATCCCAAAACATCAAAAAATCCAAAAACATCAAAACATCACAAAATCCAAAAACATCAAAACATATCAAAATCCTAAAAATAGGTCAAAGAGTCATTCAAAAAGTTGAAAATAGAGTCGTCTTGTTGAACTACGCTGTCTCTGAGCTTGAACATAGGCAAGGTTGATCTTTGATCATCCCCCGAGGCCCCTAGGATAGGTCTTTAGGTTAGTCTCTTGGTCAAAATCTCATAAAACCCCATAAACATTGGAAAATTGAAAATCAAAACATTTGAAAATCTTTAAAAAGTACCAAAAACAACCTCAAAACATAGTAAAACTCCAAAAACATCCAAATATTTGAAAAACATCCATCCACCTCATCTCGCTTGCACCTGCAATAACACCATCCATAATAAACTAATTGTCACCCTCAACCTTTTGTATAACAGTTTGAAACAAGTCTAGTAGGTTAAAAGTTAAACTCGAAAAATGTCAAGTCTTAGGTTTATGTCAATACATAAATAAGTTGGTCCATTCTTTGTGTCAATAGTCCATCATTCAAATAGTCCCATATCAATCATCTGATAACATCATGTCCTAGGATGAATCCTTCCTACAAGAGGCATTATTTATTAGAAAGAGCACTTTGGATAAACGAAATTAGGTGCCGCCATCCACTAACATGTCCTAGGATGCATCCTTCCTACCATGGACATTATCTTTTAGCAATAGTTTCGGTTCTTATCCTTAAAAACACATTCCCTTTTCGTTAGAAGTATTGAAGAACGTCAACTTGTTTTTGTGCTTTATCTTTTTTTTTGACTTATCTTATTGTGCTCAGTCCAAGGATCTCTTGATGATATTCGAACGAAGGACTTAGAGAGATAGGAATGGGGCAATGATCATTATCCTTTTCTTTGCTTTGCTTATTGGATGTTCTTGTAAAATAAATTGGAGAATACTTTCTTTGTTAGATATGTATAGAAGATGTTTTAGATAGCTTATTGACTATTGCATTGATTGGATATACCTTTCTGTGTTTTGGTCTGAGATGTTTGAAACTTCTAAGGTATGTCCTAGCAAGGTTTCTATATATCAAGTGTGAACAAGAATACTCCTATCGGTTTGTTGAGTCAAATTCCATCACACTAGTTACAATGGCATCCTAGTTCTTTATACATTGATGCATCGTATCTATGTGTGTTATCAAACATAAGGTAAGTAGCCTTTTTCAAATCCCAATCCTTGATAAGCAAATCATCCAATTTTCATCATCCATTTATCATCATCTTCTCTCATAAATTTGGCTTGTTGGAACCTCTTGTCATCATCTAATTTCTTCTTTTCACACTAACATCACCAATGCATCCATCATGCATCTATCTTGTATCCATTTTGCATCCACGAACCATCAGTATTCTACATATCATCCCACATGCATGTTCATCATCATAATATAGATCTATTAATCTAAGCATCTACATAAATCATACATTTTCATAATCATAACATATCACATCATTCATCTCATCCATCTCACATCATATCATCATTTAAGTTGTTTAGGATAATATAGATTTGTTATTCTAAGCATCTTAAAATCATCTCATTTGCATAACCATCTAGTTTGAACCTCTTTATCGTGAGATCGACCTTCAAATAGAATATTTTTGCTTGATCTCTCGAGGGGGAAATGTACTAGTGTACTTCTTTCCGCTGGGGCAACCGAAAAAATTAGAAAATGTTTGAATTTTGATCGTGGCAAGTTTATTCTTTAAAGCAATGTACTTAGTTCATATTTTGAATGTACTAGTGTACTAAGAGTTTTTTTATTTCTTTAAGTTTCTTTGATATAAAGTTTTATTGAATGTGTTTTGAATTCATTATGATAGGCATATTTTCATACACACATAAATTGGTGCCCATCGTGGGACCTATGCCCCAATTTTGACTTTTTCTTGTAGAGCATTCTGATAGGTTTCCGCGTTCTGGAGTTTAGCTTTTGAAAAAATTAGAATTTGCACTTAGTTCATATTCATCTGCTCATAAAATTAATCAAGTTCATTAAATCCACTCATTAGGAAAATCGGGTTCATTTAATCTCTAAGGATTATCCACTTAAATTGAACAAATTAACTTTATTTATGTGATAGGTCGAATTTAAGCGTTAGAAAACAAGCAACAAGTAAAAGAGTGCAAATAAACAACTAAAACAACCTACACCTCAAGATTAGCCTAAGTTGGAAACAATGCAAGACAAAGCAACAAAATGGAACTTTATACCTTGCGTTGAGTCGATCCTTTGGTTGGCCCTTCGATCTTGGATGTGTATGCTCCTTGGATGGCAAGTGGATGCAAGCAAAATGATGTTGTGAGGATGAGTGCAAATGGATGAAAGATGTGAAAATGGCTAAGTATAAGTTGAGAAACAAAATTGCAAGAGTTTGGCTAGCAAAATGATCTCCCCCAAAATGAGAGAAAAGAGGGGGTATTTATAGGATTTTTGAGAAATCCTAGGGGAAATGGACGGTTGAGATTGAGCCACCAAATATCAATATGTAGGGCTAAGGTGAGTTGAGAACTCACAAGCCCTCACATCTTGACATGTGGCATGTGAGATAGCCCTAAAAGGTGAAGTGGATATGAGGTGGAAGGAGAAAGACATGACATGGAGAGGGGTACAAAGTACCTTGGGATTGGACAAGATCTCCTCATAAATGAGGTCTTTGTCCCATGTGGGTGAGAGGACATGTAAAGAATTAAAAATTCCTCAAATATTCTCATGGGGATGAGAGAAAGAATAAAGAATGAGTAGAGGACATGTGGGGAGAAGTGAAGGAATTAAAAATTCCTTTTAGGTGCCTTGGGGGATTAAAATGTGAATTAAAAATTCACATGGGGAAGGGGGATGCCTTGTCCAAAAGGAGAAAGCCTTTAATAAGGTTGACTCAAGGACATGTGCCATAAATAGGATGAGGATTAGGTTAGGCTAATCAAATGATTAAGGTTGTGCAAGTACTCAGTTAGATGGACTAATGACCTATTAGAAGCAAGTGGGAAATTATGGAGGATGTGATCCTAATGATGATTAAGGGGGTGCACATGCTAACCCTAGTTAATTAGAAGAAGATGAAATAATTAAAATGGTTTAGGGACCAACTTGCAAAAGTTGGAGGATGTGACCATGAGAGAGAAAGGATGAATTAAAAAAAGATTTTTAATTTAAAAGGAGAATATGACTAAATTAAATAAATAAAAGGGCATATTTATTTAATTTAGAGGAGGAAGAGGGGTAAAGTATTAAATTAAATACTTTAGGACCTTTGTGCAAGATGCAAGGTATTAATTAAACGATTGGCTTAATTAATATTGACAGAGGGGATGAGCAACCGGATGAATAAGGGGACGTGTTTGATCATATGGGAGTGATCAAAATTGCACGTCTACAATTTAATTTAAGCCCTATCATTCCCTCTTTGATTAAATAAATCAAGACTTTATTTAATTAAAATCCTAAGAACACTTGCCATCCCTTTTTCATTTAAATAAATCAAAATATTTAAGTCAAATTGGTCAAAACCCCTAAACATCATCTAAGCTAATCTAATCCTAATTAACCTAATATAACCACCCATCACATCCTCTAGTTTTTTCCACTTGCACCAATAAATCATTTTAACTCATTTATAAATTCATCATTTTCTTTCAACTTGGAATAAAAAAATGGAATATGAAGACAAGTTGACTTGTCCCTTCCAACTTTGCAACTTCATTATTTTATGTCTCCCACTTAACATTTATAACATTTATTTATTTTATGTCTCCCACTCAACATTTATAATATTTATTTGCAACAACTTTTTTATTTCATGTCTCCCACACAACATTTATAACATTTATTTATTTCATATCCCCCACTCAACATTTATAACATTTATTTGCAACAACTTCTTTATTTCATTTCCCTCACTCAACATTTATAACATTTATTTATTTCATGTCCCCCACTCAATAGTTATAACATTTATTTGTAACAAATTATTTATTTCATGTCCCCCACTCAATATTTATAACATTTATTTGTTTCATGTCCCCCACTCAACATTTATAACATTTATTTGCAACAACAACTTAATTATTTCATGTCCCCCACTCAACATTTTTTAACATTTATTTCAACCTATGACAAGTTGACAAGTGGCTTCATTTAATTGGCTAAATCATTATCCCACATTGATCTATTTTGAACTCTCTTCCAACTTGAAAATCTATAAATAAAGGGCTTATTCTTCAACAAGATCATCCACAACTCATGCAAAGTTACTCTCTTCACATTGAGAGATAATTTTGTCCATCATCATTTACAACATCAAGATTTTCAAGGGTTGGGAAATGGCTACTTTTCACATCAAAGTAGCACCAATCCAATATGGGATAGATATACTTCATGTTTTTCTATACATGTTTTTGTTATTTTGTTATTTATGGCATTTTAAAAAAAGTATGTTAGATTATCTCATATGGATGTTGAAAGTTTGTTTTGTTTAAAAACACTACCATGCATGTGTATGTTAGTCTTTTAACCATTTGTATATTTTGACGTCTACAAGTATAATCTTGCATCTTACTATAGTATGCATTTTAGTTTAAATCGCATTCTCTAGTAGTCCATTTTGTTGAGCTTGGCATACTAAATCAGAGAGGAACTCAAATCAATGAAACGCTGGAGATAGGGAGCAATAAAATGACTTTGAAGAAGTTGCACTAAGAGTTTGTTTATTTCTTTAAGCTTCTTTGATATAAATTTTTATTGAATGTGTTTTGAATTTATTATGATAGGCATATTTTCATATACACAATTTTTATTATAAATGATTATTTAAATAAATAAATAGTTATTTGATGTAACTATAAATGATTAAAATTTCATTCCAATTCATTCTCACAAAAATGTTCCTATATTATTTCCTTTCAATAAACGAAGTGTTTTAGGGTAAGATAAGATGTTTATCTCTCAAGCATGTAATGAAAACACGAGGAAAAATAGCTAATTAAGGATTATATTTTTACATTTCAAGTTTTCAATAATAATGTTTCCTCCATTATAGAATGACAAGTTTCAATGGATATTTGTAGACGGTTTACTTCAAATACTTAAATTCTAAGTGTACTTCCATGCTTCATAATTTATTTTGCACTCATTTCACCTATATTTGTTGGTTAATTATTATCTTTCCTACACCAATATGTGTCTGTGGTCTTGGATGGCATATTTTTGGCATATAGTTATGGAATCAAGTTTTATTCAAGACAAAGGAAAAATAATTTACACTATGTTTTCAATAATTTTATTCAAGTACCCATCCTCTAGTTGGCCAATCACTACTTCAAATTTATAGATGTATCCTTCATGCCCACACTTTCATTCATCTCAAAAAAATGCATTCCTATATTGGCCAAAACATTTATGATTGCATTGAGTTCAATCAACCAAGGAGACTAGTTCTTTGGTGTAGATAGACTAGTTCTTTGGTGTAGATCATTCAATCATAAGATTATAAATACACCTGTATTGACCAAACATTGTAAAGTAAACTTATTCTCTAGCCACCCCAACATGTTTGAATTGTTGGTTTACCCCCATGAGATTAAGAATGTAAACAATTCCTCTTGAATACTTTTTACTGAATGCAACTAACACTTTTTGGAACATCTAAGACATTGTTTCCACAATGTAATGACTTGGAACTATTAGTTTGGCAGCACAATGAACAAAAAAAGAGAGGCTATCTTGCAACTTTCTTTTGAATGCAACTAACACTTTTTCCATCAACTAAAAACTCGTCACCACAAGAAAATGTATTGGAGATAGGTTATTGTAGAGGGGCGCTACATGATCTTGTACCTTTAGACAAAATGTTTCTAAGTGCCACAGTTTTTGAGTAACAACTCGTCAATTTTTCTACCCTTTTTCACTTTGGTCTCTTAGGTGAAATCATCAATGCAATGTAGCCTGAAATGTTCCAACATGTTGGGGTGTGAAATAGGATGTTTCCTAGCATAAAAATACTCATCTAGATGTTTTAGAACTTCCAGTTTGGTCACACAATGAACATAACAAAAATTACACCACCTTGCAACTTTACACTGCAAGCATCTAATGGTTTTTCCATCAACTAAAAACTCATCACCATGGGAAATGAATTGGAGATATGAAAAAATGAGAGAGGTTATTATAGAGGGTCCCTTGATTATCATGTACCTTTATGATGGAGAGTGGTAGGGAAGGAAAACTCACAAGCACAAATGGAAAATTCACTCCACTCAATGCTTCTCTCAAATACTCTTATGAGGAGTCCTAAACTCCACTATTCCTTCAAGGAGGAAACCTCTCACACCTAGGGTTATAAACTCAAACCACCCAAGATATTTAGAAACACTTGAAATATGTGTACATAGACCAAATCAAGGTTCAACAACCCACCTTGCACCTAGGGAACATCAATTACTCTTCATTCCAATGACTTAGGCCTCTTTTACATTGAAGGCTTTTAACTTCACCGAGAGGACAGTCAATTTCAAATCCATATGGAGGACTATTATGACACCAAACCACTAAATTTGGGATCCCAAAATGGACTCCTACAAAGCCTCAAACCCTCTCTTCTTGACTAACAATGCATAATCCACAATGGCCTATTCTATTGCTACTCCAAGAGGCCTAATCCAATGACCTACACCTGGGTCTTGACTACCTAGGATCACCCCTGCACTTGAAAGCTATAATTTAGACTCCTACTGGTTATTTATGCCTATCAACATCATCCCTAAGTGCCTCTTAAACAAATTCTTCAAAATCAAACAATAAATCACTTTTTTGCTTGTTAATTAGGCTTGCCACATAGAGATGTCAAGCCACAAATCTTACACCACTCCCTACAATGAGCCTTCCATTCTTTAAGACCTTGATGAAATAGTAGTACAAACATATATCTTCCATCCCAATAGGATTTAGCAATTCTATAACGTGGGGATGGATCAAATCCACATTTTTCACCCAAAACCCTAATTTTAAGGGTTTTCAGACCACTCAAGAGTAAAATTAAGATATCTCCCTTAATACTCAATGAAATATCACCGCTCCAATTCCAAAAGAAATATTATTCAATTACCTATCTAACCATTATAGGCTTGGAGCATAAAACAATATGTACAGACCGTACCAAGTACGGGATCAGCAATTTCTTCAGAAAAAACACAAAAATCAGCAAACTCTTTATTGAAAACTCCTTCCTAACTTCAACAACAGCATTTCCTCAACCAAGAGAGGAATATTTGAAGCCTTCCAACCTCCTCCAATTTCTTCCAACTGAAATTTGAATCAGTTGGCCGTTGGAAACAGAAAAAGACTCTAATTTGTCACTTAAATGCCTAATTAAGGCAATTTAGACAACTTTCACCAACCCGCCAACAAGGATACCTCCAAAATATGTGAAAGGCATCCAAGCCCACTCAAAAAAACAAGATGACTCCCCTCAGGTGTCTAGTTACATCAAGGCATCCTTATTTCTTAATTTTCCAAGATGCACTAGACTTACAAAAGGAGGATGGAGACCTTGTTGTACAAAGAAGTTGGTCACCAAGACCAAAATTCAACCAAAAACATAGAAGACCTATTACAAAGCATGTGAAATGGTCTTTAGGACCTTATTCCATCACAAAAACAAAACCAAAACATAGCAAAGCATTCTAGGTCCATTAGACCCATGGGTGCTCTTGCACCACTTTATAAGGAATGTTTTTTAGTGTCATGATTTCTTAGTAACAAATCATCAAAGTTTGTTGCCCTTTCGCACTTTGATCTTTTAAGGTAAATCATTAATGCAATGTAGCCCAAAGCGTTCCAACATGTTGGGGTGCAAAAAAAAACCTTGTCTAGCATAAACCTACCCATTTGACTATTTTGGAACCATCATTTTGGTCGCATGTTGCACATAATGAAATTACACCACCTTGCAACTTTACACTGCATGTATTTGACACTTTATCCATACACAGAAAACTCATCATCACGGGAATTTTTTTTGGAGATATTAAAAACCAAGACAGGTTATTATAGAGGGGCCCTAGATGATCATCTACCTTCAAATGGAATGATTCTAAGTGTAATTATTTTTTAGTAATAGCTTGTAAAAGTTTTCTACCCTTTTTCACATTGGTCTCTTAAGGGAAATCATCGGTATAATGTAGTCTGAAACATTCTAGCATACTGGGGTGTGAAAAAGGACCTTTCCTAGTGTAATCCTACCCATCTAATTTTTTTGGAACTATCACTTTTCTTGCATGAAGAATAGAACAAAAATTACACCACCTTTCAACTTTACACTACATGCATTTAATACTTTTTCCATCAACTAAAAGCTCATCATCACAGGAAAATGGATTGGAGATATGAAAAATTGAGAGAGGTTATTGTAGAGGGTCCCTACATGATCCTATACCTTCAGATAGGTTTTTTCTAAGTGCCACAATTTCTAAGTCACGACTCATCAAATTTTTCTACCCTTTCGCACTTTGGTCTCTTAAGAGAAGTTATTGGTCCAATGTAGCCCAAAATTTTTTGGCATGCTAGGGTGAAAAACAAGACCTTTCCTAGCATAAGCCTACCTATCTAGATGTGTTGAAACTACTAGTTTGATTACACAATGAACAAAATGAAAATTACACCACCTTGCAACTTTACACTGTATGCATTTGATGCTTTTTCAATCAACTAAAAAATTGTCACCACAGACTTGAATGGATTGGAGATATGAGAAAAATGAGAGAATTTAGAGTATAGGGGTCCTACATGATCATGTACCTTTAGAAAAAATGTTTTGAAGTGCCACGGTTTTTTATTAAGAGCTCTTCAAATTTTGTTTCCCTTTCACACTTTGGTCTCTTAAGAGAAATCATCAATGTAATGTAGCTCAAAATGTTTCAGAATGCTAGGGTGTGAAACAATCACTTTCCTAGTGTAAACCTACCCATCTGAATGTGTTGGAACTATTAGTTTGGTCACATGACAAATAGAATAAAAATTACACCACCTTGCAAATTTACACTGCATGCATTTGATGATTTTTCCATCAATTGAAAAATCATCACAACCGGAAAAATGTATTAGAGATATGAAAATTTGAGAAAGGTTATTGTAGAGGGTCCCTACGTGATCCTTTAACTTTGAACAAAATTTTTCTAAGTGTCATGGTTTCTAAGTAACAAATCATCAAAGTTTGTTGCCCTTTTGTAGCTTGGTCTCTTAAGGGAAATTGTTGGTGCAGTGTAGCCTAAAACATTCTAGCATGCTGGGGTGCAATACAGGACCTTTCCTAGCATAAAACTACACATTTATATCTTAAAATTGTCATTTTTGTCGCACAATGAACAAAACAAAAATTACACCATCTTGCAACTTTACATTGCATGCATTTGACACTTTTTCCATCAACTAAAAACTCGTCACTGGGAGAAAATGGATTGGAGATATGAAAAAAAGAGAAGTTATTATAGAGGGGCCCTACATGATCTTGCACCTTCAGAAAAACTATTTCTAAGTTCCACAATTTTCGATTAATAGCTTGCCAAAGTTTAGTGCCCTTTCACACTTTGGTCTCTTCAGGGAAATCATCGATGCAATGTAGCCTAGAAAATTTTGACATGCTAGGGTACAAAATAGTACCTTTCCTAGCATAAACCTACCCATCTAGACATGTCCAATTTCTATTTATTGTCTCAATAATTTTTTCTATTTATTCTCAATAATTCACTTTTCTTTCCAATGAGATGGGATTTCTTCGTTTGATTACTTACTTTTTTTGATGTAACGACATGGCATTGCTATCTTTAGTTCATGAGGTGCTACCCACACTCTCATATGCACTCATTATATTCTTCACAATATATTTTTCACTTGAATCTTCCAATGTTGTCCGCCCAAGAATCTTCATAATGGACCTATACTTTAGATTTCTCATCATTTCAACAAATAGTTGACATCATGTGATTTCATTTAATTTTTCAAAGAAAAATCTCCAAATCTTATTACCATATCTTGTACAAGTAAATTTTGGAATCTTATCATCCATAGGCTACAAAATATTCTCATCAATAGCAATCAAAAACTTAGGCTTTCTATGCAAAATTCTAGGAGGTGTTCTCAAAGTTAAATTTTCCTCAACATTAAGAATTTCATCAATATTTAAATCAGATGGGATAGATAGTGTACCTTCGATCAGAGATGGAATAGTGTTGGCGTGTCTGATGGCATAACAACATGCAAATAGAATATTGCTATTATGTTTCTCCTGAAAGAGAAAGACAACACATGGATATCTTAGCTCCCAAGGTCTTTGTAATCGGTCCTCGACTGTGTTGATTTCACTCAGTGGTCGATGTGAACTATAATGTTCAAGGGGTCTACGTGTGTTGAGCTTCTGTATTGTTCTAAGATCAAACATAAACTTAAACCTATTCTAACCAGGGTTGTAAAGAATTAGAAAAGATAGATTAGAGCTTTAGAACATAAAAGAATGTTAATTCATCATGTCTTGACCAGACTTGATACCCTTCAAGGAATTCCTAACTAAAAACTGCTGAACAAAATTAACTTATGATTAACACACAGTTTTATTCATTCACAGTGCTAATTTAAATAACAGATTGAAAGTTACCATTTTAAACAAAACATAAAATCAAACCCCATTCCTTGAAATTTCCTCAAATCAAATGATTAACTCAAGATAAATAGCATTCTATAACACAACATGAAGTAGATTTAAATTTGATTGCTTCTACTAATAGTGAAATGGATAAGCAATATTTACAAAGCTGGCACAATCACCAGTGTACAGAAAATCCGTGACTCCAAATTGTTTCCATCTATAATAAGATAAATGAAAAGATACATTATTGGCTTCTGTTGAATCTAACTCCTAACTAAGAAGACAAAAGAAGCTCCCATTACAAAGAATAAGGATGCGACTCTATCTCCTCTATCCTTCAGAGAATTCCTACTTTTGAAAATCTATTTCTAGACCTATCTACCCTATTATCTCCTCTAACTATATCTATTCTTCTTCACTTCTAATCTCCAAAAGAAAAAGAACCTCTTTTCAAAGAGGCAAGAATGCCATATATACAAAGTGTACCTAAAAGAATGTGTTGGCCCCTACTTTAGGGTGTACAAAATATATCCATCCTGAAAGGTTGGCTCTCAAATCTTTCTGAAGAGAGTTAATGTTGCCTTTAATGGCAACCCCACTGTCCATGTTGGTGAAATATTTTTGTCTTCAGGAGAAGTCTTTAGATCTTTCGTTACTACAACATTAAATTCATGTCTTCAAGTCCATAATTGAACTCCCCTGAAGGGCTGCCTTGAATGCTCCAAAGCATTGTCATTAATGTGGATCCACCTTTGCCAAAAAACCTCACAACTGTCCCTGTGACTCATAGCTTCTTCCTCTTTTCTACCTTTCTCCCCACTCTAGATCCTACTACACTTTGACCATCTCTAGAAGCAGCATGATATTTTGCATTTAGATCCCCACACCATTATTCATTGAGCTACTTCATCAATTTGTTCACAGAGCGGATCCATAGGTTGCACTCTGTTGGTCCCCTTTTTTTTTTACCAAAATAGTCAATCAGTCAAACTGTTACTGGTCCGCCCATTAAGCTCCTTCTGATTGGTGGAACAAAAGCCATGCTAGATTCCCAGGCAGTCAAAAGTGGTATGTCTTAGATCGCATGTCGGTGAGACACTTATCGTGTCTCCCTAATGTGATCATACCCCATGGCAGCTATTCGCAAAGCACATGATGGTCGGCAGGATGCTACAATGAGTGACCAAAGTCATATCAATATCACAAAACCATTGGCAAGACAAACATTATCAATTAGAGGTCATGGCGAGTTCTCGTCGGTCATACCAATATAGCGCTTCCATTAGCCAGACATCATCATTGAGGAAGGGCTCTCGCTAGAGTCCATCAGTAGACTTATCACTATCGGCAAGACCAATGTCCATCGGTAAGAAGTCATGGCGAAGGAATTTCATTCACTCAGAGTCTCCCCGAGTTCATTCTATTTTCCCCCGAGCTCAACTCCCCTTTTACTTCGGCAAGACTTCCTCAAGTTGGTGGGACATTTTTCTAAGTTAGAGATCTTTCAACGAGCACATCTTATGTCAGGGAGACTTCATTTGTTAGTGAGACCTTATGCCGAATTCATTCATTCTCCCTGGACTCATTCTATATCGGCAAGACCCTAGTAGGTTAGTAGGACCTCATAGCGAAGTCGGCCCATTTCGGCGATGAACTCACTTCGATCACGAAAACCTTGATTGGTTGGTGAGACCTTTCGTCGAAACCACAACTCCTTCAGTGACACCATGCAAAGTCGGTGAGACCTCTTGCCAAGCCCTAAATCTTTCGGCGAGCTCATTCTATCAACAAGACTCTCTGTGGTCAGGGAGACCTCTTCGCCGAATCCACCCCGTTGTCGCTGAGACTTCTCGTAGTCGCCCAGGCATCACACTGGAGTCTCCTCTTTTTCCAAGAGCTCATTTTAGTTTGAGGAGACCTTGCTTAGTCAGTGAGACATCTCGCCAAACCTTCATCTTTCACCGAGACATATGCCCAGTTGGCAAAACTTTATCCCTTTGGCCAGACATCCTGTCAAACTTAAATATTTCGACAAGAGCTTGTTTTTTTTAGAAGACCTCTCCTTGATGCCAATCCCTCTTGTTGAGACCTCATTTCAAGTTAGCGAGACTCCTCCTAATCGGCCATACACTATGCCGAAAGTGAACCACTCTCCTCGAGCTCGAACCTTTTCGGTGGGACTCCGATAGATCGGCAAGAAGTTATGTCGATATTACCTCATGTCAGTGACACTTTTCTCCTTCACCGAGACCTTGTGCCGAATGCAAAATTTTTTGGTGAGGGCTCCTCCGGTCGGTGAGACACATAAAGAATTACAGCGACAGGGATGTTTGGGTGACCTGTGATCCTCAGACGAATAGAACACACTGCCAGTCGGTGAGACAACCGCAGGGTCTTGCTGACTTTCTTCTTAGAGGAAATTTATGACCAATTGGATTGAGGAATGCTTCCCAATTGAGCTCCCTGATAAATATCATCATGTGCACAATCTAATCCTATGAAACAAGGCCTCCATTAGTCCTCAGAAGCATATAAAATATATCATAATAAAATACACTATTGCTTATATGATTATTTCATTCAATTTTCTAGCAAGAAGAAAACCAACTCAAGCGAAGACAGAACCAAAATTTGACAAAACAAGAAGACAAACTTAGGAGGAAAATAGAAGAACTCCCAAGAGAAAAGAAAATAACCAAAGGCAATGAAAGCAAAAGAAAAAGGGGGAGCCATTTTGTTCCAGAATAAAATGGGGGGGGTTATGCAAGGCATAACAAATAGATGGTGTACCTTGAAGTTAAGATAGGAAATACGGTGTACCTTCTTTTTCACATGTGATCAATGATGTACTTTCAAGTTGAAATGTAGTAGATGGTGTCCCTCCATCTTGACTTGTGGTAGAGGACATGTCTCCAACTATGGGATTCAAATCTCTCATTGAACGAAATTTTTTCTTTTGTTACCTTTGTGCCACCAATACCATATCTCTTATTGATGGTTCATGTTCCTCTTCAACTAGCATGTCTTCTTCTATCATGTTCAATTTCCTCTTTTCATGAATTTGTCCCATTTGTTCTCTTTTCTTTCCATTCTTAGCTTCTTTCTTGTCTTGTCTTAGAGTAATCCCTAATCATTTCCTCGACATGATGAATAATTATATCTGTAGCATGAAAAAGAGATAAACATAAGTTCCACCATAGTACTATAGAGTAAAGAAATATCTTACACAAATGTAAAACTAGTCATGAAATTATAATACACACAATATATGACAGTCCAAAAGAGGCATGAAGAGGGGTTGCAAAGGGCATGAAGAGGGCAGCAAGGAATTTGAAACTAAGGCAATTTTTATTTATTCTCAAGTTTTTGCATGAAGAGGGTAGCAAAGGCCATGGGGAGGGGCAAGAAGGAATATGAAACGAAGGCAATTTTATTAATTCTCAAGTTTGTTCATGAAGAGGTTAGAAAATAGCATGAGGAAGGACAACTTTTAATGACTTAACTTTCATAATGATCCTATGGTTGTCCTACATTCATAGAATATGTTAAATAACTCTTAAAGATGACAATAGATGAGTTGATGATTTCACTACAAACCAACAAGTAATGCCTAAATAGGGTTAGCCCTTCTTCCCCAAAGATCAAACCAACATAAGAGTTGTGGAAATTGATAAATTTTGGTACCTAGATAGTGGATGTTGCAATCATATGAGTAGAAATGAAACTTATTTACATTCATTATAAAAGAATTTAGTTTGATCAAAATAGGGAACAATATTATTATGCTCTAGATATAAAATATAATTTCTTAAGTGTTGGACTACTAGCCCAAAAAGGGTAGAAAGTGTTGACAATAAACAAAAAAAATTACATTATCCTTGAAAAATAGGAAGAAAAAAGTGCATTCTAGGCTCTAAAATCTAATAGCTAAAAGACATAGGTCTACTTCTTGAAGCATAAATTTGAAACTTTTAATAAGTTCAAAGAATTCAATGCCCCAATGATACTTAACAAAAAGATATTTCAGTAAAGATGAAGAATAGGATCATCATGGATATTGCAAGAAATATGTTGAAGGTTAAGGGGATTCCAAATGAATATTAATGCAAATTTTTTGCAACAATACTATAGTTTCCAAATAGATGTCCCACAAAGGCTATGTGACATGATTTCATAAGAAGTGTGGAAAAATTACAAACGAAGCATATTTAGCACTTCACATTTTCTAGGATACATGGAATATGAATTTGTGACAAAGGAATTTAGAATGCATATAAATTTGATGATAGAAGAAGAAAGTGCATCTTGATAAACTACACTAAAGAATCCAAGGCATAAAATTGTATAACCCTATCATATGAAAGATTGTAATTAGAAGGAATTTTTAGTTAATAGATTCATTAGGACTTCAATATATTTATTATGACTACCATAATAAAGTTGTGATAGTCCCAATGAAGCTATGACTTTCCTAAGATAGTTTTGAAAGATATAATGAAGTTAAATCTATGATTAATATGATGTACTTGATTATATTAACAAAATCTAATCTAATCCCTTACCAAAATCTAATGCGTTTGATTAAGGCTATGTATGTTGAACACTCATAATTTTGAATACTTAGCGAAATCTAATCCTAAAATCAACGTGATAACAAAATCAAAGCATTATATTAAGCATGTATGATAAGAAGTGATAAAGAAACATACGAGAATGAAGGAAAATGTAAAGCACATGTATAAAGACTTGGCATACCTTAAAATTGAAGATTTGATTAGAGAAATTACCCAATTATGTGTAGTTTATTTTTCTTCTTACATCAAACTCCTCAACAATTTGAGATGTTCAGGAACTTGCTTCCTTTTCAATGTTCAATTCTATATCTCTAATAAAATTACTAAAAACTATAGAATTAACCAATCTATAATGTTAAATTATAATAATTCAATCATGACTAACATTGCAGCACTACAAACATGAAAATTTGAGTTCATATAATCAAATTTGATGTAAAAACTTTGTCATTTCCTCCTTCCTAAGTTGGAAAACTAGAAAAAGGTGGTGCAAAGGTGGTGGAATGTGTAAAAGTTGCATGTGCTTTCCCCAATAGCATTAAAAAGCATTTTTTTGTCGGATCATGCACAAAACCAAGAAAATAAAAAAGCATGTGGGCCTCAATCATAGGTGTCCTACCATTTTTACCATTTTTTGACCAAGAAAAAAAATTCTTGTGTTTTAATGCACTCACATTATAACATGAGTGCATTTTAGCTTGCTCTTAAAATGACCAAATTTCAACTTTTTCAAAGTGCACGCTTATGTTTTGAAAAAGTTAATTTTGTAAACAATTTATAGCTCTTATCATGTGTCAATAAGGGGTTAGGTTGAGGTACATCTATGAGACCTTTCTTCAAGCAATTATGAAATTTTGTAAGTTCTATCTATCTCTTGAATTTTTTGTGTGATATGAATTTTCACCATAATTCCCTATACCCTCAAGCCTATACATTAACCCTCAACCCTCAACCCTATACCTTAAATCCTAAATCCTAAACACTATACCCTATACATTAACAATATACTCTATACCCTCAACACTTAACAATATACCCTATACCTTAACCCTATACCCTAAACCCTATACCTTAAACCCTAAACCCTACAACCTCAATCCTCAACCCTTAAACCCTTAAACCCTATACCCTCAACCCTCAACCCTCAACCCTATACATTAAGCCCTCAACCCTAATCCCTCAACCCTATCCCTTAAACCCTTAAACCCTTAATCCCTTAATCCCTCAACCCTCAACCATATGCATTAAACCCTCAACCCTAATCCCTTGACCTAATACCTTAAACCCTTAATCCCTCAACACTCAACCCTCAACCATATACACTAAACCTTCAACCCTAATCCCTCAACCCTAAACCTTAAACCCTTAATCCCTAAACCATCAACCTTTAAACCCTCAACCCTTAAATCATTAATCCCTCAATCCTCTACCCTATACATTAAACCCTCAACCCTAACCCCTCAACCCTATACCCTCAACCCTTAAACCCTTAAACCATTAATTC
The DNA here is from genome assembly GCA_007258455.2 of Sequoia sempervirens. Taxonomy (NCBI): domain Eukaryota; kingdom Viridiplantae; phylum Streptophyta; class Pinopsida; order Cupressales; family Cupressaceae; genus Sequoia; species Sequoia sempervirens. The sequence goes on from VDFB02271358.1 coordinate 1,265,012,752, forward strand.
CTTAAACCCTCAACCCTCAACCTTATACCTTGTTAAGAAATATTGCATTTAACCCATGATCTTAATCCATTTTATACATAACCCAAGAGAGATAAACATGCATACAAGTTGCCAAAATGCATAGATCGAATATACAAGTCACAAGATAACACAAGATATACCTTGGGAAAAACCCAACCTCCAAAGCATCCATACTCCATCATATTATTTAAAAATAAACCAATACAAGAGTTACAATGAATACCTCTAAACCATCAATCCCCCCAATGCATTCCCAAGTTTCCAAACATGAATCCACACATCCCTTGCCATGCTTCATAAATTCACTCCTGAAGAAGACTCAATAATGACAACCAGCCCACTCAACCAACCAAAACCATTTGTTGGCTTTTATAGACACAAGCTCACACAAAATACAACTATTGGTAAGGTGAAACCATGTACCACAAAACCATGTGAATACAAAACCACTAACCCCTTATTTAATAATAGGTACTATGACATCACATTATTTAATATTTCCCCAATATTAAATTATTATCACATGTCTCCCACAAAAATAATAATAATAATATAATGTTACAATACAACATCAAGTGGGCCCCCAAATAATTACCTAGTGAGATTAATAACAACACCAAGATGTATCACAACTAAATAATTATTTACTTAAAAAATTATAATAAATCATTTTATACAATGGTTTAAAACACCATATCTCAACATTCTCCCACTTTTTGTATACATTGCATAAGGGATCAATACATGAAATACATCATCATAGCCATACATGTAACCACATGAATCTATAACATGCTCCATCAAGATACCTTCAAAAAGAAAAAAGTGACCACCATCTCAAGCAAGAACTCCTCTCATCCTCCAACTTGTCACTTGTGGAAGAAAAGGAACATGCCAAAGTGAAGATTCACCAATCCAAGAGCACAAGCAACAAATCCAAGTGATAATAAAGGCTCTAACCAATCTGATGTCAACTGAAAAACCCACATGATCATAAATAGCATCCACAACACATGCTAATACATCCAGCCATCCATAACTCCAAGGTATCAATACATCAACAAACTCATTTCAAGAACATATGCAACCTATAAACTGTAATTACAAGTTCCATGTATCAAATATGTCAATTAAGAACATATATATCTAGGAACTCCCACTACATAGGTAATTTCAAAGCATATCAAGTCTTTCAATCAACACAATATCAAGGTGTGATAAGTAAATCAAATCATGAAGTACCAAGAACAATAACAATGATCCACACATGCAACCAAAATAGTTGCATAATCTCTCACATGTTGCCACCATCCTCCCCAAATGAACATCTAGGAAGAAACCATGAAGAAGAGAAAAAAATTAAACCATAATTTCCTTCTACCAACACCTCAAAAGTGTATTTCTATGTCAAGTATGATCTCTTACCAATCCCAAATGAAAAGCCTCAACAACACCCATACACTCAATCTCATAGACCAAGTACAACATATGAATCAATGTAAATGCCAAACATGGATTTAAACCTCTCAAATCAAGAAGATCAAACTCAAACTAACCATCTCCAAAACTAGAAATCATCTCATAAACCATCTCCTAACAATCCTCATCAAAGAATGATATCATAAACTCAAATGCCCAATGAGATAACTATGAATTAACATCCCTCAAATTAATCATCTAGAACTAACTATCCATAGCTCAAGATCCATATCTATGAAATATAAAGCATATAAACTCATGCTAAACCATCCTCAAATGAGTATCCATAATCAGTAACCATGACCAACTCAATCCCATGAGAAATAAAAGCATGAAACATAACACATCTAAAATATATAATGGGAAAATACCTCTCAAATAATAGTCTACCAAGTAGACCAAGAGTGGAGAATGAGAATGCTCCTCCCAGATAACCAAGTCATCATGACTCACTCCAAGAACAATCTCCTCTATTGGTCCATAATGAACTCATGTCCATACCCAGGTGAAAGCTCCGCAGTCTTCCTGTTGAAACCTCTAAAGAGTAACTGTCTCAAGCAAATGTCTCTAATTGTGAAAGAGAACTCCAACCATCACCTACATCTCTAAGTATCCATGAGCACCTATAACCAATCAATCCATGCCAAACTCCAAATGTAACACAACACCATCATGAAGAAATCAAACAAATGATCAATGTATGCAATACAAATACAACTACACACGATCAATGTCAAAGCTCCAATCACAGAATCAGAAACCTATAATGACAACATGATCTAACCATATCCTCCTAGGAGATCACATACACAATAACATACATCTTGGTCACAAGAGAATATGTAAATGCCAAAATATAATATAGAATCAAGAGTGTACCAGGACATCATAACAAACACTCTAAACCAAGAAAACATATCCCCAATCACACGAAGATAACCATACCAATGATACATCCACATCACTGCCAACAACTCCCACTAAACCATGATACGATCTATACATGAAATCATGACTACCATCCTCTCCATGAAGATCATCCAAGTATACACACACACAACTACAATTTCAGTAACATACAAGTGAACCAAGATCTACAATCCAAGAAGATACATACAACCACCAACAAAACATCACAAACTAGTCCAACACCACCAAATCATCATTGTCAAAAGCTCCCATTGAAAGTGTCTAACAAATGAATGTAACAAGCTATCATGAAATTGTGACCAAACTACATGCTAGAAGTCCCAAAAATTGACTAATCAAGTACTCTAACCATTCATCCTCTCAATCCCAAAGCAACAAACCAATGTACAAATGACCACTGACAAGGCCAACTAATGAAATCTAGAACAACAATGAATCAAACCTAGTGGATATAGAAAGTCTACATCAGAGTCATCCCACTACAAATGAATGAGTGTACAACCCACACACCTACATAAATCATAGATCCAACCATTGAAACATGCAAACTCATCATCATATTAATAACTGCAAACTAAGATATCAAAGAAGATAACCATGTAGAACAAATAAATCAACCACCAAATCAACCTCAAATCTTATTTTCCAAACATGTCCACAAATTAGTAATCATAGTCAAGGAACCAAATAAGCATCAATAAGATAATAGAAATCTCCTAAAATCAACCATATCACCACCAAACACCACATACATGATCATGTAGTGCTAATGCATTAAATGTACATGCATATCCATGATAACATAACCATGGCCATCATTGCACCTACACTCAACTATCACCCATACAATACTCCAAGTCTCAAACCATGTCCAACCATGTCCTCAAAACTAAAGATAACCTATGTACCTATCACCATAAAAGTCTCGACTCTAAAAAACACTTGTAAACTTGTAGCTAGAAGCATGAATCTAATAATTAGTTGTATCATCATAAATAACATATTAAAAACATGTACTCCCTCAAGGTTTCATCTCTTGACTCATCCAGATGCTCATCTTAGGCTCCTACAAGTAATCAAACAAGTACCAAGCTCAACCAACTCCTCAAATTGATAAACAATCTAAACCATTGTATAATAGACTACATGTTCTCTCCAACACCTCTTCAAAATTGAAAATCTGATTCCATATGCAAAATTTATAACCAAAACTGTGCAAATGAGAACATTTGACTTATATGCTCCAAATACATGTCAAAATGGAAAAATCAAGGAACCAAACTTAAACCACCGTGAAGTGCTCAAAACCATCTTTCCAACAACTACTAGAAGTAAAAAACTTGACATCATAGGTGAAAGTTATGCAAATTTCAAAAAAAATCCTATAATTTGTCCTCTTGGTGGCTACTGGGTGGCGTGTCGGTGGTGGGTGGGTGGTATATTTCAAAATTTTCATTAAATTCAATTTAGTTCTCCAAATTAAAAAAATTCCCCCCTTTATGGCAGACCCAACCTGACATTTAAAACTAATTTAATTTTCCAAAAATATAAAATTCCAATACCCAGTATGCCTCCCAGACCCAACTCCCTCATCAACTCTAGCTTATAGATTTTTGAAGTCCGACATATATGTTTAAATCGGTAGAATTTAAATAAAATTTTATTTTGATTTCTTTTTAAGCTCATAGGTATTTGGTGTCAATGGCATAAGTCGGCCGTTGGTCAATACTCACTGATGACCAGTGCTGAAAATGATGGTATTGTCATTGTTGATACCCACCAACAGTGGCAATACTAGACGATACGAGCCAAGGTAGGGGGTTTGCAAACCTCCAAAAAAGGACTTTTTTAATTTTTTAATTTTTATTAAAAATTTCTAACTTCATCCTTTTTTACTTTTGCAGGATTTTTAATAAATTTTTGAAAGCCTGAAAAACCTAACTAATATATAAATTTTCTACGAATATAAAGGATGGGATTTTTATTTTTTATTTTTTGTACATGTTGAATTTGGGAAAATTGGCCTTTTTACTAAAAAAAATTCTTTTTTTTCAACTTCTCCAAAATAGGTCAAATTTTATGTCAATCTTTGTCTCTTGGCCAACTTGAATCCAACCATGAGGTCCATTTTTTCTCAAGAGGCGTTCTATTAAATTTCCCCTACAAAACCCTCAAATGAAAACTCAAACCAAGAAACCCTCTTTCACCCAAATTTGGAAAACTTCAGATCTACAATAAACCTAACAAATCTTAACAAACCAAAAACCAAAATCAACAAACAAACACCTACAACATGTGCTCCATATCTTGTAATACCTCAAACTCTACATGCATGTCCATGGCTTCAACTTTGCAAAAAACTCTCAAACTAGGGTTACAACAAAAATTCTTCAACCATGAAAGCTATAATACCACTTGTTAGGAAATATTGCATTTAACCCATGACCTTAATCTATTTCCTACATAACCCAAGAGAGATAAGCATGCATACAAGTTTCCAAAATGCATAGATCAAATAGAAAATCCACAAGATAACACAATATATACCCTGGGAAAACCCTCAAGAGGGAAAAACCCAGCCTCTAAAAGCATCCATACTCCATCATATTGTTTAGCAATAAACCAATACAAGAGTTACAATGAATACCTCTGAAACATCAATCCCTCCATTGCATTTCCATGTGTCTAAGAATGAATCTGCACATCTCATGCCATGCTTCACAAATGCACTCCTCAAGAAGACTCAATAATGACAACCAACCCACTCATCCAACCTGAACCACTACACATGTGTTTTCTTTTATAGACAAAAGCTCACACAAAATACAATTAGTGGTAAGGTGAAACCATATACCAAAAAACCATGTGAATACAAAACCACTAACCCCTTATTTAATATTGGGTACTAATACATCACATTATTTAATATTTCCCAAGTATTAAATTATTATCATATGTCTCCCACACAAATAATAATAATAAAATGTTACAATACAACATCAGGTGGACCCTCAAATAATTACCTAGTGTGATTAACAACACCACCAAGGTGTAGCACAACTAAATAATTATTTAATTACAATATTATAATAAAATAATTTTATGCAATGGTGTACAACACCATACCTCAACATACCCTAAATGCATTAAACCCTCAACCCTAATCCTCAACCCTATACCCTCAACCCTTAAACCCTTAAACCCTTAAACTCTCAAACCCTCAACCCTCAACCACCAACCCTATACATTAAACCCCAATCACTCAACCCTATACCTTAAACACTTAATCCCTAACCCCTCAACCATTAACCCTTAATACCTCAACCCTAAACCCTCAATTATAAACTCTCTACCCTATACATTATACCCTCAACCCTTATCCTTCAACCCTATACCCTCAACCCTCAACCCTAAACCCTCTACCCTATACATTAAACCCTAAACCATAATCTCTATACCCTCAACCCTCAACCCTCTACATTAAACCCTACAACCTGATCTCTCAACCCTCTACCCTATACTTTAAACCCTCAACACTAATCCCTCAACCCTATACCCCCAAACCTTAAACCCTTAAACTCTAAAATCTTAAACCCTAAAACCTTAACCCTCTACCTTATACATTAAACCCTCAACCCTAACCTTGACCCTATACATTAAACCCTTAATCCCTCAACCCTGAACCCCTAAACACTCAACCCTTAAACTCTTCATCCCTCAACTATAAACCCTCTACCCTATACATTAGACCCTCAATCCTAATCCCTCAATCGTATACCTTAAACCATAAACTATCAACCCTTGACCCTAATACCTCAACCCTTAAACCCTAAACCCTCAACCCTCAACCCTTAAACCCTCAACCATCAACCCTTAAACCCTCTACCATATACATAAAACCATCAACCCTAAACCCTAATCTCTATACCCTCATCCCTATACCCTAAACCCTCAATCCTAATCCCTCAACCCTAAACCCTCTACCCTCTACCCTATGCATTAAAACCTCAACCCTAATCCCTCAACCCTATACCTTAAGGGTATGTGCAAGATCATCATGGAAAAAATAGGCCCTTAAGTGGCAAAAAATTCAGAAAAATCAAAGTAAGGAAACTTGACGTAAAAAATTTGAATAAGCTATCTATATTATTTCAAAAATATGTAAGAATATAATCTATAAAAAATTGAATGTAGTTTCTAAACTAATAGGTTTTTTTTTTAAATTTATTTGGTGAAAATTTGAAATTTCAATGCAATAGTACTTAAATTTTAGGGAAAAAATAAGTAGGTGTCTATCTGACCACCCTAACCACAATAAAATGATACTATTTTTTCATAATATTTTATAAATAAGTAGAGGACTCATGTCTGGATGTGATGCATATTTTTTGTAATTATTTTCCAAGTAAATAATTAATTATGAATTTTTATTACAACTTTTTCAAAGAAAAAAACTTGTATGTCTAACCACCTTAACTTGGTCAAAACTTCATGAAATTCACTTTTCTTCTTTTAATCCTATAGTATGTGAAGCATAGAATGTGATGCATGTTTTGGATTCAAAAAATTTGACACCGTGTGAAAGCTATAGATGTTTTTCAATCAGCGCTTTAGTCGTAATTCAAATAGAAAATGAATAATAATAATTTATTAAATTCAAAGTAAAGCATAATATATATTTGTGGAAATTTGAGAATATCCTTTAAAAACCCTTTCATTTCATCAATATTGGGTAAAAAAAAAGTCGTTAGCCACATACCCTACAAATACCCAACATATTGCCACTTTTTGTCCCATCATGATCTTGCACATACCCTTAAACCCTAATTTATTAACCCTCAACCCTTAAACCCTAAACCATCAACCCTTATAGCCTCAACCCTTAAACCCTCAAACCTTAAACACTCAACCCTCGACCCTTAAAACCTCAAACCTCAATGCTCAACCCTTAAAACCTCAATCCTCAACCCTCAACCCTTAACCCTTAAACCCTAATCCCTCAACCCTCAAACCTAAACCCTATCCCTCAACCCTATACCTTAAACCATAAACCCTAAACCCTAAACCTTAAACCTTCAACCCTAATCCCTCAACCCTCAACCCTTACCCCTCTACCCTATACATTAAACCCTCAAACCTAATCCCTCAACCCTATACCTTAAACCCTAATCTCTTAACCCTCAACCATTAAACCCTCAAACCTTAAACCATAATCCCTTAAACCCTCAACCTTTAAACCCTAAACCCTTAACCCTTAAACCATAAACCCTTAAACCCTCAACCCTTAAATGTGTTACTCCCATTTTGGTCAACATCCTTAAAATCATAGCCCCTACTCGAAACTTTGCTTGGACTAAGTCTTTCATGGTATTTTCCCAAGTTTCACTAACCTTGGTAGATGTCACTTAGGTTATCATAACCCCTTCTTATGTCGACTCCCCTTTACAATCTTCAACTTATTATCTTGTCAGTCCTTTATGAAGTTTCTATAACTCTCTGAAATACTGAAATACTTTTTGAAGTCTTAGGTCTAGAGTCTTAAAAGTTTTTTATTTGTACTTAGATTTTCACAACCTTTTCAAAAGCCCATTGGTGATCGAAAGTTGAAGATTTTTCAAGTATAATCAGGATTTTTGATAGGTTCAAAAACCATTGTCAGTCCTTGATAGGGTTTCATGAACCTCCTATTCTACAAACTCTAGAAGCATTATTCTCAAAGAAGGCAAGGGTGACAAAATTGCAAGTTTTCCTAAGTGTAGCAGATTCCAATGGACTTTTTAGAACTACCTAAATGAGCAATGATAATGTAAAATCAATGATCAGTTAGAAACGTGCACTCACAAAATGCTCATATGTGGGAAAATCAACATAAACAAATACCATTTCCAAATATAGTAATGAGACTGAAACATAAAAACATTTAGATAAAAGAAAGAAAAGAACACCAAAGTATCAAAAAAATTATAATGTATTATATATCAATATCATCAGTGTTTACAAAACTTGTATTCCTAATTACAAAAAATAGGGTTATTAGAACAACATTTTCAAGTAAAAAGGGAGAATATCAGCACACAAACTCCTTCCACCACCTCCTGGAGATGCTCAATTTGGGTTGGTGAAAGAAGATTCGCATGTCATTGTAGAAAATGAGTAAACAACCCCATATCATTTTGCACCAGCCTTGTGTGAAGGAGAGTTACTACTTCTTTCGTAATCTTGTGTTGGGATGTAGCTGCAATACAAATAGCATCTCCTACGAGTATGGCTCTTGGAAAATGGTTGAGTCCCCTTATGGCCACCCTTAACTTGTGCAGGTATCTAGGTCAAACCAAACATTTTTCTGCCCTCACTCCTTAATCACATCACCCAAAAGTGTGAACCATGTTGTAGATGAAATGCTCAAAAAGCTCAACATTATGTACATCAACCTGGTTCAAGAATCTCTCTACTAGAATACCACACAGTACTTATTCCTCTACCTCGCTCTAGATAATGAAAACCTCCCTCAATTAATTTGACAAGCTGAAGAAGGGTCTTCACTCAACTTCTTCGATCACTATGAATTCATTCATTGAAAAACCATTACTCTTTGCACTCGCCATTTTTAGGATGTTGTTTGGTTGGTGAAATGTGGCCATTTCCAGTGAATTTATAGAAATCAAGGAGCATATCTGAGTTGGATCTCATTGGGACTTGGTGAACAAAAGGAAAATGATGTGGCTTAATTTAAATTTTGACGTGATGAGGATTTATTTAATTTTCCAAGTTGTTTATCCTTCTTGACATTTTGTTCGTGCAATCTTGCATTAATATGAATTGGTCATTTAATTTGGCTTTTAGGAACTGCTCCAATTGCAAATATGACCTACAATGGGGCAATATTTGGAGTGAAATTTTTTTGGGTGACTATCTAAGGCCATATTAATGGAAAATGTAATGTGATTATTCCTGACCATTGATGCTCTTTAGTCTATTGGTTTCTAGGGTGGGCGATTAGCTGGAAAGAAACTACCGCTCTATTTGGAAACTATTTTTGGTAACCACCAAGATTTGGGGATTGTTTCCCTATATGTTTGATAAAAACGGTTTGATTCTATGAGGTTCTCGATTTTCTTGAGATGCATTGTAATGTAATAAGGGAAGAGGGGCATTTTCTAAATTCATTTTATGTTTTTAATTACTTCCAATCTGTGAATTGTGAGTTATGAATATGGTGTTCATCATATTGATTTGTTGGTTGCATGTCTGATGTGAGTATGTTCTCTATGGGATGTCCTCTTAGCATTATATTCAGTAATTGTTATCATAATAAATCTATGATATATTTCTTTACCAGTCATTAACTATCTGAGTCTTTGTGCTTAATGGTTAATGGTCTTTTTAGTTTTCTCACACTAATTTCATATTTATGAATTTTTTTTTTCATGTTTTTCTTTCAAGTTAAAAGCATACTATAGATAAATCAAATCATACGAGGGAGTTGTACCTCTAAAATTTAGAGGAAAGTCACAAAGGAAATTGTGATCTTTCTAGAGTTGTTAGTGATATTGGCCTTCTGTGTCTTGGGCAATAGAGTTGATTTCTTTTAAACATTATAATAAAGGGTCAATCCATTCATTAATAGATTTTTGGTGACTCTGTTTGAGAGAAAAAGAAAAAAATTGATGGGTTGCTACTAGGCCATGCTGTAAAATGGTAATCCAACATGAGAATGTTTTTCATGTAGTACAACCTAATTTAGATTGGATGCAGAAAGAACAAAAGGATATTATCTCCCAATTGAACACCCTTTCTTAGTGATACAAAAGAAAGTGTTGCAAATTACATGTAGGCCCAATGACCACCAAGATGGTTAGTTGAGTATCCCTCTAGACTGGAATTTGTTTACTATGATAATTCACCTTGACATCCTAATCAACATCCTAATTAACACCAAATCCCTCTCCAGCTCAACTGCCACCTAGGAATTGACCTAGGGGTGTCTTCTCCTCTTACTCCTCTGTGGAGTTGGTGACTCTAAATATTCAATGGCTTCAAACCCTTGGGGTAATTACATTGGACCACTAGCAATATCTCAATACAATTATTTATCGTATGGCTTAAGAAAGAATCTTCTAAAATTCTCTAGTGGGGATTTGCAACATCTTGAGGAACACGTCTTAGTGATGACCATTGTGAGCAGAGTCCTAGGAATTTAGGAAGAAGATGTTTTTGTAAGACTTTTTGTTCATAGCCTAATTGAAAATGCAATGGAATGGTTCAAGGGGCTTGAAAAGGGGCGTAAAATTTGGAGTATTCTAGAAAAGAAATTTCTTGGACAATTCAAAGATGTTAACATTGTTGCTTTACTCCAACATTTCTTTCAAATTGTAAAAGGAGAAAAAGAATCTATGAGGGATTTTTTTTACCATTTCAATCTAGAGCTTTAACAGATTCCAATGCTTGAGCAACCTAGCAAGGTAATTCAATTTTATATATTTACTTCCTCTTTAAATTTTTAAGTTCAACTTATTCTTGAAAGGGACAAAGTTTGCGGAATTGAACAAGTCCAGCTTGAGGTTGTAAGCATTGAAGAAAATTTAATTACTATGGGTATGTGGAAACAAGATCATGCTAGAAAGCCTATTTATTTTCATGAACCATCCATTTGTAGGTCTTTATATTCTCAATTCATATCGAATGAATCCTTTCCCTATCATTAAGAACATGAATCTGACGATCTTGGGCCCTACACACTTCTGAAATGATAGAAAGGTAAATGAGGGAAATATAAACTAGATTTAGAATGCTTAGGTGTATAGTCTGAGTACTACTAGGATTGAAGAAGACCTTAGTTCATCAAGTGAGGATGATGATTATTCACCACGGGTAATACATGATCCAACATTACAATCTATTTTTTCCACTTCTCTTATGATTGATATGATTTCCTGTGACTCTTATGAGCAGAATCAATTACCATATTATTTTTTCATTCAAAAATATGAAATATTTACTTTTGAGAATTCAGATTTTGAATCTTTGGATATAATAAATGGATACGACAAGGTTCCTTTTGTTGAGAATGGGGTGATTGTAAGATTTGTAGGTATTAAACAATCTACTGGTTTGCAACGTAATCTGAGAGAGCAAGGTAATATTCTAGTTGGGAATTAGAAAGAGGAAGTAAAGTGCATAAATTTTATTCCTCTATTTATTTTTGATAAGCCATTTGAAGTACAAAGTAATCCCCTATTTGAAAATTCATATTTTTTTCTCCAAGATGATGTGGTGGGTGAAGTTATGTGCCATATGAGTGATAATGGAATAAATAATTTTGGATTGATGAAGGATAAGAGTATAGATGAGTTGAAAGAGCATAATGATAATGAAGTGGCAACTGATGTGACAAAAAGACCTATTCCTCTAGTTACATAGGAAGATTTAAATCCTTTTCATGGAGGAGAATGTGTTCAAATGTTTGAATCTTTGAAAGAGATCACATGTAACAATGATAATACAATGCAAAGTCACTTTCGTCAAGGAGAAGAAGTGTATGATGAGCGGTGGTTGTTTGGGAATGATGCAGGAGCATCCAAGTGAACAGAAATCCTATACACCGCAATTATTTGTGTTATTTTAATTTCTTTCTTTTGGTTGTGGACTTGCAGGCATGATTTCTTTTAATTATTTTCTCCTCATGCTCCTTCAATATTAAATTATTTTGTTAAGTGATAGAATCTTCTTGCTGTAAGTGCTTGAGGTAGTGGAGGTGCTGGAATGAGATAATGGATGTTAATTTAGGAAAACATTTGAAAATTTTCATGAAAGAACAATTTAGAGGCCAACTGCATGAATTATGATGTCAGAATGGAGAAGGTAGAGGTTTTACTAACATTTTGGGGAGAGGAAGTGATGCAATGCTAGGAGGATCACAACTCAACTCAACCAACCATTCAAGGAAATGATACCAAGTTCTTGCTCTTAGGCGTCCTTGGCTTACTTTCAAATAACACAAATTGAGAAATCGTCAACAAAAGAGTTCAATTGGCCCTTAGAAGACATTACACAAGATGTTCATAATAAACTCAACCATACCAAACCCTGCAAGTAATCTCAATACATCAAATCCAAAGTTCTTCTTGGTAAACTTCACCATACCCTTCTAGCCCTGTATTAGGAACTGTAAAACAAAACCCTTGATCCAAACCCAAACTCCACACTGTAAGAGGCTTTTGAGACACCTTATAATCCATTTTAAAACATATCAAATATTTAGACATTTTTTTTTTGTAACACCATTAAACTATGACTGTCCCTGCCCTTTAGGCCTTTTAAAAGCTTGTCAACTTGGAAACTCAACATCAAAATGAAAAAATAGTCTTCCAAAATGGCTTCAATGCCATTCAAGACACTCAATAGATGACAAGATGTCAAAACAACAAACTTCATCAGAAGAACCCTTCATTAATGAATCAAACCTACAAACCCTTATTATATCAACCCTGTACTTGTCTCATGAGGGTTTACTAAAAATCCATAACCCCAAGTCCATTTTACTTTACTAAAGCCATAAAAATGTGTAAATATTCCTTCTTATGTTGTGGAAACAGTTTCCCATCCTTTTTCAACGCATTTATTACAAACTTCAACTATTAATCAAGACTATCATAACTCTGTATTGACAGGACAATATATTTAAATGTGTGCTCATAGATCATCAAAACCACTTAAATATAGGATCTCATCTCATTTATCAACCCCTTTCAATTAATATTCCCTAAGGTCATATCCATTCCAACAAAAAACACAAAGAAATCTCACTGTTCACTGTTGTTTTCCCAGATTTTCCACTAAATATAGTCATAGGGCATCAATAAATCAATAGAAAATCATATCTTCATAGCCTAAAAACTTAGGATATAAAAGAATATACAATATTGAACCTTTTTTAGCACTTTTTAGCCATTTCCATTAGGTACAAAAAGAGTAATGCAATTTTATTTTAACATTGTTTACCCTAGCAAGGGTTTTGAACCATTCTCACCAAATAAGTAATATCTCCATCAAATTAGCATGGAATTGAATGAAATAAAAGGAAAATGAAGTAGACACAAAATAATATCTTCTCCAATGATTTCCCCTTCAATTTCCAGCCATACATGGCCATTGAAGATCCATAAATCACGTTTTACTAGTGTTTTATGAGAAAAAAAAAATGCCATTGATGTGTTTCTATTACAAATAAAACTTCCCTCCTTTGCCTCGACCTATGTGAGGATTATTTATGCCTTGCAAACAAAAAAAAACTCAAAACAGATGACTATAACTAATTCAAACCTCCCTCTAACTAATTGAATTATCATTTTTCAATTTTGCACTTGTGCCTTAACAACATTGTTGATAAGATTTTTTATATTTTTTGCATTTTTGAATCCCTCAATTCATCTAGACCACTAAATTTATTGATTACATGATAAAATGATCCACCAAATCCTTATTTTGATGAAAAAACATCTAAAACCTATTTTGGACCTCACTTGACAACATTTTCCATTTTTTTGCAAAGTGGAGGCAATGACCACACAACCTATCTAAACATTCACCAAATGACTCAAACACATTATGATGGTCTTGAAAGACCTTATTGGATGACCCCTAAGAAATATTTAAACATTCTTGTACATATTGGCCTCATGGAGGCATGTAGTCCATCGAGTGCTCCTACATCATTCTCTCGAATAAAGGAAAATTGAAGTCCTCTTGAAAGCTAGTCTACTCCTTGTTCCTGGTCTTCCAGTTCTTTTGCAATTTTTCCTTCATCTTGGAAACTATTCCTAGGTCCTTATTTATCTTCCTCTTATAGCACCTCTTCTCTAGCAACCTCTCAGCTTTCATGTCCCAAAAGTCCATTTCTTGTGTATATACCTCAGTAGCATCATCTATAACTTCATTCCCATCATTAGAGTACCATATAGCAAAATTTTCACCATTACCACAACCCACATCATATTCTTGCAAATCTGCATACACCTCATTAGCAAAAAAATCTTCAACATCTTTATTAACACCCCTATTATCAACAACAACTTGAGTATCAATACCAACTTTATCAACAACATCATCAACCTTCTATACTTTCTCATCAAAAAAGATTTCATCAACTACTTGATTACCAACAACAACCATATCATTTATCTCAACATCAATATGTTCATCAACAAACAAAGAGGTTTGTTCATCTTCAAACAAAATTGGAATATCATGCATCTCAACTTGTAACTTACTTTTCTCAACAAAATTTACCTTTGCCTCATGTGTTGTTGATATTGCTTGTCTTTTCCTTCTTTGAATAATATTTTTGATAGGAGACACAACTCTCTCCTTCACTATCAAATTCCAACTTGTGGCTTGCCTATACAACTGCTTCAAATTAGCCTCACATCTTTCTATCTTCTTACTAAGTGATTCTAGTGCTTGCCTCATTTCTTGATCCTTCTTCTTTTGCTTTGCCTTGTCCTCTTTTCTTTTCCTCTCTTCTTGTTTCTTCTTCCTTCTTTGTGAATCCTCGGCCTACCAACATCTTCTCAAAAAATCCATCTTCACAAGAAAGTATCTCCTTTCTTCCACTTCAGTTTTCATCACCTAGGCATTCATGTTCCTTCCTCAACCTACATACAACCACAAACACAAACACAAAATCTTCCTCTACCCAAACCTTACTGGGCTCTGATACCAACTAATGCAATGTTAGGAGGATCACAACTCAAATCAACCAACCATTCAAGGAAATGATACAAAATTCTTGCTCTTAGGCATCCTTGGCTTACTTTGAAATAACACAAATTGAGAAATCATCAACAAAAGAACTCAACTAGCCCATATAATACATTACATAAGATGTTCATAACAAACTCATCCATACCAAACCCTGCAAGTAATCTCAATACATCAGATCCAAATTTCTTCTTGGTAAACTTCACCATAACCTTCTAGCACTGTATTAGGAACTCTAAAAAAAACCCCTGATCAAAATGCAAACTCCACATTGTAAGAGGCTTTTGAGACACCTTCTAATCCATTTTAAAACATATCAAAGATTTAGACAATTATGTGTTTTGTAACAACACCATTAAACTATGACTGTCCTTGCCCTTTAGGCCTTTTAAAAGCTTGTCACCTTGGACACTCAACATCAAAATGAAAACTCAGTCTTCCAACATAGCTTCAATTCCATTCAAGAAACTAAACAAATGACAAGATTTCAAAACAACAAACTTCATCAGCATAATCCTTCATTAATTAATCGAACCTACAAACCCTTATTATATCAACCCCATAATTGTCTCGTGAGGGTTTACTGAAAATCCATAACTCCAAGTCCATTTTCCTTTACTAAATCCATAAAAATGTGTAAATATGTCTGTCTATGTTGTGGTAACAATTTCCCATCCTTTTTCAACCCATTTATTACAAACTTCAACTATTAACCATGACTATCATAACTCTGTATTGACAAGAAAGTATATTTAAATGCATTCAAATGATCATAGATCATCAAAACCACTTAAAGATAGGATCTCAACACATTTATCAACCCCTTTAAATTAAAATTCCCTATGGTCATATCCATTCCAACAACAAACACAAAGAAATTTCACTGTTCACTATTGTTTTCCCATATTTTCCACTAAATACAGTCATAGGGCATCAATAAATCAAT
This sequence comes from Sequoia sempervirens, assembly GCA_007258455.2. Taxonomy (NCBI): domain Eukaryota; kingdom Viridiplantae; phylum Streptophyta; class Pinopsida; order Cupressales; family Cupressaceae; genus Sequoia; species Sequoia sempervirens. The sequence continues at coordinate 1,265,028,887 of VDFB02271358.1, forward strand.
AGCAAATCATATCTTCATAGCCTAAAAACTTAGGATATGAAAGAACAGAAAATATTGAACCTTTTTGCAAGTTTTTAGCCATTTCCTTTAGTTACAAAAAGAGTAATGCAATTTTATTTTAACATTGTTTACCCTCGCAAGGGTTTTGAACCATTCTCACCAAATAAGCAATATCTCCCTCAAATTAGCATGGAATTGAATGAAATAAAAAGGAAAATTTAGTAGAAACACAAAACTATCTTATTCAATGACTGCCCCTTCAATATCCAGCCGCACATGGCCGTCTAGGATCCAACAATCATATTTTACCAGTGTTTTCTAAGAAAAAACAAATTTCCATTGATGTTTTTCTATTACAAATAAAACTTCCCTCCTTTTCCTTGACCTATGTGAGGCTTATTTATGAATTTAAAACCAAAACCAACTCAAAAAAAATGACTATAACTGATTCAAACCTCCCTCTAACTACTTGACTTATCATTTGTCAATTTTGCACTTTTTCCTTAACAACATTGTTGACAAGATTTATTTATTTTTTTGCATTTTTGAATCCCTCAATGCATCTAGACCACTAAATTTATTGATTACATGATCAAATGATCCACCAATCCTTATTCTAATGATAAAACATCTAAAACCTATTTTGGACCTCACTTGACAATATTTTCCATTTTTTGCAAATTGGAGGCAATGACCATACAACCTATCTAAACATTCACCAAATGACTCAAACACATTATGATGGTCTTGAAAGACCTTATTGGATGACCCCTAAGCACTCTTTAAACATTATTTTACATATTGGCCTCATGGAGGCATGTAGTCCATTAGGTGCTCCTACACTAGGAAGATTGGCAAGGTAGTAACTATGAGACCTAGTCTCAATAAAATAGCCATAACTTCCTTGTATCATATCAAAATCAAGAATCTAAAAATGTTATGGAAATCTGAGAAGGAGGCGCACAAAACACAAAAGAAATTTTTAGAAGATCCATAGCAATGAGAGAGTAGTGATATGATGGATATAACAAGATTTTTTTTGCATACAAATTAAGAAACTTTTGATAGGAAAAGAATGAGAAGAATGTGTGAAAATGAAAATTATTCTAGAGAGGAGAGGATTTGGTGTCAAAGGAAGTATTTTTTTTATTGTTTTTACTACTCATAGAGAACAATGATCTGATTTTTGTTTTCCTGTAGGTGTTTCTCAAAAAATATAAAGTTTGTATGTGTTTGCTTGTAGGTGAGAATTGCTAGAATGATATAGTTGGAGAATGTGAAGATTTTATAATAATTTATGTTTGAAAGCATTCAAGAATGAATAATATTTCATATTTCATGTGTTTTGTGTTCTCCATTTATGTGTTTTTAAAAATAGAGAAGTGAACTTGCTGCAACAATTGACAATCCTATGGATTCTCAATTATTGACTGCATCAGGGAATGCAATGGTTGGTTCAATTTCCTACAACAATTTTAGAGTTTTGTGGGAAAATATAATCCATGTCATTTTTTAGAAGTTGCATGGGAAGAATGGATTTTTTAGGTTTGGCTTATTCTTTTCTTATCTAGTCAATGGTTTTGTATGAATAATCGTTTCCCTTCTTTTGGTAGGTTTTACCCTACTATGTACATAGTCTCATTTTTGGGTGTGTCCTTTTTGTTGTGCCTTCTTTAGGTTTGGGTTTGTTTCTTTCCCTTTCTCTTTTTATCTTGTTTTGGTTTGGTTCCTTCTCTATTCATGACTATGTACCTAATGGATACAATACTAGTTTTAAACATATCTCTAGGTTCCTTACTGCATCCTTCCAGTCCTTCTCCCCAGATACAGTCACTATTACTTCAATTTTGGTCATCATCCTTAAAATTGTCACCCCTACTTGAAACTTTTCTTGTACTAAGTCTTTGGTGGTGTTTTCCCAAGTTTCACTAACCTTGGTGGATGTTGCTTAGGTTATCATAACCCCTTCTTACGTTGAAACCCCTTTACAATCTTTAACTTATTATCTTGTTGGTCCTTTATAAATTTTATATAACTAAAGCTAAAATATCAAAATACTTTGTGAAGTCTTAGGTCTAAAATCTTAAAAGTTGTTAGTTCGTACTTAGAGTTTCACAACCTTTTCAAAAGTCTATTGGTGATAGAAAGTTGAATATTTTTGAAATATAATTAGGATTTTTGATAGGTTCACAAACCATTGTCGGTCCCCAAAAATGTTTCATGACCCTCCTATTCTACTGACTCTAGAATTGTCATTCTCAAAGAAGGAGAGGGTGGAAAAAGTATAAGTTTTCCTAAGTGTAGTGGATTCTAGTGGACTTTTCTAAACTACCTAAATGATTGATGATAATGTAAAATCAATGATTAGTTAGAAGCGTGCTTGTCACAAAATGATCATATGTAGGAAAATAAACATAAATGAATACCATTTCCAAATAAAATAATGAGATTGAAACATAAAATATTCAAATAAAAGAAAGAAAAGAACACCAAAGTATCAAAAAAAATATACTTTATTATATATCAATATTGTCGGTGTTACAAAATTGGTATTTGTAATTACAAAAAATAGGGTTATCAAAATAGTATTTTCAGCAAAAAGGGTGAATATCAACACACAAACTCCTTCCACCACCTCCTAGAGACGCTCAATTTGTGCTGATGAAATTAGATTCTCATGTGATTATAGAAAATCAGAATATAGCCACATATCATTTCACACCAACCCCATGCAAAGGAGAGTTGCTACTTCTTCTATAATCTTGTGCTGAGATGGAATTGCAATATAGATAGTGTCTCCTACAAGTCTAGTTCTTGGAAAAAAGTTGAGTCCTCTAATGGCCACCCTCACCCTATGTAGGTATTCAGGTCAAACCAGTCATTTTTCCACCCTCACTCCCCAATCACATTGCTTAGAAGTGTGAACCACATTATAGAAGAAATGCTCCAAAAGCTCGACATTATGTACACGAACCTGGTTCAACAATCCCTTTCCTAGAATACCATGCAACACTTCTTCATCTACCTTGCTCTAGATAATGAAGACCTCCTTCAATTGATCCTAATCCAGGTGGATCTTCAAAACCTAAAAATTGAAGTGTTCCAATTTCTCCCAGAAGTGGTTCCATGGCGTAGAGCTAAGAATCTTGAATCCAACGCAACTTGACGAGCGAAAAAGGAGTCTGTTTGCTCAAGTTACGTGCAGTCAAAGATTTGGTCAAATTTGGACCAAAAGGTTGTCAAGAGGAAAAATTGGACTAACTTAGAATCAACTGAAAGTGGTGCCAATTCGAAGGACTCAACAACATGAATCCAATGATGTTCATTTCCTCAAATTTAGATCTTGTATGTGTGAGTTATCACCAGTCAAAGTTTGGTCAAAGGCCAGTCAACTTAGGTACTAGGGACGAGAAAAATGGTGGAGAATTCATTGTCACCAAATTTACCAAAGTTGGCATCATTGTGAAGATCTCGTCAAGAGATTTCCAATAGTGTTTGTTTTGTCAAAATTGGAGCTTGTATGTGCAAGATATGGAAGGTCAAAGTTCATGGTTGACTAGGTTGACTTGAAGGTACAATGTTGACATCAACATGACATCATCATGTTCACTTGGAAGACAAGTCATTGTATGGACGATGAAGTGGACCAATAGTGTATTGACGCATGGCAGGCCGTACAGGTGATTAAGCAATCCAAGTGCTAGTATGGGTGATGATGTGGCCAAACTAGTGCATGACACATGGTGTACGGTGTACAGTTGGACGTCCTCAAGTAGACACATGGCAGCCTAGTTAGTAGATGATTTGTATCGATAGATGAATTATAGTACAACAAGTGTTGTGTTGATGTGACAGCGACCTATCTTTTCTAGCGAATCAATTGATGACACGTGGCTACCTTTGTGCGCAACACGTGGACCCCGGTGATGGCTTCTATCTTCCTCATTCAGAATATTTGTTAATTGTTGCAAAAAAAATTCAGGGCTCAAACCACCCACCTCCCTCATGTCATACAAACTGTCTAACCGTTATGGCACGAACATTGCACTTAACCAATGTATGCGTCTGGTTGTTTTTCTTAGACTTTTGTTAAGATTTGGCTTTATAAAAAATAGTGGTGGGAGTTGAAACCATGACCAACCACCAAGTAAAATGCATATGCACCATTGTGCCACGCATGCGACTAATAGCATATGGTGAGTGGGTTTTTAATAACCCATACTTAAGCTCAAAAATTCTTAACAAACAACCTTTAATGGTTATTAGTAATTAAAATAAATCAAATAAAAACAAATCCCAAAACACCCAAAGCCCAAATAAACAAGGGGCTCAAACAAATTTAATTGTTTTATTGAGGGTATATTATTGTTTCTTTATGTAAATGGGGAAATTGTCTTGTATTTTCCTTTAAGGGGGAATTTGGTGGTTTTTAGCCCCGTATGGAAAAATTATGTATAAAAGGAAGACTAGGAGAGCCTTCCTCATAAATTCATCATCACATTTGGAGTTGATCTTTCTCCATTGTATTCAACTCTCCATTCCATTCTCTTGGCCTTTGAGATCCTTTTTTGAGAGAATTTTAGAGGGAATTAGGAGAATTTGAGTTGTGATGTAATGATGGTCTGAGTCTATAGTAAGTTTTTTTTTTAAGCAAAGTCAATTTTCTTACTCTTTGTTAATCATCCCTAGCCTTGAGAGATTTTGAGAGGGGTTTTGAATGAGATACTTTTTGGGACTTTGTGGATAGGCTACAGATATTGTAAAGCAATGTTGCAAGAGGCTCCGTTGGAGATTGCACTTCCAATTCAAAAAAAAATAATAGATTGGTCACTCAATTGAGCTCAACCTGGAGACATAGTCTAGTCAGACAAACTCCATAATCAAATTGGTGTCTCCTTTCCTCTCTATTGGTTCTATATTTTGAATTCTCTCTATTTAATGTTCTTGTTACTCCATTTTTGATGTCTTTATTCCTTTGTGCATAATCACTTAGGAACATTTGTCATAGATCCCTTATGCTTTACGGATCAGATCCGAATACAACTTGAAGGGGCTACACTCAAATTCTTCAATCACTATGAAGTCATTCATTCAAGCACCATCACTCTCTACACTTGCCATTTTTAGGATGTTGTTTGGTTGGTGAAATGTGTCTACTTCCAACAAATTCATAGAAATCAAGGAGCATATATGAGCTATATCTCATTAGGACTTGGAAAATGAAAGGAAAATGATGTGGCTTAAGTTAAATGCTAATGTGATGAGGATTTATTCAATTTTCCAAGTTCTTTCTTTGTCTTGATTGTTTGTGCGTGTGATCTTATGCTAATACAAATTTATCATTAAATTCAACTTCTGGGAACTACAATTACAAATATGACCTACCATGGAGAAATATTTGGAGTGAAAAATGTTTGGGTGACTATCTAAGGCCGTATTAATGGAAAATGTAATGATGATTATTCCTAACCATCGATGCTCTTCAATCTATTGGTTTCCAAGATGAGCAATTAGCTGGAAAAAAACTACCTCTCTATTTGGAAACCATTTTTGGCAACCTCCAATATTTGGGGATTGTTTCCCTATATGTTTGATTAGAATGATTCTATGAGGGTTTGGATTTTCTCAAGGTGCACTATGATATAATAAGGGAAGAGGAACATTTTCTAAATTCATTTTATGTTTGTAATTAATTCCAATTTATGAATTATGAGTTATGAATATGGTGCTCATCATATCGATCTTTTGGTTGCATGTGTGAAGTGAGTATGTTCTCTATGTGGGAATTCCTCTTAGCATTATATTCATTAATTGTGATCATAATTAATCTTTGGTATCTTTCTTTATCATTCATTAACTATCTGAGTCTTTGTGCTTAATGGTTAATGGTATTTTTAGCTTTCTCATACTAATTTCATATCTATGAATTAGTCTTTGTTTCCTTTTCCAATTTTGGGCTAAAATCATACCCCAAATAAATCAAATCATACAAGGGATTTGTACCTTTAAAATTTAGAGGAAATTCACAAATGCAATTATGACCTTTCCAATTTTGTTAGTGGCATTGATATTTTGTGTCTTGGGAAATAGAGTTGATTTCTTTTAAACATTATAATAAAGGTCTAATCCATTCACTAACAAAACCCTAATCCCTTAACCCTCAACCCTAAACCCTATCCCTAAACCCTGAACTCTCAACCTTTAAACCTTAAACCCTAAACCCTTTCCTTAATCCCTCAACTCTCAACCCTATACCTTAAACCCGAATCCCTCAACCATCAACCCTCAACCCTTAAACCCTTATCTATTAAACTCACAACCCTTAAACCCTCAACCCTAATCCCTCAACCCTCAACCCTTAAACCTTAAACCCTCAACCCTAATCCCTCAACCCTCAACCCTCAACCCTTAAACCTTAAACCATCAACCCTCAACCCTTAAACCTAAACCCTACACCCTAAAACCTCAACCCTCAACCCCATACTTAATCCCTAATCTATAAATCCAATATCTTAAACCCTAATGGACCTATACCTTATACACTTAGCCTTGGACACTCAACCCTAAATATTATCCCTCAACCCTTAACCCTCTACCCTATACTCTCAACCCTATACGTATGCCCTAAACCCTCAACCCTCATCCCTATTCCTTATACCCTCAACCTTAAACCTCAAACCCTATACCTTAGACACTCAACCTTGAACATTATCCCTCAGCTGTAAACCATCAACCCTCAACCCTACACTTAAGCCCTAATCCATCAATCCTCAACCATATACCTCAAACATTGAACCCTACAACCACAACCCTCATCCCTATACCCTATAACCTCACCCTTATACCCTAAACCTTGAATATTGTCCCTCAACCCTATACTAAAACCCTAAACCATACACTCTCAACCCTTCACCCTATTCCTTACACCCTCAATCCATACTGTAAACCCTAAACCTAATGTCCTAAACCCTTTAATCCCTATATCTTACACATTAATCTTATACACTCAATGAGTTGAATATTATCCCTCAACTATAAACCCTCTACCCTACATCCTCAACCTATTACTTAAGCCTTAATCCATCAGCCTCAAACCTATAACTTAAACCCTATAACCTTAACTCTCATCCCTATACCCTAAACCCTCACGCTTATATACCATAAACTCAAAACCCTTACATACATACATACATACATACAAGAATACATACATATTGTAGACATATAAAATTGAATTAACACCTATCACATCTCAGAACAACTCTAAATCAACCTAAAACAACTTGGAATGACTCTGAATTAACCCAGAATGACTCTAAATCAACCTTAAACAACTTAGAATGACTCTAAATCAAACCAGAATGACTTTGAATCAACCCAAAACAACTCAGAACAACTCTGAATCAACTCAAAATGACTTTGAATCAACTCAAATCATTTGACGACATCTCATAACAACATCAAATGACATCCAAAACCCTAATTCTATTATTAATCAAATAATACAATTTTATTTGATTAATTCACTATTTCATTGAATTCTCGACAAATTAAATAAATACCATTTATTTAATAGTCTTGAAAACCATAGTTCCTCTATTAATTGAATAACACAACATTATTTAATTAATTCACTTTTTCATCATTTCTTGACAAATTAAACAAAAACCAATTTGTTTAATAAAGTCCTGAAAACCTTAATTCTATTATTAATCAAATAATACAACATTATTTGATTAATTCACACTTCATCATTTTTAACCAATTAAATAAATTATATTTATTTAATAAAGTCCTAACCTTATCTTATTTCATCTTGATTAATCAAATGACGCTGATTATTTGATTATGTCACTAATTCACCTTATTCCTCAAAATTGATTAAATTATTAAATCATAATAATTTAATTATCACACTTTCCTCCAAAAATTTGAATAAATTAAATCAAACTATTCAAATGATCAAAAATCAAAATAAAAAAGGAATTAAATTAATTAATATTCCTCACCCACTTTTTGATTGAGAAAATCATGGATTTCTAACTAAGCAATCTATTTTTCTAACAAAGCAATCTAATTTTGCTAAATCAACCATCTAATTCCTAACTCAACCCTAACTAATCAATAAATTGCTAACTAAGCAATCAAAATCCTAACTAGTCAATCTATTCTTCAATCACCCTAATTGTGCAAGCAACTTTGCACAATCTCCTCATGTCTAAATCCTCTCAATTCATTTTGACTGTTGATCAGGATATTCTCCAATGCGATCTTGGCCGTTGATTCAAAAAAAAATTTCCTATAAAACAAACCTCTCCCTTCACAAATATGGATCAAAATTTCAACTCACCTTACGCAATGAAATGTTATCACAATCACCATTGATAGAGCTTCAACCTTTTCAGTCAACCAAGCATCGATTATCAAGATTTTGCACGTAAGCAATGCAGGCTTTGCAGTGAAACGAACAACCCAACATCATGCAAATACACTCCAACATGGGATGGTAAACTCCTTTTTTTTGTTTGAATTCATTTTGAATATCTTAGGATCTCATTTCATTCAAATAACTTATATTTTACATTTCATGAGTGATGGAATAGGATAGATTAAGTGTTTTGAATTAGATTACTTTTTTATTTCAATATTGCATTTGATCTTGCTTTCCCATCTTTCCCAATGGATTCCCTCCCCCTCACACACATACATACAGGAATACATATAGACATATAGACATGCATACAAGAATACATTCATACATATACATTTAAGCATACAAACTTACAGGCATACATACACACATACATACATACATCAAACAAACATTTAGAAAATTGCACAAAAAAAATTTCAAGTGAGAAATAAAACCAACACATTATAATGTGCTCATGTTATGCCTTGCTTTGGGAAACATAAAGCAAGAAAAAACAAACACGAGAAAAATATAAAACAAGACATAACGTGAGCACATTATAATGCGCTCATGTTATGTCTTTCTTTGGGAATCACCAAGCCTTTTGGCTTGGATTTGCTTTGGAATTCCAATCCAAAGGCTTGGGGTGCCTTTCCAATGCCCAAAAATGTGTTTTTGCATATTCTATGAAATTTCACATAATCTTGTTCGTGCTAACCATTAGTTTTTCACGTGTTTCAAGGTCAAGCAAAAAAAACCTCTAAGGTAATGTTCAACTCTCTCTTAGCTATTTAACGATGTAATTTTGTTCACATTTTGAATATGTTAAGGCTTTCCTCTTTAACTTCTTTTGTTTGTGTGTTCATTTTTTGTCAAAAACCAATGTTTGGTATTTCTTAATTTATTTTTTAACTGCTCATTGAAATTTCAAATAAATTACATTTTATAAACTAGACTCCATTCTACACACATTCAAAAACAAAATTGATTTTTGATTAGTTTTCAAAAATTATAGAGGTAGCATGGCCAATTTTTTGTTTTTCGGGATGTGTTCACTTTCAAAATTAGTAAAAAATCATATATGCATTAAAAATTATCAAAAAGTTGGGCATAAAATACATTTTGTTAGCTAATTTCTCAATGAAGCGATTTTAAAAACACCAAAAAATGTTAACCTTTTGAGGGAGCCAAAACAAATGCTATGTTATGTTTTTTTGACAAAAACAACACCAATTCTTGTGGCTCCCTTTTTTGAACCCCTTAATCTCTACCATTTTCAAAAAATAATAGTAGTTTAGAAAGTAGACTTGGAGCACTACAACCTTTGTTTTTATTGCATCTCTAAATTTTGAGCATAACTATCCTCAATTTCTCATCCAAGGTTAGTGTAGTGTAGAAAATTATACGCTCTTGAAAAGAGAGGTAATTTCACACTTAATTTGGATCTATTTTGGCACCCTTGCATTAACTACCCTTCAAAATCATCATTAATAGGAAATTTCACTCAAGGCTTATTTCACCTATAAATCTCACAAAATCACTTAAAACACCAAAAATCTTGAAAACCCATCTCAAAAAGCTAAGGTGGGACTCATTCGCCACCTTGGGTGAATGAGTCCCATTTGGGGTCATTTTCAAGTTTGAGTGGGAAATTCACCAATTTAATTCAAATTTTTGGAGGATGTCGGCCTTTGAGATCTAAATAATGCTCAATTAGATGTTGATGCCTATATAAGCAAACTTTCAAGTCATTTTTATCAATCTAAGAAATTTGAGCAAGCATTCACAAGAGCAAATTCAGGAGGCAATTGTTGAGAATCTTCCACAAGAGCATTCAAGTTTCAAGAGCAAGTAAAGTTGAATTCTTGGAGCAGCATTAAAGTATTTTTGCAGGCCTTCAAGCTCACTTCCATTCAATACCTACCATTTTCAAGGGTTGATTATGGTTGTCTATGATGAATCATGATGGATTCTAGGTTGGGGAGATGTAACTAGCCATCAATCCAAGCTTAAGGACTTGTTTCCTAAGTGATTCCATCTTCCATTATCACTCTACATTCATCCTAAGGAAGGTATAAGCATCTTTAGGATTCATTTGAGGTGATTAGAGATCTCCTCAAGTGAGTCATTCATCTCCACATTTCTATTTTTGCACCATATTCTTGCACATTAGAATAGGATTGCATCATGTTTCAGATTTCTTAGTCTTAGACACACTTAAGACTAGGGTTTGCATGTTTATTCCATTATTTCCATCAAGGTTTAATTACATAACTAGGGGTTTGACCAAGGAAAACCCCCATAAGAAAATCAAGTTTATATTCTATTTTGCATGTGTTTTCATAGATTTGGATTCACCCAGATTGGTGAATGAGTCCCGATTGGTCAAAAGGTCAAATTTTCTAGTGTTTCAGAGTTGCTTCCAATCACCTCTTGATTTCTAGGTGCACCTCATTCACCTTTTTGCTTTAATGTTTTGTTTCAGTGGAATTTCTAAGTCATTTATTGTTAATTTGTATTGAATTAGTGCTTAGTATTGCATATTACATTTCATTATCTTTTCCAAGCTCAAGCTTGGTGGTGAACCCCTTATTAGATCATATTTAGCCCCTAGAACAACCCTCTTGTAATATCTATTTCCCCTTTGCAAATATATCTCAAGGGTTTTTTCTTAAGTGAAAGTGAAAATTTCCCTCTGAGGTCCTAAACCCTAGAAGGGAAGCAAACAATTTCCACCTTTTAGTTAGCATTTCCTAATTTTAGAAAAAAAAGAAAAAAAGTGGCCACTTAAGACCCCTTTTTGGCTCCTCATCTTTGTGCACTTACCTAGGCATCTTCTCAACAAGAGCTAATGTAGGGGATCTATTAACCAGATAACATGTAGTGGCAACATCTTCAGCCCATAACTTTTGTTTAAGGCTAGCTCCATAGCATACACAACCTTCTCCATCAACCTCCTCTTCATCCCCTCTGCAACTCCATTTTGTTGAGGGGTATATGGATTTGTCTTATGCCTTTCAATCCCATGTTCTTTATAGAACTTATCAAAATGTGTGGAACAAAACTCACTACCATTGTCAATCCTTAAACACTTAATCTTCCTACCAAGGCCTTAAACTCCTTAAACTAAATAAATATTTCAGATTTACTTCTGAGAAAATAAATAAATGTCCTTCTATTGTAATCATCTATGAAAGAAAAAAAAATACAAATTTTGATAACAAAGATACATTTACATGACCAAAAACATTAGATTACATATAGTCCAAAACCCTAGAATATTTGTGAAAATTATGATAAAATTGAACACAATTTTTCTTTCCATAAACACAATGTTCACAAAAATCAAACTCAATATTACAATCATCAAGCCCCTCAACAAGGCATTTATTTTTCAGGGTTCTCAAACCCTTTTCACCAATGTGACCAAGTCTTTGGTGCCAAGCATTGTATTCTCTGCAGGTAACTTCATCTCCAAAGAATGAGCACCCTTAGGTACCTAGAAGGCACAACCATTAGAAATGGATGCAACTTTATTCTTTGTTGTTGGTTCCAATAGTGGGGATAGTGACTTAGAAGTTTTTTTACTTCTTTTCCATAGAATAACTATTGCACCGAATCATGCAAGCATTCAGCTAAAGCAGAGTCTCCATTCAAATGCCCTTAGAAAGCACCATAGCTCCTCTTGTCATCTCACATCCTCCATTTGAGAAAACAGCCTGCACACCCACATCATACAACTTACTTACAAAAAGAATGTTCTATGCCAAACTAGGGATATGTGGGACACCATCGATCCCCTTCACTCTACCACTTGGAAATATTATCTTGACTCTTCCACAACCAACAATATTCAAGTGAGAGTCATCACCTAGGTACACCTTCCCACCATCACAACTTTCATACTTAGAGAACCAATCTTGATGCAAATTCATATGGAAAAAAAACACAAGATTTAATCAGCCACACATCTTGCAATGCATGCATTTCCAACGTAGTCACAAAGCCATCTACATCATGGGTATGTATAGGATCATGATGGGCCAAAAAGTGGCAATATGAAAAAAGTAGCGTTTTGCATTCACTAAGAAATGTGAAAATCCCAAGTTGACTTTTTTTGGGGGTGGGTGTCAGTACATTGCTCCATATCAATTCCCAAGCAAAAGTAATACAAATTGAATATTTGATTTGTTTCCATTGGGATGCCCAAAATGGTTTCTATGGCCCACAAATACGATATTTGATTTGAAAAACATTTCAAAATGTATTGTAACAGTAAGATTTTTCTTATAAATAGGATATTTTTTTTTTTTTGCACACATTGACCCAAGAGTAATTAGGAGGTGGAGGGTGGGCAAGAGAGAAAGGGAGAGATAGAGAGAGAGGAAAGGGAGAGAGATAGAGATAGAGAGAGGGGGGGAGAGAGAGAGAGAGAATTACGAGGGGGAAGAGAGGGCAAGAGGGAAGAAGGGAGAGGGGAGAGAGAGAGGAGAAGGGAGAGAGGGAAAGGAGATAGGATATTTGTGAGTGCCGATATTGTTGATTTGAAAGAGGAGATATGACCCAAGAGGAAAGAGGTGGAAGGGGGAAGGAGGAAGAGGGAAGGAAGAAGGAGGAGGAAGGGGGACAGTGGAGGGAATGGACAATGGAGGGTGGAACATAGGGCCGGGAGGCAGATGGCAGATGACTCCCATGGGCAGAGGGCCAGGGCAGAGGGCAGATGGGTCTAGGCAGAGGGTCAAGGGTTTTAAGGGTTGGCAGAGGGAGAGATAGAGGGAGTTAGTGAGTGAGAGAGACACTCTGAGAGGAGAGGGTAGAGGAGAGACTTGAGAGTGAGGAGGGAGAGAGATAAAGGAAGGAGGGTTATGGTAAAGGGTAAAGGGTTTGAAGGGAACAAGGGTTTAGGGGCTGGAGTGGAAGGAGGGAGGGAGGAGAGAGAGATGGTGGATGGAGGACACGGAGAGAGAGTGGGGGAGGAGAAGGAGAGATGGAGATAGGAAGATGAGGGATAGAGGAATGGAGGGAAGGATATATGTTTTATGCACAGCCGGCTATCAAACAATTTTATTATGCAAGCATGGCTAACCCTGGTTGGCTTATGCATATACACGGGCATGGCTGCCGTCACGACAGCATGCATCCGCCGGCTCAGGCCTCCGGCCGGCCGGCCCGCACCAGGCCGCGCAAACGGCCATACACGACATGGCTTTTACGGCTTAAGCATAAGGCATAACCCGCCACATGGCTATTAAGGCATGCACACCCATACGGTTGGGGTTATAGTGGCGGCTGCATATATGACAGAGTGGCGGCCAAGGAGAGCCTGGGCGCTGCTGCCTAGGCCTAGGCTGGCTGACAGAGGGAGGAGATTGAGGAGCCTTATATATAATCAAAGAGTGAGATGGACAGAGAGGGCCGGGAGAGAGGGAGAGGAGGGAGGGAAGAGAGACAAAGGGAGTGAAGGAAGAAGGGTAGAGGGTGAGGGTTTTATGGTTCATGGTTTAGGTTATGGGTAGAGGGGTTATGGGGTTGAAGGGCAAGGTTTTAAGGGATTGGGTGGTAGAGGGGTTATGGGTGAGGGGAGAGAAAGGGAGTGGAAAGGAAAGACGGAGAGAGGGAGTGGAGGAGGATACCAGAGAGAGGGAGAGAGAGTGAAGAGAGATAGAAGGAGAAGAAGGAATAGGGATTTATGGACATAGAGGGAGAGAGACCCAAGAGAGGAGGGGGGAGAGAGAGAGAGGGTAGGGTGGAGGGTGGAAGGAAGGAACAGTGGAAGGAAGGTGGTAGGGGAGATGGAGGAAGGAAGGAAGGAGAGAGACCGGAGGAGAGAGGAGGGTGGAAGGGTGGAGGCCTGTCCACATGGTTTTAGGGTCTTAGGTCAACAGAGGAGAAAGAGGAATGAGAGAGAGAGGAGAACTGAGAGGAGGAGTGGATATTCCTGAGAGAGAGGGAGAGAGGGTGGTTTATGGTGGGCTGAGACAGGAGGGAAAGGAGGGGGGAAGGAGGAAGGGAGAGAGAGAGAAAGAGATAATATTTAAATATTTAATATATTAGTAATATATATATATATACACATTAACTAAAATATAGAAATAATATTTAAATATTATACATAGTTCTATAAGAGATTATCATAAATTGTATATTATATATTAAATTATAAACTATGTTGTATATTATAAACTATATTACATTTTTTTAAATCATATATAAAATATATCGGACATCCAATTAAATCGAATCAGATATCTAATAATTCTGAAACAAACCTTACTACTTAGGGGTTAGCCTCGAGCTTGCTTTAGAATTTGGCTTGGACATGCCAATCCTAAGAAGTTAGCACAAAAAACATGTTAAACAACTTACCTTGCTTTTCTAGGCTTCGCCCATGTGGCTAATGACCTTTTTTTACCCAAGATTGATGAAACGAAAAGGGTTTCTAAAGTAGATTATCAGCTTTCCACCAATATAAATTATGCTTTACTTTGAATGTAATAAATAATTATTATTCATTTTCTATTTGAATTATGACTAAAGTCTCGATTGATAGGTTGATTGAAAAATATCTATAGCTTTCAAACGGTATCACATTTTTTGAATCCAAAACATGTGTCACATTCTATGCTTCACATACTAAAGGATTAAAAAAATTGAATTTCATGAAGTCTTGACTAAGTTAACGTGCTCAGACATACGAGTTTTTGTTTTTTTTAAAGTTGTAATAAAAAAATTCATAATTAATTATTACTTGAAAAAAAAATACAAAAAGAAATACACCACATCGAGACATGAGTTCTCTACTTATATATAAAATCTTATAAAAAAATATTATAATTTTATTGTGGTTAGGGTGGTCAAACAAACACCTACTTTTTTTGTCCCTGAAATTTAAGTACTACTGCACATTGAAATTTCAAATTTTTGCCAAATAGACTTTTTTAAAAAAATAAACCTAGTAGTTTAGAAACTACATTCAATTTGCTACAAATTCTATTCTTACATATTTTTGAAATAATTTAGATAACTTATTCAAATTTTTACATCAAGTTGTGTAACTCTGATTTTTCTGAATTTTCCTCTCAACTTAAGGGCTTGTTTTTTCCATGATAATCCTGCACATACCCTTATCCTGAAAGGATTTATCAGATTCACAATCAGATAATGTATTTTTTTCTTCTTTTTCTCCTCACAATCTTTGTGAAAGTGACCAAATTTTTTGCATTTCCAACATTTCGCCTTGGTCTTATTAGGAGACTTAGATCTCCCATAGGATTTGGATTCTAACTTCTCTTGTTTTTTGTTCTTTTTTTTTCCTTTTTCTTTTGTTCTTCCTCGAACCACTGGATCCTCCTTAGCCATTTCAAAATATTTTATCTGCATCTTTTCAAATAGCATTGATGCAACTACTTCATCTATCTTAAAGGTGGTAGTGGTACTTCCAATGGCCATGACAAGGTGGTCCCAAGAATCCAGGAGTGAGCACAACAAAGTCATGCAATGATCCTCCTCCATTTTCACACCAATAGAGTTCAAATGGGCAACAAGCATGTTGAATGCATTCAGGTGATCTGCAACAAATCCTCCTTCCTCCATCCATAGAGAATACTTCTTTCGTAGGAACAACTTATTTACCAAGTATTTAGCTTGATAAATATGAGCAATTTTCTTCCAAAGAAGTGCAATAGTCTTCTCTTCATGAACGTTTAGGAGTAATGAATCAGCTAAACAAAGTCTTATCAGACCCTTAGCTTTTCGATTCATTAGATCTCAATCTTCTTCTTTCATGCCCATTGGCATAGTTCTAGAAGTAATTGTCCACAAGTTGCGGTCTACAAGCATGTCTTCCATCTTGAGCTTCCACAACTCAAAGTTGTCTTTGTTAAACTTCTTTATCTCAAACCTACCGAATGTGCTTGTCATCTGCTTCCTACAATAGGGTCAACAAAAAAAATTGCAATAGGCTTCCACTTAAAATAAGATCAGTACAAAAAGCCCTTTAACCCACAATATGAAACAAAGATGATCAAGCTCTGATGCCAACTAAAAGGAAGCCAAGTATGCAAAAAAGCTTCCAACACCAATTTATTAGAGGAGAGAATGTGCAAATTTCTATAGTTCCAAACCCTTATTCAATTACAACAAAGAAGATGTGCATAAGAGGTAAACCAAATAACATCAAAGATACAATAAAAAACACATAACACCAAATATACAGGGGGAAAACCCTTTTGAGAGAAAAACCCCACTCCAAAAGCTTGAACAATGTATTATATGTAAACAAACGGTTACAATACACTTGTAGTGCAAGCTTTTACAGGAGTTTGACTATGGTACAATTTTTGAGTCAATTTGATAGCATAACGATATCTCACAATAACATCATACAACTCCAAAATACAAGTGCTCAATATATAGGAGCTTACAATGCATAAATTAGACATTTCTAAATCAACAGCCAAAGGCTAAAGATGCAACATGGAAAACACCAAAGCCACTACACATGCATAACAGTAAGTTTTCAATTGTCATTTGTCACCACATGCAAGACTGCAACTGTCAATTGTCACTAAACCTGCACATGCAAAACTTGCGCTTGCCAAATAATAGTTTTGCACCTTGAAAGCTCACATTCCATACAAACTCAACACGGAAATAGAAAATGCCTTTATGCACAACTCCACTGTTAAATTCCCATTGACTCCTCAAAAATAAAAACTCAAGATTATAACTTCACAAGACAATATAAGAAGTTTATCATCATTAAATATTTAAATAATCAATTATATGAAAAAGAAAAAAAAAAGAAAAAACAAAGGGTTGAGACACCTTCATTTTCCTAACAATGAAACAGCAAGCACGTGCGCTAATTGTTTGACACAATGCCTAAAATATGTATGATCGTCCATAATACAATTATTACATGAGGCGCAATACAATTATCCATAGTACAGCCCGAGTTGGCCTAATGGTGGAGAACTTGTACTCTTGAAAGAGAGGTCACAAGTTCAAATCCTGCAGGGGGTAAGGTATGTACACCTCATATTGTGGAGCACGAGTTAGGTGCCTCCCTCAGATTGGGAGTATGAGGAGTCCCATATATACTATAAGCTGTCTGTAGACCCAAAAACAGATTGCCCGGTATTCGTGGACTATAAAAGAATATTTATTTTTTATTTATTTTTCAAAGAAACTTTAGAAGCTTTCAAAGAAAAACAAGTGGCAGATTTGAAAGCCAATGCCACACGGTTGACAATATCTTCCAATTGACGCCAATATGGAGTATCTAAAACAAGCTATGACCATCCATCAAAGCACGAAAGATAGAAAATTTTTGTCGAAGGTTTTGTAATTACGGTGCCCAAGTTGACATGTATGCGAAATGTTGAATCATAGAAATGGCACGTGAACTGTTTGAAATAATGCCTCAAAGAAATGTTATCTCCTGGTATGCCACGGCTGCAGGGTATTCACAAAATGGAAATATTAAAATGTCTTTAGAGATTTTCAAACAAATGCAATTTGCAGCTGTCAAGCCTTGCCAATCTCCATCCACAGTTCGTGGCATTCACAAAGACAATTTGGTTTTTACTCTTGCTAGATTATTATAGACCTGCGTGGAAGGATATTTGTGTATAAGTATTCCTGTACTTGTGACGGCCTTGGCATACATGCATGCAGAATGTGGAGGCTTCTACAGAGGCACGTGAACTGTCCGACATATTGCCTCAAAGAAACGTGGTTTCATGGGCTGCATTGGTCGCAGCATAAACTCAAAATGAATTTGTTCAAAAGGCTCTAGGAACTTTCACGCATATGCAATTGGCAGGTGTAAATCTAAATTCCACAACCCTTGCCAGCATCATCCCTGTCTGCGCCAAAATAAGATACAGGAATTTTGAAGTGCTATAATTGTAACTGCCGTGGTACACATGCACACAAAATTGTGGATGCATACACAAGGCACGCGAGTTGTTTGACAAAATGCCTCAGCGAAATGTGGCGTCATGGTCCGCAATGATTCCAGGATATACACACGATGAATTTATCGAAAAGCCTTACAAAACATTCGAGCCAATGCAATTGGCTGGGCATAGACAATGCACGAGAATTGCTGGACAACACGCTCCAAAGATATCTCATCTCATGCAATGTCGTGGTTGCAGGAACTGCATAAAATGGATTTGTTAAAAAGGCTTTAGGAAATTTTGACCAAGAGTAATTGGCTGGTGTAATGCCAAATTCCTCAACGTTTTCCAGCATATGCAAAGTGGGAGCAATGGACAGGGTTTAAACATCCATCAAAGCATAAAGCATCGATGATTATTAAACGGGGAAATTGTTTTAGTTCTTTTGCTCTAAAGCAAAATCGAGGGCCGTGTTTTGCAGAAGTATGGTTAAATTGCAAAGCAAAGCTATGCTATTTTAATGATTATATGTGTACAAAACGTATTTGTTGATAAGGCTTTAGAAACTTTCAAGCAAATGAGGTTCGCTGGAATAAAGCCAAATTCCACCAAATTCCATAACCTTACTTGAACCCTCACTGCCCGCACCAATATGGGAGTATTGAAACAGCGGATGGGAATCATTTAAAAGTATAAAAGAATGAGGACTGTGTCAGATAACAATTGCAATTATTTTGACAGGAAAGTCTGCAAAATACAAGGTAAGACAACTCTTGACATTAATTCGCACCTTTTTTTGAGCAATTGCCAGTTACATTCAAAATGATGCAAGATGAAGATGTCGGCATACGGTAAATTCACCGACAGAAAATTCATCGTCAATAATTCATCGTGGGTTAATTTTCTGTGGCAGTGAATTCTGGTGGTGAATTTTACTTGAGACGAATTTGTCAGGGGTGAATTTTCCGTTGATGAATTGTTGGCGGTGAATTTTCTAAAGATGTCATTCCACACCTACAACCCATGGAGCACAAAGCAGACATGATTTCTTCCCTCAGCCTGTGCCTGCGAAGCCGCGAGGTTAGAACTGTATGCAAAATGTGGAAACATAGACATAGTGTGTAACCAGTTTGGAAAAATGTCTCGAAGAAATTTTGTGTCATGGAATTATCTAATTGGAAGTCATGTGTTGAATGGACATTTGATGCAGTTGCAACCAATATCATAGTACTTTTAAATCACGGAATGAATGTAGATTTTACACAGCCATATACCAATGCAAGGCTAGTAATCATGGTACCTATGAAGATTGCAAAGTTTTCTAATCGGGTTGTCAGGAAACCATTCACATTATCCATGTGGTTGACAATAATAGCATTTATCATTCTTATTGCTATTCTTCTTTGGATATTCGAACGGGATGAGAACAAATTTTTCACTGGGGAAACTATAAAGAAATTGAAAATATCTCTTCCAAGGAAACTGCTATTCACAGGAGGGAGATGTTAGTAGAGTATAGAATTTCATTCAATACAAAGATTCAGGCAAGGCCGAGAGTAGACCACTGCCCACAAGATAGGGGTTGGTGGGCCCTCCCTTTATTCAAAGATTGAACGTTCTCTAGGGGCCATCGATAGAGGAGTAGGGCAACGTCATATCCTCCTAAGTTCCGGGTTGGGTTGGGAATAGATGAGATCGAGCAGGAGAATATGCAAATGGAAATGATTTGCAAAACCAATGACTTTGGAGGAGCGCTTGGGAGATGTTATTGGTGATCCCAATTCAAGACATGATCAAATCAATTGATGCATTGATTCCATTGACATAATTGTTTTAATATGTGAAGGGATGATCTAAATTTGTGCTTCTCATACAATGCAAATTGTTAGTTTTATGTGACTTATTAGTTCTTAGTTATCTTTTTCGTAAACATGACCTACGTCACTTTTTGTATCAAAAAGTTAAAAAGTGAACCTCATTTCCATAAAATTTGGTTTTGGGAAATTCACCGTCAAAAATTCACCAAAAATTCACCACGGGAAAATTCACCGTCATGACAAATTCACCTCAAAGAAAATTCGTCACATTAAAAGTTTGCGATTAATTTCTTCATGGCGATGAATTGCTGGTGGTAAATTTTCCTTGAGATGAATTTGTCATGGCGGTGAATTTTCCCACGGTGAATTGTTGGCAATGAATTTTCTAACCAAATAAGGTTCATTATTTTTTACCATGTTGTATTTCAAAAAGATGGTTTAAAAGTAGTTATGAGTTGGTTACAAGGTAGTTATCCAATGAAGCCTATAAATACAAGGTTATTTCAAATATAAAGAGGAGGACTTTTACAAAGATGAAACTTTGGAGAAATTTTGACATAAACTTTTTTATGACATTTGGTTTGACACTTTGTACTTAAGAGGTTTTTGGAATTGTATAATTTCAAAAAGATGATCAAGAATGCATTTAGTTTGTAGGTCCTAAATGTGTTTTGATTTAAATTATTATTGATTTCTCATACACTAAATTGGTAACCCCTTTGTGTAATCATGATATCCATTGGTCATTTATATGTGATTTATGAAGTGCAAGCATACCTTGGTATCTTGGTTTGAATGTGTTGAAGTAACTTATCGCCTTGTATGTTGAGGTTTGTTATCCTTCTTTCATTGTCATTGCATATTGAAATATATACATTATCGTGAAATCCCCTTTGTAGCGGTTATCATTCATGAAGTCTTATTTGGTATTCATATGTGTACCAATATAGTCTTTATTGTTTAGCTCTCTTTAGTTTTCTTTCTTTCCTCCTTTATGTACTTTAAGGTTAAAAGTACACAAAAAAATCCTAAAAACCCTATCATACGAGGGAGCTTCCCCTCTCAAATGTTGAGGAATATTTCCTTTTCACATGCAATCTCTCCAACTATTGGAGCGTTATTGTCACTTTCCATTGGGTGAGCTAGGTGTTATTTCAAGTGCCAATTCGCTTCCCAACAATGTGCTAATAAATTTGATATGCATGTATTGTGCATCAAGGTTCACCTAGTGTGAAGCTCAATCGAGTTTATTGAGCAAGCCAATAGGTATCTTGAGAAGGTCAATCCACTTAATATTCAAGGTGGTTGAAAGTTCCAGGTGATATATATCCTTTAGCCTAAACCATGAGAATATAGGTAGTGATTTCCATTATTTCTCCCAATCCATGAGCATACAAATAACATGATTTGTACCCTAGTCTTTACTTATACTTGTTTGTCTCTACAAGCATAGACCAACATATGATATGTGAATAACACATGATCAAACCTGCAACTATAGAACAAGAATCTAAGATAGAGACCCACAACCTTAATTTTTTTATGATTGATGACCATTGGTAACTAGAAACCCATCAAATTAAATGTACGGGAAGACACAACTATTCATTATAGACTATTTTTTTTCATATCATCTTTTACCCTTATGTTGCATTAGCAGAGAAAGGAGGGAGAACCCACCAAAATTTTAACCCCTAGTCACATGGTATGGTTATGTGAGGGATAAAATCCTATAATTCCTACTAGTGAGGACTCAACTTCAACCTTCTCTCCATCTTGATTTTCCAAAGGAATTTTTTAATTGTGTGAAGTGCAATTGAAATAGGAAATACAAGGAAATAGAAAAACTATTGTAACTTTTGATTGGAAACTCCAAATTGGGTGTAATTTTTTTATCTATGAATAATATTTTATGTCTAATCCATTGTAAATTTCATAACACTAAAATTATAAAGGTTTTTTTTCATTTTATTATACTTATCTATGAACTAAACATATAAAATGACAAATTCCAAGGTGGTCTCAAATATTGAATCAAGGGGAGGTGTTGTGTCTTGTGTCTTGAGCACTTTCTAATTTCCTTCTATAAATAATTTATTAATTTCCTTTCTAAACAAATTCACCTTAAGCATGGATTCAAATTATATTGGTATTCCTTTAACACCCTTTAATTATCATGATTGAAAACTAAAAGTACAACCTATGCTAAAAATTGAAGGTTGTGTATGGTAACAATGGGTATCAAGAAATAACCTACTATTGAGGAAGATAAATAAAAGTGGTTTAATAAGTGTGAACAATCCTTTGGATTCCTATGTATTAATGTATATCTTGAACTTGTTTGTCATGTTGAATCTTTGAACACAACAATGAATTTTGGCTTGCATTAGAAAAACTCTTTGGGAAGGTGGATGAGATAAAATTTCATGAGTTGGAAAATGATCTCGTAACTTTGAGCCCTGATATCTTTGACACCCTCTGAGGAATTCTTCATTAAGTTCAAATCACTAAGGTTGTAGTTGAAATAATATAGAATAGAAGAAAATCAGGATCAACTTGTTCTTTCTATACTCTCCAAACTAGGTCCTAATTATTATATGTTTGTATCTACCTTTTTCTCCACCAAAAGGGCTCTTGGAACTATGTGGAAGATGTCTTCTCTAGATAACTTCATTGTTGATTTCACTAGGGAATAGGATAATTTAATACATATGCACAATTTTAAGTCTTTAAAACCTCAATCCATTTTTATCAAGAATGGGAAACAATGGGCTTAAAACAACAAAGGGAAGAAACAAAACACTGAAAAAGAGGAGACTAAGAAAGATAAAAGGTTAGAATCCTCCAAAACCATCGCTAAAACTTCTTCAAACCAAGGGAAACCTAAGAAAGAAAAAGTAAAATAAGTGTTCCTATTGCAAGAAACTCATGTACATGATGAGAATAAATGTATGAATAAGAAGATTGACCACCTTTCACATCTTATTGAAATGAACAACTTAAGGGTTCCTCAATCTAGAAAACAATCTTCATTAACTCAAGAATCTACTAAGGAAAATAAAAAAGGTAAAGCGAAATATAATAGAAAGGCTATAGTTTTTACTAAATCATCGTGATCAAATATGTATTGGATCATTGATTTAGGGGCCTCACTCCAAATGGGTTCTTCATATTTCAATATTTATTTTCCTTAGAGCTTTATAGTACATCTTCCATCACTTTAGGTGATGAAACTCTAGTAGTGGTGGTGGGGAGATTTTTGTTGAAGGTGAAGGTAGAACATTCACGATTCTTCTATGCATCTTCACTTTTAGCATTGGATTATCAAATTACCCATCTAGGGAAGGGCATAAAAATTTATTTTTCTCTAGACATAGTTGATGTTAGAGATTTGTATAGCAAAAAATTATTATATTTGGGAAGGGAAGCTCACCAAGCTACGTTATACACCTTATCACACTTTGCACTTGATATTTCCCCTATACTATTTCTTGCGCATTCAAATGGAGTTAGAAAAATATGAATTAGTTTTTCCACCTTAACTACTACTACCTTGAGTAGCTCAGACAATGGTCACAGGGTTTCCTAGAGTTAGATTCTCTAGGATCTATGTGAGGTTTGTACCCTTAAGAAGCATATTAAAGAGAATTTTTCCAAATGAAAATCATGTAGGGTTACATAAGGTTTTGAGTTTTTTCATAGTTGTGTACCAGGGGTGTTTCCCCATTTCCCTATTTATCTTTCACCAAGGCTAGGTATGTTCTCACTTTCATAGATGAATTCTCTAGATACACATGGCTCAACTTCCTTTAGCAAAAATATAAATTATTCCATAAGTTTCAAGCCTTATGGGCTCTTATTTAAAAACAATCAAGGAAACTCATCAAGGTTCTTGAAATAGATAACAAGGGTGAGTATGTGTTGATTAACAAATTATGCACTGTTTGAAATTTTAAAATTTTAACTCTATTGCCTAACTTCAATGTAAATCACCAACCAACAATTGGGTAAATTATTTCCATGTGAAATAGTTTCCCTCTAAATTTTATGAGGTACAACTCCCTCTTTTGATATATAATATATTCTCTTTCAAATTTTAAGATTTTAAATGTGGGTATGCTTTTAATCGGAAAGGAGGAAAGGTATAAAACTGAAATCAAAATTTTAAAAATTATTGTCACTGAGTTCCATTGAATAAAATTTGTTTGTGAAAGAAATTTAGCATAGAAACTAGTTGTATTCCATAAAATATCAATTAATAACTTTATCTATCAAAGATAATTTTGAAACTGAAATAGACTCAATCATCATGGATGATTCTCACATTCACACATAAATGCAATAACCAAAATGAATCAATCACAACACACATACCATAATAGATGTTATTCAATCAAATGTAATTCATATTATCTACTCATAGACATACAATTTCAGCTTCGATTATCTTTTCTAATTATTTTCCAAAACTCGCTAAGAGATTCCATTTGGTCACATCATAACATACGTAGCATCAAAAATTGTCACCCTTGACAATTTCACACTACCTTGACACCCTATTTTTCCCATAACTTTAATTATAATGACAATTTACCAATTTTATAATTGGATTAATAAAATATATTTAATTCCCCATCATCCCTATAAATTCGAGCTAAAAATTAGCTCTCAAACACTTACGCCATTTTGGGACTCATTCGCCATTCAATGGCGTCATTGTCCTCGAGGCAAAATTTTGAATGTTTGAAATTTCAATTGGTGGGCTTTAATGATTTGAAAATGGCCCCAAGTTGGCCCCTACCCAAAATGATTACTTAAAATGCATATAAAAGCATGTTTTCCTCTCATTTTGAGCAATTAGAAATCAATTTTATGATGAAGGAAGCAATTCATGAAAGGAGAGAAAGTTGAACATCCTATGATCAATCAAGGGAAATCAAGAGTAGATTTGTAAATATTAATACAACAATTCAAGATCCAAGAATCATGTGAAAGTGTATGTGAGTTCATGTTTTCATGTTTTCACATTTGTGAAGGCTAACCCTTGTTGCAGGTCTCTAAGCAATTCAAGCAAACAAGATCCAGGACCTTGAAGTGATGTGCATGAATCTAGTACTTCAAGGAAGCCATTGAATGATGGTGAGTTGCAAAAATTTGTTGATTCATCATTCCTTCCTATCATTTATCATTTCTATCATGACATTAGCATTGTGGAAGTAGAAACACCAACACAAGGTTTGACTAAGGCAAGCCCCTAAATGGCTCAACCTTTCCTCTCTCTTTGAACGTGCAAGTTGTAAGTTTGGAGAGGATTGAATGAAGTTTTAATTTCAATCATTTATTGTTGCATTCATGACCCTACACCTTGTCCAGCTATGAAAACTCACTTACAGAACTTTTCGACAATGATCCAATAAATTTATAGGCGGGAATTGGGAGATCATATTTGACAATAGAGGACTATGAAAATAAATCTAGGACACCCCTATAAAGATAGAGATTCTCTTGGGTGCCTATGTCCTCCTATTTTGACCGATACCAAATTTTTAGGACAAGTACACAACATTCTACCCTTCCCAGGTTTTCCTACAAATCTTTGTTATAGTTTGTCAATTATCAAAAGCTTAAATTTTTCATATTAGCTCACATAGTCTAATTAGGTTAATCAAAGAAAATCAATTCCAATCCACCCCAAGACCCTAAAAGATACAGATCCACATCTTATTGGCTCACCTTCTTGGTTGAAATTCAATCTAAATTCCTTGTTGATCTCCATCTTTATGAAACCCTAGAAAAAGAAAGAAATTAATCCTAGGTTTTATACATTAAACTTAGGGTTCCCTTTTTCTATGTTACATTTTAGTGAACCTGACATTTTGACATAAGAAACCTTCTAAAATTTGAAGTAATTCAACCCTAGATCTAGGTTTTGCATTGTATTATTTTGTATTTGGGTGATCCCACAATAGTGGTTTACATTTTTGGCCAAACTAGACACTAATTTGTTTTTAGCTAAATCTTCACATTCATGCACCTATAGCAATTAAACCGTGAGGAATTTGAAGATGATGCAAACTAGAGTCTTGTCACATTTTTTCTGTAGATTCTAAAAATATTTTTTTCAAAATTTTTGGAATCAGATTGCACTTCTTTTTCAATCTCCCACGAAAATTGGTTTTTTTCAAAAAACAAAATTTTAAAAAAGTGACGCACACATATAACGCATAAATTTTTTTCCTTGAAAGATAAAATTCTAATTATTTAAAATTTAGATTTGTAACTCTGATATCTAGTGCTTCCACTTGGTTAGATAGTTTTTTATTGAACATTTTTTCTTTAATCAAGTTTCAAAGTCAAATAAATTACAATTCAGACATAACGTGACCGTATAACACAACTTTTACTGTATGTATCGAAATTCTTTCTTTTTTTTTTGTTGGATCAAGGATTCCAATATCTGGTGCACTCATATTTAAAAAAAAAATTGATAATCTTCTATTTTTTCGTGCATGCAGAACAAAGAGTTTTGTTTTCAGTGAAAAACCTATATTTAATAAAACTTAAAAAACAAATAGATAATATAATCAAAACATATTAATATTATATTCATTGGATTGCTTATTTTGAGGGCAACCTTATACCAGTTGGGTTTATGAGATCTCCATTTTCATTCTCAAATCGAGCTTCGAAGTTGAAAATTTTGACCAATTTTGGTGCCTGAGAAGATGTGGGTGAAAATAAGTGGGTTCGGTTGAACAAAAAATTAATGTTCAGTCGAATAGGGGTTCGACCGAACTAGTGTTTGACCAAACACATTTAACATACAATAAAAATTAGATTTGAATGGGGTTCGGTTGAACATTCTAAAAATGTTCAGTTGAACCCCCTCTATTAAAAATTATTATTTAATATTCATATAAATATAAATTATATTCTTTTTAAATTATGACTTGAGAGAGAGATATGGAGGGAGTGGGATAGAAAGGGAGAATGGGGGTAGGAGGGAGAGACTTGAGAGAGAGG
>VDFB02271358.1:1265056144-1265104842 GCA_007258455.2 Sequoia sempervirens
TAGGAAAGTAGCCAAGAGTTATTGTTCTTTTGTCAAGAGGGATTCTACATAGAATGTTATGTGTGGCATTTCTTCTAATCCCAAGTTGACCGGATTGCACTTTTTTTCCAGAACTGCTAACTTGTCTAGATCAATGGTACTAAGAGGAAGATTGAATCATTCATCCTCCAATGCCTTAGAGAGGTTTTCACCATCGAGTACATCCTTTATTTTTACTTTTTTCAAGTCAGAGAGTACCATAGTGTGGTTTTCACTCAAAGACCTAGAGATTATTCTCAAATTCTCACTTTTGTGACTGAAGGATTCAATCATTTCCCTGTAATAGGTGTGTGTGTCCAGTATGATGTCAAATCTAGATTTTTGATCTCTACATGGTATAGTATCTCGTAATCCCATGAATTTTGAGAGTGCCTCATCATTTTCGAATGTATCTCGAACTGGTGGTCCTCGTTGGTCATAATCGATGAGTTGTGGATATACTAAGTTTATCTCATGGGTTTGGTTGTTTGACTCAAAAGACAACATACTAATCATGAGAATAGAGGAATCCTTGAATAGCATTGGTAAATCAGTTATGGGATCTTCCTTATCACTACTACACACATCAGTTATGTCGAAGGTAAAGTTATCTATGACTCGAACTATGGAACGGATAATCGAAGAGCGGTTGTTGATAACTGAGTGGGAGTTTTGACTGTTTTAACCAAGGCACCTTTGCCAAGTATGGTTACCTTCAGAGGGGTACATATGAGGCAAGGATTTCTCATGTGCTTCTTAGGAATGAGTGGTACTAGAAGACCACTATCATTCTGTCCAAGTTTCTTATTTTTTTTATAGCCCATACCAAGCATCATTTGCAGCCTTCGCTACTATCATCCATGGGTAGATCAAGTGTGGGCCTTTCATCTTGGTGCAACAAGCTTGATATGTCTTTTTCATCTACCACTTCTCAACCTAGGTCTCCCCAACATTTGAATCTAGAAGGGTCTACTCTGAAGGTTTGAGATGATGTTTCAACTGGTTGGGGTTGCCCATGAGACCTAGGAGATTAATGTAACTCTGCTATTATGAAAGAAATTTTCTTCATTTTGTAATCCCCACACCTGTTGTCTTGTACAATGACTTTGATTTTGGAGATATCAGGGATGGTGGGTGTCTTTGTCTCAAAAGTGGAGGCTAAAGTAGCTAGGTTCTATATATGGATTTGAAGGGACTTCATCATTATTTGGGACTTGGAGGATTTTATAGTATTTTTCTTTTGGGTTCTTGCAGTAAGAAAAGGGCTCAGGATCACCATAGATCACGACCTCTATTTTGATATGGGAATTTGATGCACTGGTGGAAGGTAGATGCAACTACTTGCATCCCATGGATCCATAGACGCCCTAGGATAATTTTATAAGGTAAATCAAGGTCAAGAACCTGGCATGTGGTTTCCATGATGCCTAGCCCTACTTGAATAGGAAGCTAAATAGTACCCTGAGACACTCTTTCCTAATCAACATATGCTCTAATTGTGATACCCTTACCTTTTTCCATAGCATCCTCAGAGAATCCCAGATTCTTTATTAGTTTGAGCGAACATATATTTAGACCTACACCCCCATCCACCAAGACCCTTTTCAATTTATTTTTATGAACCGGGACTTCAAGGTGGAGTGTACGATTGTAAGATGGTTGGGTGGGAAAATCCTAATCATAAAATGGTAGGAGATATGGGGTGGTGATGTTTCCGACCATAAATTGGAATTGGTCAACATCAAGATCTGCAGAGATGATGGATGAAGCTAATGTGTCCTCAAGGATCTTTCTATGTGTGAGAAAAAATTTCAATAACTCCATGATGGAGATTTGAGTGGTAGTTCTTTTCATCTGATCGAAGACATTGTAGTCATCGGGGACGGATTTCGGATTTGAGGTGGATTGACGTAGACCCAAGGTGGAAATAAACTTGAAATGACAAATAACAGATGGTCAACCCAAATTTTAAAGAAAATCAAAAGAACTTCACAAATCCACTTGTTAGATGCACTCTTTCCACCAACACAGCCAAATAGCTTCAAGGGACTTTTCACCCAACTTTTCCGAAGTAATTTCCAAATAAATAATGGATTTAGACACCCATTAAGGACTTACACAACATACTTCAATATCAGATATAACTCCTTTGGACCAGTTTAGACTTCCAATACACCCACCATGGGAAAACAAGGAAAAT
The DNA here is from genome assembly GCA_007258455.2 of Sequoia sempervirens. Taxonomy (NCBI): domain Eukaryota; kingdom Viridiplantae; phylum Streptophyta; class Pinopsida; order Cupressales; family Cupressaceae; genus Sequoia; species Sequoia sempervirens. Next base: position 1,265,058,363 of record VDFB02271358.1, read on the forward strand.
AGGTCAATTTAACAAAGGAAGTACCCTTCAAACTTATCCAATCATCTTGAAACCTTGGGGAAGAAAATTAAATGGCTCAAAACCAAGGATTCCAAGTTTTTAGGCCTCTATGACACCTCTAACACGCTCAAACACAAAACCCTCCTTAACTTGCCTCAAAACTAGGGCTTCTTGAAAACTAACCTTCCAATCACTTCCAGAACTTTCTCATTGACTCTACACCATTAGGAAAACATATTTAGTCTATCCCAACTCAAAAAAATTCCCCTCATTAAGGCAGATCTTCTGCTGCTATACCCTAGCCTCCAACTTCAAGCACTTTGCATTGTGAAATCTTGGTGTACACCTCAATATTATTCTTCCCTGCACATTAGTTTGTTAAATATGTATGTTACATGTTAGGAATGATCCATTTCATAGGTCACAGCAGCATTCTACCTTGAAATGGATCAATCATCCATGAAAACCACCAAAACTAGTGAAATTTATGTGTTATTCCTGAGGACAGTCAGCAATATGTTACAAAAATTGATTCCTAATGTCTATCAGATCATTCAAAAGGTTAATTGAAAGTAAATACAGGTTCTTAAACCATCCAATTGATTATAAATTCAAAAGGAATCAATAGATCATCAAAAAAACTCAAGAAAATGCAAGAAAACTGTGTTTTTTTCACTATTTCCTGTAACAGTCTGTACAGTCACTTCTCCAAACACCCAACCTCCATAAAAATGATCATTTTGGGGTTATAGATCAATCCCCCAACTGATCCAACTGATTTGGATTGATTACAATGCATAATTACCTCTAAAACACCTAAAACTCCTTTTCCCGCCTAAAGTGGATTTTTGAAAATTTGAATTTCCAAACTCTTATTCTATTAATTCCTATTAACTAGAAACCCTTCCAAACTATTAAATAATTATTATTCAACCTTATTGACATGATTAAAAATTTATAAACCTATCTAGACCCCCTGGGACATTATTGATCCACTTACAAGCTTTTTTGGTCCTATGGTCCTTTCAAGACCTTTACGACTTTTGATATTCCCATTACATCTATTCATCCCAAATTCCATTATAGGCTCCAAGATACCATAATTGATGTTTTGATTTGATGGAAAGGCCCTCCTGACCCCTGCACACTTCTAACCTTTGAAGAACTCTTTGAAGGCCTTGGGTGCTCCTGCACCATTCTCCCCAAGAAAAAAAGATTTCTTTCCCCAAGAAGTGTCCCATGTGTTTCCACCAAAAGACCCCTTGCTCTCATATGTTTTCATCTTCCAATGAGAGGGTATGTAGTCTCCCAAAGTCACTGTCTTCCTCTTCTGCCAATCTGCACTCTTGACAAAATCAAAACATGGATTAGTGTGTCCTCTTTGCTGTTTAAGATGAGTCTGTCCCTGTGCCCTGTTTCTGCCTTCATTCCCCTGATTTCTTGGTGAAAGAACTCCATCTCTATTACCTTCAACTATAGTGTATGCAATATTCCCCACCTTAATATTTTCCAAGTCCCACAAATTCTACTTTTTAGGACTGTATCCTTCACAACCCTGCTGCAACTTGTCTTTTTTCAACCTACCAATGTCTTCCCCTATCTTACCCTGCTCATTTACCTGCAAATGCTTCTCAAAACAGATCATAAGACTTTCATTTGACTACTCCAAAGGCAAAGGAAAAGGCACTAACTTGTATCTAACTGCATCCTTATGCACCAAATATGTGTTGTGAAAACCATCATGCAATGTCTGCCTAGTATACTGCCATGGTCTCCCCAAGATGATATGACCACAAGTCATTGGAATGACATCACAAAGCACCCTATCATGATATGATCCAATTGAGAAGTCTACATAAGCCCTCTTACAAATCTCTACATGTTGTCTTTGAGTTACCCAAGTGGCCTTGTAGGGAGTAGGATGATCAAATGTTTCAATCCCTAACTTGGTTATCATATCAAGTGAAACTAAATTGCTATGTGACCCTGAATCTATGAGCAATCTGCGGATCTTACCATGACTCAAACAATTTTTTTTGAAAATAGTTACCTTTGGCTCTTGATGAAGTCTTTCTCCTTGCTTGATCATAAGAAACTCACCATCAGTCATAGGGTCTGCCATGAATGTTTTTTATTCCTCCTTCTTGTCTTCTTCTTCTTGTACCAAGTTAGCTCTCCTATCTCTGCCCTTGTCAGCTTGTTCCCATTTAAGACACTTGAAGGAAGGATGCCCTGGTTCATTGCAATTGAAGCACCTACCTGTGAATGGTCCTCTACCTTCTCCAAATCTACCTCCTCCTCTAGGAGTGTATCCTCCTCTTGGATCAGAAAATACCTCTTTACCTTTGTCATTGCTGCTCTTGTCATTGCTACCTTGTCCTTGTTCTCTATTACCTCTGCCCCTGTTTGAACTACCTCCTCTTCCACCATTGCTTGACCTTTCTTGCTTCCTCTTCACCTTTTCTTCTGCTCTAATGGCCAACTAAAAACATTCTCCTAATGTCCTTGGCAATTGCAAACCAATCTCATCTTGTAGATTGTACCTCAAGCCATCGATATACCTGGCTATTTTCTCATCCTCTTCTTCATAACCTCCTCTAATGCTAAGCTTGTGAAATTTCTTAGTATAGGACATCACATCCATGTCCTTTTGTCTCAAATTCTGCCTCATCCTTTTCACATGAATGGTATAATCAGATGGTAGGAACTACTCTTTGACCAAACTCTTCATCCTAGCCCATGTAGAGACTTTTCCCAATCCTCTAGCCATCCTATCATTCTGAAAACTAGTCCACCATGTCAATTTTGTGCCTCTCAACTTAGTTTTGGAAAATTTAACCTTCCTCTCTTCATCCATCTCCTCAAACTCAAAATAGTTTTCTAAGGCATCAAACCATCCCAACACCTCTTCACTATCCATCTTCCCTTGATAGATAGGCAAGTCTATGTGACTCTTTCCTCCATGACCTTGTACTGCCTTCAACAATCTCAGTAACCTCCTTTCCTCAGGGTCTTCTATCTCATCTACTGCTTGTTCTTGATTTACCCTCACATGCTCTTCATCTTCATCATTGTCTTCTTGGTCTTCTTGGTCTTCTCTCTCCCTACTCCTCTCAAGGTTATTTATCCTTGGTTGCATGGTCTCTCTCTCCCTTCTCCATTTCCTTTCTTATCTTGCTCTGGCCTACTCTCTTGCTGCTTCTTGTTCCCTTCTTTCTTTTCTCTCCCTTTCCAATATTTCCCTTAACTCCTCCAACTCTCTTGCCAATTGATTTTTAGGTGCCATTGCTGATTTTTCAATCCCTAAAGGACCTACTTACTGCTCTGATACCACTTTGATAAAGACCCAAGGTGGAAATAAACTTGAAATGACAAATAATAGATGGTCAACCCAAATTTCAAAGAAAATCAAAAGAACTTCACAAATCCACTTGTTAGATGCACTCTTTCCACCAACACAGCCAAACAGCTTCAAGGGACTTTTCACCCAACTTTTCCAAAGTAATTTCCAAATAAATAATGGATTTAGACACCCATTAAGGACTTACACAACATACTTCAATATCAAATATAACTCCTTTGGACCAATTTAGACTTCCAATACACCCACCATGGGAAAACAAGGAAAATAGGTCAATTTAACAAAGGAAGTACCCTTCAAACTTATCAAATCATCTTTAAACCTTGGGGCAGAAAATTAAATGGCTCAAAACCAAGGATTACAAGTTTTTAGGCCTCTATGACACCTCTAACATGCTCAAACACAAAACTCTCCTTAACTTGCCTCAAAACTAGGGCTTCTTGAAAACTAACCTTCCAATCACTTCCAGCACTTTCTCATTGACTCTAAACCATTAGGAAAACATATTTAGTCTATCCCAACTCAAAAACATGCCCCTCATTAAGGCAGATCTTCTGCTGCTATACCCTAGCCTCCAACTTCAAGCACTTTGCATTGTGAAATCTTGGTGTACACCTCAAAATTCTTCTTCCCTGAACATTAGTTTGTTAAATATGTATGTTACATGTTAGGAACGATCCATTTCACAAGTCACAACAACATTCTACCTTTAAATGGATCAATCATCCATGAAAACCACCAAAACTAGTGAAAATTCTGTGTTATTCTTGAGGATAGTCAGCAATATGTTACAAAAGCTGATTTCTAACATCTATCAGATCATTCAAAAGGTTAATTGAAAGTAAATACAGGTTCTTAAACCATCCAATTTATTATAAATTCAAAAGGAATCAATAGATCATCAAAAAGACTCAAGAAAATGCAAGAAAACTATGTTTTTTTCACTATTTCCTGTAACAGTCTGTACAGTCACTTCTCCAAATGCCCAACCTCTGTACAAATGATCATTTTGGGGTTACAGATAAATCCCCCAACTGATCCAACTGATTTGGATTGATTACAATGCATAATTACCTCTAAAACACCTAAAACTCCTTTTCCCGCCTAAAGTGGATTTTTGAAAATTTGAATTTCCAAACTCTTATTCTATTAATTCCTATTAACTAGAAACCCTTCCAAACTATTAAATAATTATTATTCAACCTTATTGACATGATTAAAACTTTATAAACCTATCTAGACCCCCTGGGACATTATTGGTCCACTTACAAGGTTTTTAAGTCCTATGGTCCTTTCAGGACCCTTAGGACTTTTGGTATTCCCATTACATCTATTCATCCCAAATGCCATTATAGGCTCCAAGATACCATAATTGATGTTTTGATTTGATGGAAAGGTCCTCCTAACCCCTACACGCTTCTGACCTTTGAAGAACTCCTTGAAGGCCTTGGGTGCTCCTGTACCAAATCATAAAATGGTAGGAGATATGGGGTGGTGATGTTTCCAACCATAACTTGGAATTGGTCAGCATCGAGATCCGCAGAGACGATGGATGAAGCTAATGTGTCCTCAAGGATATTTCTATGTGCGAGAAAAATTTTCAATAACTCCATGATGGAGATTTGAGTGGTAGTTCTTTTCATCTGATCTAAGACATTGTAGCCATCGGGGACGAATTTCGGATTTGAGGTGGATGCCCTAGGTGGCTGTGATGACCCAACAATGGTAACTTTTCCACCACGTGTGGTGACTCCACAATCAGCTTTGGCTCCCTTGATGTTAACAAGAGTGACCCATTTGTCTAAGGATGTGACAACATAGTTGTACACATGGTTCACATTGGCATACTTTTTTTTTCCATTGTTGTTCCCCTTGTTATGATCTAACATCAAATTTGTGTATATTTTGAGGTCTTGATTTCTAGTTGTTGTTCAATGTTTATGATCTTGTCATTAATGAGGTCTTGGATCAGATTTTTTAGCATCATGCAACTAGTTATGGTGTTCCCCTTGATTTTATGAAAATTTCAAAGGTCGTTTTCATTGTACCATGGTGGTTTCACTTGGGGTTCTTGATCATTCTCATAAGTGGGAATTTTGATGAGATTCCCGTTTACCAGTTTCTTCATGACAGATTCAATTGATTCCCCAAGGGTTGTGTACTTTTTATTGGGGGGGTATTTGTTTCATGGAGGTGGTCCCCCTTGATTATTTAGATTGTTTACTTGATTATTGGGTGGTTTTTGTGACACCGCATTAGCTTGGGTGTTGTTTCAATTGTTGTTTAGTGGATTTTGGTATGATTGTGTGTTTTGTTTTGGAGCATTGATTATAACCTTAGCATCAACCACACCATCATTAGTGATATTTTGTTTCTCACCCACGTGCGAGGTTTTTCATTATAGCTAGTGGATGGGTGGTTGTCTTGATGTTCTACATATGTGGGTGTTCCCGCTTGTACAATAAGGGCTTGTTTGATGTTGAGTGCCTTGTGGATCAAATGGTCATGGGTAGTGATACATTGCATCTTCATATGGAATGCCAAGGTTTTCTCAAGATTGGAAATGATGTTGCAAACTTTTTTCTCCTCTGGCATGGCCCACTTGCTCCTATTGGCCTTGGATCACCATCATTGTAAGAAGGAAGCAAATTTTTCCCCCATACCTTGTTTGAGAGTAGATAGTTCCTCTAGACTAATATCCACACCAATTTTGAATGTGTAGTTCTTTATGAATGCGTCTATAATATCTTGGGACTTTTTGATGCCAAGATGAAGGTGAGAGAACCACTCCATGGCAGGGCCAACCAAATATTAAGGAAATAGCTACATCAGATATGTATCATCATATGTGACCTCCATGTAATGTACTTGGAATTCCCTAATGTGATCCTCAAGGTTTCTTGTCCCATGATATTTGTCAAATTTAGAGATTTCAAAACCCTTAGGGAATGGTACAATTTCAAGGCTCCTATCAAATGGATAGGGGCACAAGTTTCTTGGTGTCTTTGTTGTTTTCCTTCATTGGAGATCGAGCACTTGTTGTAAGAGAAATTTGGTTTGTGTTGTCATGTCGTCTTATGGATCAAGAGGTGGGTTGAATGTTTTTTGAAGTGGTCAAGGTGTTTGAGTGATAGGTGGAGTGTTGAGTATGTTGGTGGGATTTTGTTGCAAACTTTATTGTGCGATCAAGGCTTGCTGATATGCCTACATTTGTTGTTGCACCAATAATGCTTGTTGTTGGTCTTGTTGTTATTGTGCCAACAACACTTGTTGTTGGTCTTGTTTTTGTTTTACCAATATTTCTTTTTTTTGGGCTAGTAGTTAGGCCACTTCTTACTATGCTTGATACTATTTCAAGGCTTACTGATATGCTTGTTGTTGAGCTAATTGTTGTTGTGCCTTGTATTGAGCTTGTGCTTGTTCTTGCTGAACTGGATATTGGGCTTGAGCTTGAGCCTGTGCTTGTTGGGCTACTTGTGTAGCCTGGGAAGCCTATGCAACTTGTGCGGCTTGAGATGCTTGAGCTACTTGTGTAGCTTGAGTGGCTTGTTGTTATTGTAGTAAAGCTTGAGCTTGGGCAACCTACTATGCTTGTTGTGCAACTATTTGCGCTTGCACTTGTTGAGCAACTAGCTATGCAACTTGTGTAGCTTGTCGATATTGAATTTTTTTAAGTTCTTTTTGATAGGAAGCTTTTTGAGCTACTGGAAACATGATGCTATATTGGTTAGCCACATTTGATCTTGGTGGCAGTGGTGGTGGTAGATTCAAAATGGTGTTTGTTATTGTGATGAGAGGCATTGTCGTATTGATGATTGGGATTTGTGTAATGGATGGTGCGATTGATATGCTTGGTCCTTAGGAGACCATGTTTTCAGATATTTTGAGGGAGGTAGATGATGTGTTGATTGCTTTTGTTGTTTGGATGGTTTCCACCTTTTGTTTTGATATCGATGGCAAGATGGGAGGATTCAATATGATGTTTTGATTTATGATTGGAGGATTGCTAGGATTTTGTTGGTTGATGGGTGGTAAAGAGGGTTTCCCTAAACCAAGGGGTGATTTGGATGTTAATGGTAGAGGTGGAAATAGTGGGAAGAGGGGTGGTGTATCCCATTGGGAAAATTATGATGATGATGAGGGATCAAAGATCCCCCTAGTCCAAATAATCCACCTTCTCCTTGGGAGGTCATGGGGAGAGAGGTTTGTGTGTTGAGAGGATATGTCGGTGTTGTGTGAAAAGAGGATGGATTGGTGGGATCATGAAATGTGAGCATAACATATGGGTGTAATGGATTTTTAGGAATGGATTGACCCAATATAGTGTTCACGTCCAAATCTGTGTTGTTAACAAGAGGTTGTGTTTGAAGATCATGTAATAATGAGCTCCCCTTGTTGACAATTGGTTGAGTTGGAGAAATGGATGATGTGATTTGGGGGATGGATAGAGTGATGCTTTGAAATGGAGAGGTGGATGAGATTAGGGGCATAATCCCAAGAGGTTTCTCCACGAGAGTTCTCGCATCATAGTCGGAAGGTATTTTAGCCCCTTCTTTTTCCAACTCTAGCATGTACTAGGAGGGATTGAGTCTCATCATGGTATTAACAATTATGTGAGTTTCATGATTTTGAACCATTTCAATGATTTCATCTTGTGTCATCCCTAAGACATTTTTGGTGATGTCTTCCACTTGACCTTCCTCTTGAGGATTTGGTGATGATAGAGGAAGATTGGTTAGGGGATTTCTTGATCCAATGGGATTCATTTCGAGAGCAGTTTGACTCAAGTCACTCAAAGTTGATGTTTCTTTGTTGGCTTCCATGTTCTTCTTGTGTTATGATCTAATTTGCACCATAAAATAGGGATCAATTTTCAAGAATGTAAGATATGAACCTCTAACTCTTTAGATTGATCTAACTTTAGGCACAAAAAAGAAATCTAGGATGATTAAGCATCAAAGTTTGATGATGAGATAAATGAGAGATGGATGGTGTGAATGATTGAACTCTTGAGAAATCTTGAAGGAGCTACTAGACTTTGGGACTTCTGTATTTTTTATTTGGTTTGGTTTGATTTTTACTTTGGCTTGATTGGATTTTGTTTGGATAGTGAACTCATAAACTCTAAGAGGTTTGATGTTTTCCTAGAGTAGACTTGTACACAAGATGATAATTTGACTAAGTGTGTAAAGAAGGATTCATCCGGACACACCTAACCAAATAAGATGATTTTGATTTGATTTGATTTTGGATTTTGGATTCTAAACTCATAAACCCCAAGATATTGGATGTTATCAAGGGATAGACTTGTTCACAAGTATTAATAATTTGACTTAAATATGTGGAGAAGGATCCATCTACACACATCTAATCAAACAAGATGATTTGGATTTGATCTAGAGGATTTTCCAAAATCCTAGCATGAATTACTTTTTTCAAGATTTCCAAGAGTTGTTGGTGAGATGATTTTGATTGATGTTTGAAGATGGATGAAAGTGATTGGTTTTGATCCTAATATGAACCTCAAAAGACTCTTCTTTACAAGACCTCAATGTTGAAGAACATGTAATACTTCCTATGTGAGATACTCAAACCTTTGAAAGAGACTTGGATTTTGACAATAGTAAAATGAGTACAAATTGGGATTGTTTCTTGATGCACGTTTGTAAAATTTGAAAGCAAATATTTCTCTAAATTCATAAAGCATGGAAAAATGTTTCTTGTGAGTTTTTTGACTAAGACCCTTGGACTTTGGTTTTCAGATTTTTATCTTTTAGGAAATCATTTGGAAGAGCACATGTGTGTGGTTTAATTGTTTCTTATCTTTTCTTAATGAATTCCTTTTACCACAAACACTTTGTTGATTAGATTTTAAAACTAGATGTCTAATGTCCTAACTTCTTCTCATCCCACAACTGCATTATGTGGAAATCAAGGAAATCAATGCAAAAGTTCCCTAATGTTGACTTTAGTAAGAGAAAATTGAGATCTAAATTCAAATACTTAGAAGCCTCTAAGGATAGAATCCCTAGGGAAAGCAATAGCACTTAAATTTTTTCTAAGGTATTTGCTCCTCCTAGAGGGTTTGAAATTTGATGTTCATGTTGAATGTTTTTTTTCCAATGTTTTAGATCCAAGCAAAGTGTTTTGATTCCAAAATGATGCACAATTCTAGGATAAAATGAAACAATATTTGTTGAGTTCCCACTTTGAAAAATCTAGCTACGCCTACTCTTAATGGATGATTAGATACTTGACCACACGAGCTCCCCTCCACAATACACACTTCTTGGGTCAACCAAGCATCAGTACCCATGAAACTCCCATGACATACTTCTCATCTCTACTAAGAGCCATAAAAATGTGGGACGACTTCAGAATGACCCTTCTTGGACCAATAAATAGATAAGGATTTGGACTTCTAAAAAAAAGGTTCTAGTATAGGAATTTCATTTGTGGGGGATCATCCATATGGCAAGAGACCATTCTTTTCCTTCTTTTCAGAACAATCCTTGTGATACTTGAACTTTCCTTAAGTACCCACACTTATATACCAGTTGAAAGTTGTTTGGCTTTAGCATGTTCCTGATTGGGTCATTCCCTGGGGTGATTACTTTTTCCCACCAGGTAGGCCCTCTAAGGATAAACAAAAGAGAGCAAGCACATCCATAGTTTGATCAATCTTTGTTGAGAAACAAAGAGAGAACACATGCAATATACTCCACTCACACTAGCAAGATTTTGTTCAATTTTAAGAATCAAAATTGAGTTGTGGAGGTAATCACTTATACAACTTAATATCACAAAAATCCTTTTGATTATCAAGATCATCATGAGGTGCAAGAGAAGCACATACATATTTTTAAATGATATTACTTTGAATAAGGGATTACAAAACATAAAAGGCACATGTTCATTTTAACCTTCAAAGAAAGAAAATGAGTTCTTTTTAAGCACCAACTTTGAAGTGTGAGATTTGTTTGTTTAATTAAGTCCAAAAAAAAATATAGTAAGTTCCTAAGATTATTTTTAACCACTTTTTTTTCTTCTTTTCAAGCCCAAATTGAAATCTATTGAGTCTTAAAGCTTGAAAGGTAGCAAATCCTTAGAATGGAATTATAATCTCTTCCAAAGTGTTTAAAAACACTTGATACAATAGAAAGAAGATATCATAAAGAAAACTCTTCCTTTCTTTCTCCCTTCACTTTTGATCAAGCCAACCTAAAAAAACTAGTTATAACTATAGAAATACAGGCCAAAAACTAGTTAGGAGTCAAAAGTAATCAAAATGAAAAAGCATATGTTGAAATTAATTTGAAATTTGCTTTTTACCCAACTCTAGTGGCATAGTATATGATGGTGGTGTTGTTTGAAGAAGTCGGCGTCATTGTATGGCATTACTAGGAATTATAATGGTAGACTGTGGAGAAACCAATGAGTGCAATTCCTGCGCTATTTTGAATAGCAGTGGAATTTGGAGTTTGGATGACTGGTCAGCAGGGCAATGGCTAAAGCGTCGTTATTTGGAAATCAAATTTCTAGAAAGAATGACTTAGATTCATAGTTTGGAGTTTGATAGTGTTGCTAAATAGCATCGTTGGACTGATAGCAGTGCAGTTTCTCTATCAGCAATGTTGTTTTCCTTTAGACACAAAAACTCCAAAAAAAACAACAAAATTTCTAAAAAAATTGTTTTAGATTCTTTAGATTCGCCCTCCTTCTAGTGCAAAAATGTGAATCGTGATCCTAGACCTGCAAAAACACAAAGAAAAAACACACAATTAGTCCCATATGCAAGTTAGAAACAACATTCCCAATGAAATCCATTTGAGATATCAAGAACAAGAAATAAATGAAGAACATGAATAAAAAACTATCTAATCTTGCTCAAAATTAAAAACTCTCAATCCCATTGGGGGATTGGTGTCATTTTGATGTGGAAAATGGCCCTTTCCCAATCCCTTGCAAGCTTTATAATTATTGATGAAGATCCTTGATGAAATTTGCAATCACCTAGCTATAAAACTATAAAACTTCATGATAATGGATAAACAATGGATGAGTAAATTCAAAATCTCAAGATAATGACTTTGCATAAGTTGTGGATCCAAAATCAAAGGAAGAGTCTTCTATTTATAGAAGAGAATGATGGAGGAAGAGTAAAAATGGAGAAATTTGGGATAAAAGACCAACCAATAGCATAAAGCCACTTGTCAACATGTGAGTGGACAAAGATGGAGCACATTTTGGTCATTATGTAATTAAATGCAATTATGTGAAAATTCAAATTTGAGGAAGTGACAAGTTGGAGGGAGAGAAGAAATGAATTGAATGCCACTTGGCTCAAGGAAAGGACATGTAAGATGCTTTTAATGCCTTGTTAGAAGGGACAAGTCCTTTTGGAGGGACTTTTTGAATTTGAAGAATATTCCCACTTAAGATGCCTTTTTTAAAGTAAACAAAGATTTAATAAATCAAGTAAAATTATTTTCATGAGCAAGTTGCAAAAGCTAGAGGATTTGATGGATTAGGTGTTGGTATGTGGCGACTGATCATGCTATACTATACACCTCAACATGTTTTTTTGCGTCATAGATGAAAAAGGAAAAATTGCCAAAAAAAAAAAACTTTGTAAACCCCTAATTTTGGAAGCTTCTAAAAAGCTTGTTATAAGGGGTTGGGATGGGGATTACAGTATGTAGAAAAAGGTGATTATTTGTGAGATTGTAATATGTTTTTGTACTAGATAATAAAATCATTGGATGGCTATGGTTTTGTGGATGTAGCCTGGATTGGGTGAACCATGTTAAATTCTCTCTGTTGTCTTGTTTTTGCTATTATTTTGTGTGTGTTTTATTTCTTTGTTTTATTGATCAAATATGCATTTAATTGTTAGATATCTTCCTTCTAACCCTAACATTAAGATTAGCATTAATTAGGATTTGATTAATTAAGATGAAGATTAGTTGATTTGACAATTTCACTTAGATTTTAGGATTTAAATAAATCAAAATGAGAGGAATAATGATTTTAGACTTAATTAAATAAAGTTTCATTTATGTAATTAAAGAGGATGGTGTTATATTTTTTAAGGAAAGGGGTAAAAATTTTATTCAATCAAATCCAAAGTACAAAGCAAAGGCCAGAGGCCCAACAAACCAAGACCACCACCAGAAAAACCAACCACCCCATTACATATTCCTATCTTCCACTAATAACCTTTCTAAGATCTCATGATAATTAGGAGGTAACTCCTCCCTTCCACTAATATCCCAGCCGTCCACATTCTCAGAAGCCCACTTCGCTAGACAATCAGCCACTCTGTTCCATTCTCTAGGGATGTGACAAAAGGAGACAGAGACCAAGGACTTACAAAGACTCAAAATCTGTCTGACAACAGAGGCTAATTGCCAACTAACATCATCCAACCTCTGGTTGTTTAGAATATCCACCACAATCTGAGAGTCAGACTCACAAATGATCCTCCTCCAACCTAAAGAGCAGCCACGCTCAATAGCAATCTTAATAGCAAGGGCCTCCATAAGATTGTTAGAGTGTCGACCCTTGTAAATAGAAAAGAGAAAAACCACACCACCATCATTGCCTCTACCAATACCCCCGACCCCAGCATGACCAGGGTTTCCACGGGAAGAACCATCAGTATTAATCTTAAGAACCCCCTCAGGGGGCGGTGACCACCTCCCATCGCGACAGACCCGTTGCCTAGCATGACGAGGTCTTCTCCCAGCAATGTTACCCCTTTTATTATCCCCCAGGTTCAAATTCCGCACCACAGCAAGATCACCCTGATCAATATTTTCAGTCATATCACACTTAGCAGAAATGGTCTCCTGAAGCCTGCTAATTATCTTCTTCCACAATTGAAAACTTCCCAATTTGGAGCCACAAAAAACTCTACGGTTCCTCTCCAGCCAAAGGTTCCAAAGAATCAAAACGGGCCCAACAGACCAAGCCACCTGCAAGAAAGAAGTCTTAGCCGGAGACTTGCCAAGACATTCCCAAAAATCAATTAGGGAGGTAGCATGAGTACAGCCATGATGCCAAGCCTCCCACCATCTATGCCATATCTCTTTAGAAAAAGGGCAAAGAAAGAACAAGTGAGAGGTACATTCCTCACTGTGCGAACAGAGGAAGCAAATAGACGGTCCCTGAAAGCCGCGCTTGCGTAGATTATCCCAAGTGAGGCACTTCTTCTGAGCAACCAACCATAAGAAGAAATTACATTTGGGCCAAGAAAAGTTGCCCCAAACCTTCTTCCACCAATTCACCTCAGTGGGACCATGTAAGTTCTTGTCAAGCATAGCATAGCCTTGAGCAACTGAAAATTTTCCTTTTGGGCTCGGACTCCAAGCCAAAACATCCCTCTCATTAAGGGAGCTGCAGAGCCTGTCCTCCAAAACTCTAATAAGAACAGCACGATCCTCATCTGAACCACCCATGGGCCACTCCTGCGGGTCCTTCCAACAAGCCACCATCGCCTGACCAATTCGCTTGAATGTTTTAAAATGCTCCACCTTAACCCAACCCGCCTCAGAAAAGATATGGCACAGAGGCCAAAGCTGAGGGAAACTAGAAAGAATGGGAGGGTGGCCATCCCAAGAGTCCTGCCAAAATAGCACATCAGAGCCTCTATTGCAAATCCAGAAGAGACCCTCCTTAATCAGCTGAGCGCCCTTCTTAAGGGTATCCCAAATACAAGAACCTTTACCCAACAAAGCAAGCCGCGGCACATCAAGGCTATCAGCACCAGGAAGATACTTGTGAGCAAGAATCCTAGCCCAGTCATGATCCTGATTGTTGCACCACCTCCAGTATAGCTTGGCAGCCAAGGCCGTGACAACAAGAGCCATAGACCGAAGACCAAGGCCACCAGCATGCTTCGGCCTACAGACACACTCCCACTTGACTAAACTCCACTTCGAGGAGAGAAGGTTGCCAGACCAAAGGAATTGTCGAGACAGAGCATCAAAATCCCTCACAAAGGTGGAAGGGGGAACCTGCACACAACACCTGTAAATGGGGAGAGATTGCACCACAGTCTTTAGGAGAACCACTCTCCCAGCAGAAGATAACCATCTGAAAGTCCAATGACTAACCTTACTCCGAAATTTTTCCAAAATTCCCTGCCAGTAATCTCTACGTTGAGATCCCAAAGCCAAAGGGATCCCAAGGTACATTAAGGGAAGAGAACCAATCTGAAATCTAAGGATCCTAGCAATCCTGCTTTGAATAAGTCGAGGGGTATTAAAGAAATAAATGGATGATTTGTCATCATTAATGCACTGACCTGATGCCTTCAAATATATGTCTAAGGCACTCCTGAAGTTCACTGCCTCACTAATTCGAGCCATGCCCATCAATGCAGTATCATCCACAAACTGAAGATGAGAGTAGGATGGAAGAGAATTGTTCCAGCTCCAACCTTGGATAAGACCCTGCCTCACCTGAGATTTAATGAATCTTCCCAGACCCTCTGCCATGATAATGAATAAATAAGGAGATAAAGGATCCCCTTGTCGAAGACCTCGGGAAGCACTAAACAATTCTGAAGGCTCCCCATTAATGAGAACAGAGAAGGAAGATGAAGTCACACAGCTAAGAACCCAATTCACCCACTCCACATCGAAGCCAAAAGCCAAGAGAATTTTCTGTAAGAACTCCCAGCTCACCCGATCATAAGCTTTAGCCATGTCAAGTTTCATAAACATAGCTTTCTCCTTAGAGTTAGCCATAGAATGAATAGCCTCCATAGCAATCACAACACCATCCAAAATTTGTCTTCCTTCAACAAAACCCCCCTGCTCAGGAGAAATCAGGGAACCAAGGAGTGGTTTGAGTCTCTCCGCAATCAATTTGGTGATGATCTTGTACACAACATTACAAAGCGCAATAGGTCTAAATTGAGCCAGCTGATTAGCCCCCTCCTTCTTAGGTATGAGAGCCAAGAAAGTAGAATTCATGGCCTTGAGCATCTTTTTGTTCTTGTGAGATTCTTGAACCACCGCCAGGAGATCAAACTTTATTATTTCCCAGAACTCTTGGAAGAACTCAATAGGAAACCCATCTGGGCCGGGAGCCTTACCTTTTTTCATGTTAAACACTACTTTCTCCAATTCAGGTAACAATATAGGATGTAAGAGTGCCCCATTCATCTCAGCAGAGACTAGGTGGGGAATACAATCCAGGATGGCCCTCTCCTCATTCCTAGTTGCAAGATCCTCCCTAGAAAAAAGGTTTGAAAAATAATTGACCGCAGCCTTGGACATATCAACACTAGAAGAGAGATGAGCCCCTTCAGGCGAAACCAAAGAAGAGATAGAATTCCCCTGCCTCCGAGCCTTAACCGAATTATGAAAGAAAGCAGTGTTCCTATCCCCTTCCTGAAGCCAATCAACACGAGATTTTTGCTTCCAAAAGATCTCCTCCCGAAGCTCCCACTCTTCTAAACCCTTCAAAGCCAAGGACTCAGCTATACTTAGATCAGAGGTCAGCCCTTGGTCACGAATCATACGAGTGATGTTATCCAACTTAGACTGAGCAGCCATCTTCTGGGCATGGAGGTTCCCAAAACATTGGTTATTCCATTTCTTAAGCCTGTACTTCACATGCTGAAGCCTCTTACAAAAAGTAAACATGGCTGTCCCATGTGGAAGCAACCCCTCATACCACCAATCCAACATGAGATCATGCAAAGACTGATCCCTAAGCCACATTAACTGAAATTTGAAAGAAGGGTTTTTGGTGACTCCATACGTGGTGACAGAGAGCTTGATAGGCCAATGGTCGGAGCCTCTCCAATCAAGAATTTCTGAACTAGTGATCAACCTACTATTCATCCAATAGCAGGAAACCAAAAATCTATCGAGTCTTTCCGAGATAGCCTCAGCACCACACCTCCTATTATTCCATGTGAAGACACCATTGGAAGGCTTCACATCAATGAGATTCAAGGAACCAATCATATCCCTGAGAAGATCCGCAGAGGGGTCCAACTTGGCTAACCCTCCTCTTTTCTCATCCAGGCCAGTAACAGCATTAAAATCACCAGCCATAACCCACGGGAGAAATGGGTCTAAGGCCCGAATGAAACTGATGTGAGCCCAAAGATTCGACTTACCAGAAAGATTAGTAGGAGCATAAATATTAGATAAGAGGCACCTTTCTCCAGTCACGAAACAAGAGGCTACCAGGGAGATAGAAGACCGACTAGAAATCCACCATAACGGGAGCACTTTCCTCGGATTCCAGAAGCAAGCCAACCCCCCTGAATTGTTCAAAGCACCCACCCCTTGCCAATTGCCCTGGGGCCAGATGTGCGTAGCGCAATTAGCCAAACCATCCACTGTAAGCTTTGTTTCCTGAATAAAAACCACATCGGGAGACTGAGATTCAATTAATCTACGAACAGCCTTTTGTCTAGGGATGCTGTTCAACCCCCTAACATTCCATGATAAAATAATCATTTATGGGGGAGGGAGAAGTGGGAATCAATGGGTTTCACAGACCCAGACTCAACCAAAGTATCCCCAATAATCTTGACCTTCTCTTGATCAGTCTTTCTGCCACCCCTCACCGGCTTATCAAGAGGCCCCTTTTTAAAGGATTTCTGGAGTAAGCCTAAAACAGGAGGCGCTTTGTTACCTTTCACAGAATCTGAGGCCCGCTTAGGAGTCGGGGGGTCAGGAACCATCACAACAACTTCCTTCGGAGCCTGTGACCCTTGGAGAACCCTGATATCCTGAACCTGAGAAGGTAGATCTTGACCAATCTGATCAACCATAAGGTCCCCTGGAGATACACTCTGATCCGCCTTCTTTGCATCCTCATCCTGACCTTCATGCATACCTTTAGCCCCAGAAGAGAGCTCAACCGGAATACCTTCCTCCTGGGCCAAATCTTCCAGAACATCAAATCTATTAAAAGTGCCATCATTATGACTATCCAACCAAGTTCTCTTCTTACCCTTGCCTTTGTTACGGGGCTTGACCTGAGTAAAGCCCTCATTATCCGCAGGTTCATTAGGCACAGGATCCTTCCCCTTGTCCCCCTTCGAGGGTCCAGAGGCAGCCAAGGGGAAGGGTTTAAATCTGGGGCATTTGCGGTGCAAGTGACCATATTCATGACAAATTCGACATCTAAAAGGGAGGGTCTCATAATCTAGCTGTTGGATCCAAGAAGAAGATCCCAGGCGGATTTCCATAGAGTCTGGTAACGGATTATTTAAATCAACTTCTACACAAATACGAGCAAAAGAAATTACCTTACGATCTTGAGTTTGTGTAGCCGATCCCACAGGTTTTCCAAGAAGCACTGAAATTGAATGAAGAATATCTTCCCTCCAAAATTCCAGAGGAAGCCTCGGCAAACGAACCCACACAGGTACCCGCGAGGGGATCTCTTCAGCAGAGTTGAAACCCATGTGCCAAGGCTTGATGAAAAGCCCCACCTGGTTAAAGAAATAAGGGCCCCCTTCAAAAGCCCTATTCCTATCCGACATGCAAGAGAAGATGACCAGAAAATAATTATTAGCTGCCAAAATAATCTCCATATCACCTTCAGGATTCCAAACCCGACGAGCCCAGGAGTACAACACCGGTAGAGAAAGACGAAGGCCCAAAAATTTGCAAATAAGGGCATGATTGCCCCAGTACTCAACATCTTCTGAAACTTGCTCAGGTTGAATAACCAGAACAGGTCGGTCCTCAGATCTTTCCAAGCATCCGTTTACTTTTTTAATTCGAAATGTCCCTTTTGAGGAAGAGACCCCACCGCTATTTAAAGGTTTACCCATCTGATCCTCACCATTGGCATGCAGTGACGAAGACGGCTCTACCATCTCCAAATCCCCAGAGGAAATCTGTGACAAAACAAAACCCCGATTCTCCATGGACTGGGAAACACAGCCACACCAACAAAGTTAGGCGGAAAAAGACACCCCCAGTCTCAGATCTTAAGACACCACCCGCCAAAGATGCCAGGCGCAGCAAAAACACAAAGAATAAAACGCCCTCCCACAACCAGACAAGGGTTCCCCAGCCAACCCGCCCCAGACAGAAAAAACCCCCCCAAATCGCAGCAAAGAGGCAACAGCAGCCGCAGGCAGAGAGCAGGAAGCACGGAAGAGCTAGGGCACGCGGGCCCTAGCTCGCAAGACTGCGCACAGCGCCATCATCCCAACATCAATCGGATGGTGTTAGATTTAAATCAAATAAAGATTAATTTATTTAATTTAAAGGAGATGAGTTTATAGCTTAATTAAATAAAATAAATTATTTAATTAAAAAGAGGGACTATAGGATTAATTAAACAAAATGATTTATTTCATTAATAGGAGATAATGATTTAATCAGATAAATTTAATTTATTTAATTAAGAGATAAAATATGATGAATTTAATTAAATAAATATTATTTAATTAAATGACTAGCAAAGGAGATGATTCGGGATGAACTAGTGTTAGTAAAATCAAGATCAAGTGTATAGGATCAATCGGTATATTTTATGTGTCTACACCAATGACCATCAATCATGCCAATCAAGACCCTTGATGATGTCACTTGTCCACCTTATCGCCATGTCACCACATCATAATCCACAGCAAGGATGTGGATTAACATTTATCCAATCTCATCATGCCACATATTATCTTCGTCATCACTGTCACCCACATCATTATGATTGGGTCACATACTGAACGCTACCTTCTCATCACCCCATCAAAGAGACATAGCCAAAGGTCTCACCAATGTCGTCCAGTCTTGTTGATAACACTTCCACACTCCTTATCACTCCATCGCTTAGTCACTAAAAACCTAAATCACAAAACCTCTTGTTAGAGGTTACGAAGTTTTGAAAACCTGCAACTCGCCATCAACAAAGAGAACCTTAAAGCTGCTAATTCAGGAGGTTATGAAACTCTAGAACCCTGCAACTTAAGTTAGAAATATTTGGAACCCAGTGACTTAACTTTCCTTTTATATTGTTGTGTCAAAGAGACATCTCCCATTGTCTCACCGATCATGCACTATCACACCGATGTGAACGTCAAACTTAGTCAATTAGTTTTCAAGATGTGGGGCTAGTCACAGGATTAAAAAAATGGGCTTAAGTCATTACTTAAGCTTCTTGAAAACCACCAAACACAAGTCACCATCAAAATAGATCATTTTTAGGATGTCATGGCTGTAACAACCATAGGTTTTAAGAGATAAATCCTACAACACCTTCAAAGGTGAATATAATTCATTTCTGGACATATAATTCAACCTATAGTTTATGTTTCTAAGAAGCTCCCAGAAAACCCACATCAAATGTGTAGCCTAATTTTCCATTAGATCCATTGCTCTCACATTCATCCTTTGTCATTATGCCAAAAATCTCCCTTGCATGATTTGAACTTTTGACATCAATGAAAACATTGTAGCATATGCATTCACTAGAAACCTGTACCCATGCTCACATATTCATTGCAAACCTTATATCTCCTTGACATCAATGACACTTATATCATCCTCACTTGCATGAGAAACTTCATTTCATCTCTTATCCTCTTTCATCATGCTAGCAATCTATCTTGCATGATTTTCCTTTTTGACATCAATGACAACTATATGCCAACAAGAACATCCAAGCATGCATCCTCTACTTATATTGAAAGTTTCAAAAAAAAATATTATTTTTTTCTTGTACTTAGGTTGGTCAGACATACACCTACTTTTTATTTTTTTCTAGAAAAAATTACTACTACTATATTAAAATTTCAAAATTTCACTAAATAGATTTACTCTTTTCCAAAAGAGGACTAGTATCTTAGAAACTACATTCAATTTTCTACAAATTCTATTTTGACATATTTTCCAAATTATGTTAATAACCTATTAAAATTTTTATGTCAAGTTTCCTAATCTCCTTTTCTAAATTTTCATTGCCACTTAAGGGCATAGTTTGGACCCCCATGATCTTGCATTGACCTTACTTGGGAAATTTTTGGCCTCGTAAAAACCATAGAATACATCAAGTTACCTACAACACTAGAATAGGGTACTCTAGTCATGTCCTCCATCTTAGAAGGATACTTTAGACAATCTTCCACAAAAATCTTCATCCAGGTTGCAACACATGAACAACTAACTATTTGTAAGTTGTCATGTTGAATCTCTCCAACATTGCATTCACATACTTACTCTGGCTTAACAAAAGCTTTATGTTAGTTATGTCTCTTTTGATCTCTATCCTCAAGATATATTGATCTACACCTAAATATTTCATTTCAAATTGAAATGACAACTGGGAATTCAGATCTAAAATCAAACTTTTATCTTTCCCAAAAAATAACATATATCAACATACAATGCAATGATGAGAAAAAAATCAACATAATTTAGTAAACACAATGATCAGATTTAGATCTTAGAAATCCCAAACTCAATACAAAGGTGTGGAATTTATGGTACCACATCCTAGGAGATTGCTTAATACAACACAAATACTTTTTCAACTTGCATACTATGAACCTGGATCCTTGAACCTACAAAACACAATGAGATAAACACATTAGTGGGTCAAATACAAGTTAGAATCAAGATTCCCCATAGAATCCATTTACAAATCTAAACTAGGAATGAAAATATGCAAGAACACTACAAAATGATAAACCAAAGATGAAATCCTAATTTTTAGGCTTAAAAGGGGCCCAAGGGGTCACTTTCAAGTCATTTTCACACACCTCCGCTAGCAATTTTGACATTTTGAGCTCTGACCTCTTGACGATATGGCACAACGATAGCTTCCCCTGCACATTTCCGATCGAGTTCGAACCTACCAGCGGCCACCCGACATCGGTGCCCCGGTATGTGATCCTAACCGAAGCCTTGTTTTTTTCATTTAGCACATTTATTACTAGTTTTAGGACCAAATCGACTCCAGCGGTGCTATTATAGCGCCGCTCGGTGTTTAAACCACACCGCTAAATGATGTTTTGCGATGCAGCGACGCTGTTTGGTGCCATAGCGGTTCAATTTGGAGTTTAAAAACTCTGCCGCTGAGATCGAGCCCAACTCGGGCTCGCAGGCCGATTTAAGAAAATTGCGCTGCTAATGATGAAACTGCACCGCGGCGTTGCATAAACTGTGACAATAATGTGAAACTGCACTGCGACGTCTCTTTTTAAGTTAAATTTGAATCCAGCGGCACTGTTTGTGAAAATTAAAAGAGTGACGCCTTCACAAACTACACCGCTTGAGTCAAGTTCGAGGCGTTACGTCAGGAATTTTTGAAATTTTTTAACATGCTGACCTTTCATGATGCAAGACGGGCCTAGGGAGCTCTATTCGAGGGAGCATCGGTCACGAGATTTGGTAGCTATTCTTCAGGGTCTCAGCGACAGAGACTCGGATTGACTTGGACACGTAGGTCTTTGGCATATTGCCTATGCAGGGCCTGTACACACCCACCTTGGGATGTTGTCAGCACTAGCAGAGCGATGGCATAGCGAGACGTCGTCGTTTCATCTTCCTACTAGTGATGCGACTATCACATTAGAGGACGTCTGGAGGATTCTACGATTGCCGATTCACGGTCGCCGGGTGATCCACGACATGGAGGAGGGACGTGGCTACTGTACCTGAGTCCTTGGCACTAGGGACATCATTTACTGCGAGGGGTAGATTGAGCTTGAGCGAAACAGATTGATAGCCCCTCCCTACCGCTAGGCGATTGCAACACTTATTTCTGGTGTGGTTGCCCCAGAAAAATGAGGGTGGTACTTCAGTCCTGGATGGGGATACTGTTGGGAGAGGATCATCTGAGAGAGACTAGTTCGCTTTGCATGGGGGCCCGTGCTATTGGCCTCATTGTAAAGAGACTTACACGAGTACGTGTATGCAGATGGCAGAGCGCTTGGAGCCGGAGTTACTTTGCTGCACGTCTAGGCATGGGAGCACATCTCTGTGCTATGTCCATGAGTGGTTCCAGTTCCATTGGGGCCAGAGGATGCCCTTGTGGCATTATATAGAGGGGGTGTGTCCTTCACACACACCGGAGAGCATGGCATCCCGTATTGGAGGCGGGTTATCGATGAGATGCTTGTGTTTACATGGAGACCCTACCTCGGTCAGCCTGGGTGGGCTGACGATGCAGACCAGCTGTTCTACTGTCGTTAGGATAGATATATGCAGGGCAGAGAGCACACCATGATCGAGCAGTATCTTCCTGGGCGGGTACAGTGTCAGTTTGGTGAGCCACAAGATCAGCCAGATGATGACTACATGGTCGTTTTTGCCCACAGCATGACACGGGTGTCATGAGGGCCAAGTATTCCCACCGCAGTGGCAATAGATAGCTTCCATCATTTAGTGGCACGACCCTGGGCCTATGACCAGGGTCCAGCAGATGCCGAGACTACACAGGCGTATCTTGATTGGTTCAGACCACCTCTTCGATTGACTATTCTAGGTGAGGATCCTGATGCCAGCAGGGTCAGAGGTAGGAGAGGATGGGGCTGAGGGCGAGGATCGAGGATTGAGGTCCGTCATGATCCAGCAGGTGCACCACCAGTTCCACCAGGGCATGGAGATGTCCATATGTAGGATCAGCAGCAGGATCCGCCAGTCCCACCTCCATAAGGGGAGGGTGAGGCTCATGCTCGAGTACAGCCATAGGTACAGCTAGAGGTATAGCCAGGGGTACAGGCCGATGCACGAGATGCATTGATCTTACAGTTACAGGCCTAGATACAGGCAGTTATAGTAGAGCAGGATCAGGCCCGAGCTGAGAGAGATCAGCTTAGAGCGGAGAGGGATTAGGTTGTACAGCAGTGGTAGGCAGTAGAGGTACAGGCAGCGATGGAGCTAGGCCATAGGCAGCAGATGGAGAGTATGACTGCTTCATCTTCTCAGGGTACAGTTCCAGTCTGTTCTTACAAAGAGGTTGTTCGGGAGGCTGAGTATTATCGTCGAGTGTATCATGATACAGTGCCTAGAGGAGCCTGGGTTCTCGAGTTCTTTGAGCGAGCTAGTCATAGACCTGCTGAGGGTCACGGTGACAAAGGCGAGGGCAACATCCATGGAGATAGGGGTTGATTCAAATGCTTATGATGTATCTTTTGTGCCGTTTTGGGCTCCTTTTTGATAGCCCGATGGGCCTTTTGTACTGATTGACATATATACATTGATCCGATATTCTTTTGTACTATGATATTTATACCAATGATATGATATATATATGAGCCAATTTTTGATGTGATGACATGTGTACCTTTATTTATGCATTTGTGGATTATGATATGGAAAATGATGCTATATGATGCTTTTATGGATGCTTTTATTTCTAATGACATTATGCAATGATTATGACTAATAGATCTATATTATGTTAAATGTGATGTGCAATGATGTTGTCTATATGATGATCTACTTTATGTTGATGCAAATGTTAATGTGATATGTGATATGGGTTGTACTATGTAAATTTTGCTTATCTACAAACGGATTATGGATGGATGTATGCTTTGCATGTGATGAATTATTTTTTATTTATGCTTATGTGAAATGACTTTATGAATGGTTGTAATATGTTACGATGGTCATGTTATGATGTAGATGATTTTATGAGATGCTTTTAAATGTTATTATCCTAAATGATGTGTGTGATGCAATGATATGTTCATGTAATATGTTGATGTGCCTATATGATTACAAAATGTTTTTGTAGATGCTATGTGATGATTTGGATGATAAATATGAGATGGTTGTGAAACTGCAAATGAATGCTATGTGATGTAATGTAATGTGTTGTCATGTATGCACCTATTTAAAAAATGTTAATGATGATGATTAATCATACAGTGCGTATGTTTCCTATATGATATGTTTATGCAATGGATGTGATTTCTATATGATATGTTTATGCAATATGTTTAATGATTTTATGGATGCAGGATCAATGATGATGATAGTGGTGGTGATCAACTATCATAGTACCTTGTTAGTGTGATTAGTAAGAGATAGAAGAAGACAAGAGATTCCAAAAAGACATGAGATGATGACAATGATGATGATTACTTGCCAAGAAGTTGAGATTTTCAAAGGGCCAATTACCTTATGTTTGATAACACACGTAGACACGATGCATCAGGGTATTGAGAACCAAGATGGCGTTGTACCTAGTGTGATGGACTTTGACTCAACAAACAGATAGGAGTATTTTTGTTCACACCTGACATATGGAACCCTGTTCAGAAAATAGTTCAAATATTTCAAATATCTCGGACCAAAACATAGGAAGGTGAGCCTTTCTATGTGGTCAACAAGAAACTTAAAACACCCTCGCTACAGACTAAAAAAAAGCACGCATGACCACGGTTATATTACAAAGATATCCAACAAGCATAGCAGACAAAAGATAATGATTGTTGCCCCATTCCTATCTCTCTAAATCCTTTGTTTGGACATCATTGAGAGGTCCTTGGAATGAGCACAATGAGGCAAATCCAACAAAGATAAAGTAAGTGAGCAAACAAACTAATGTTCTTCATACTATTAGCCAAAAGAAATGATGTTTGAAAAGATGGTAGCCGAAACTATTTTCCAAAAGATAATGTCCATTGTTGGAATGGATCCTAGGACACGTTAATGACATGTCGTTTCATTTACCCAAAGTGGTTGGTTTGATAAAAGTGCCCATTGTCGAAACGGATCCTAGGACATGCTTTTATCGAACGATTGATTTATGATTTATAGGCCATCGATAGGAAAAGAGTTGACCAACTTGTTTGCTGACTGACCTATACTTGAGATTTTGACAGTTTAGGTTTTTTACATTTAACTGCTAGACTTGTTTCTGACTGTTTTACCAAAGGTTGAGGGTGATGACGAATTTATTATGGATGGTGTTATTGCGGGTGGAAGCGAGATGAAGCGAATGGAATTTTTGTAATGTTTTGAGGCTATTTTTGGTATTTTTTCAAATGTTTTCAAATGTTTTGATTTTCAATTTTCCAATGTTTTGAGATTTTCTAAGATTTTGAGCAAGAGACTAACCTAAAGACCTATCCTAGAGGCCTTGGGGGCTGATCAATAGACGAGCCTTGCCTACGTTATACACGTAGAGACCACGTAGTTCGACTGACTATTTGATCGATTTACAGATGATGATATACATGTTGAGATGTCAGTTTATTATGACGGACTCCTATAGGACTGACCTAAATGTCTTGGGGCATGATCAAAGATCAACCTTGCCTACGTTCAAGCTCAGAGATGACGTAGTTCGGCAAGACGACTCTGTTTTTGACTTTTTGACTAAATTTTTTGACTTTGTTTTGGCTTTTGATATGTTTTGGATGTTTTTTGGATTTTCTGATGTTTTGAATGTTTTTGGATTTTCTGATGTTTTGAATGTTTTTTGATTTTATGATGTTTTGAATTTTTTTGGATTTTCTGATGTTTTTGAATGTTTTGGATTTTCGATGTTTTGAATGTTTTTGGATTTTCTAATTTTTGAATGTTTTGGATTTTCTGATGTTTTGAATGTTTTTGGATTTTCTGATGTTTTTAATGTTTTTGGATTTTCTGATGTTTTTGATCTTCAAGATTATACATGAATCCAATCCAATGAGAATGTGCCCCCAGCGTAAGATGATAGACTACTCCGATATAGGCAGGACAAACTGACCTTTTAAGTGGGCTGAGTAGCTCTAGGAGGAATCGTGACACAAACACAAGACCAAGCTATGGTGCAGATGCAGGTGGAAGAGTGAAATGTGATGATATGCGATGGGTGAGTGAATGATGCAAAGCAAGTCACGGAGACCAAGATGGATGGAGAGTGCTTATTTACATAAGGTGCCTGTTTGCCAGGTTTTCACCAAAGTACTTGCCCAAAGTGCCACCAAAGTGGTTTTCACTAGAGGATGATTTTTTTCTCTTTACTGTTTTCTTGTTTTGACTTTTTTTTTTGTTGTCACCATGACGCTTGTTTGCTAGGTTTTCGCCGAAGTAACCATTTTTTCAGTACTTTTTATGATTTTTTGGATTTTTTGGTTCTATACCTTGAAAGATTTAGGCATAAAACTTTTTGAGATGGGAGCTATTCATGGGCTCCTGCAGAGGTTCCCCTTTGGGTGTTGATAACTGATATGCCCCTGATGTGTAGCTTGATGTGATGACAAAGGGTCCCAGCCAGTTGGGTTCAAACTTGCCCTTGCCATTTGGGTTCAAGACATTCTTCTGATTCTCTTTTAGCACCAATTCTCCAACCTGCAAAGTTCTGCTTCTGATTTTCTTGTTGTAGCTTCGTTTAAGTCTATTCTGATAGACTTGTAAATGATTTAAAGCATCTATCTGTCTCTCATCCAGTAGCTCTAGCTCGTTCAATCTTGACACTCGATATTCCTCATCCGTGATGAGGTTTTGCAATGATACTTTGAGGGATGGTAGCTCGATCTCAATGGGCAAGATGGCTTCTAATCCGTAGACCAAGGAAAATGGGGTGGTGCTAGTGGGTGTACGAATACTAGTTTGATAGGGCCAGAGGGCAGGATTAAGCTGTAGATGCCAGTCACGACCTGTGTCATTGATTGTTTTCTTAAAGATTTTAAGGATGGTTTTATTTGTGGCTTCTGCTTGGCCATTGCCTTGGGGATAGTATGGGGTGGAAAAGCGATGTTGGATTTTGAATTTATTGCATAGGTCACAAACTTCCTGATTTTTGAATGGTGTCCCATTATCTGAGATAATGGCTTGTGGAACACCATAGCGACATATGAGATAGTTCAGGATGAACTTTGAGATCTTCTTTCCCATGATATATGTCATGGGTATGGCTTCTACCCATTTTGTGAAGTATTCAGTTGCAGTAATAATGAATTTGTGACCATTGGATGAGGTGGGTGTGATCTTCCCAATGAGATCGAGTCCCAACTATGAAAGGGCCATGGTGTGACGATTGAATGAAGCTCTTGCGTTGGGGCATGGATGAGGTCCCCGTGTTGCTGATATTGTAGACACTTTTTGATGTATTCATGTGCCTCTCTTTCCATGGTAGGCCAGTAATACCCAATCCTCAGCAATTTCTTAGCCAAGGTCATGCCGCTCGAATGAGAACCACAGATGCCATTGTGCACCTTAGTTAGGGCAACCAAAGCCTCCTCAGGGTTAAGACATCTTAGTAAGGTTCCTTCTATGCTTCTGCGATATAGGGTTTCTCCTAAAATGACAAAACAAGATGCTTTCTTGATAAAGGTTCGTCTAAGGCTTGAACGTAAATCGGCAGGAATGATACCTATCCTAAGGTGTGTGTAAATGTCTTGGTACCACTGATCGTTCGGACCAATGATTTCGCCCACCAATTTTGACTCTAGTACTTTGAATGCTGGTATGAGAAGCTGCTCTACCAAGAAGTCATATTTCAGAACATTTCGAGGGATCTCTAAGAGTGATCCAATAGTTGCCATTACGTTTGTTGCTTTGTTGTTGGTTCTTGGCACTTGCTCGAATGTGATGTCAACAAAAGATTCCTTGAGATTTTCTACGAGCCTTTTGTATGGAGTTATCTTATCATCCTTTGTTTGGTACTCATTGTTCACTTGATTTATGATAAGCTGTGAATCTCCATATACCTTCAATGTCATAATATTCCATTGTACTGCTATCCTGAGACCTATAGTTAAAGCCTCGTATTCTGCAATGTTGTTGGTACAAGGGAATGCTAGTTTGTATGATCTTGGTATACAATCCCCTTGTGGAGTGATGAAGAAGATACCAGCTCCTGACCCATGTTGTGTGTAGGAGCCATCAAAGTATAGTTTCCAGTGAGTAGTTATGTCAATGTTGAAAATGGATTCATCTAGAAATTCTGAAACAAGTGGGTTCTCTGCATAGACAGGTGCTTCTGCTAGTTGGTCTACAATGACCTGTCCCTTGATTGCCTTGTGCTCCACATACTCAATGTCATACTCTAATAATAACATTACCCATTTAGCCATTCTTCTCGTAAGCATTTCTTTTGAAAGAAGATACTTTAGGGGATCAATTTTAGCTATGAGTTTGATCTTGTGTGCCAACATGTAGTGTCTGAATTTTTGGGATGCAAACACCACTGCTAGGCAAGATTTTTCAATGAATGTATAGTTTAACTCATGGCCCACCATTGTATGGCTAATGTAGTAGATGGCTCTTTCTATTCCACTTTCATCATGTTGTGCTAGGAGAGCACCAAGGGCTACTACAATTGCTGAAATATATAGGATCAATGGTTTGTTTTGAATTGGAGGTCTTAGTACTGGAGGTGTTAATAGATATTCCTTGACTTTGTTGAAGGCTTGTTCGCATTTGTCATCCCATTTGTACGTTACCCCCTTGTGGAGTAAGTGAGAGTAATGCATTTTCTTATCTGCTAATTGTGATATGAACCTGCGAATTGACTGAAGCCTACCTTGGAGACCTCTCAGTTGTTTCAATGTCCTAGGAGCTTCCATTTCAAGTATCACTTTAACCTTTTCCAAATCAATCTAAATGCCTCTCATTGAAACTATGTAGCCCAATAGCTTTCCCGATTGTACGCCAAAGATGCACTTTTTAGGATTCAAACGAACCTTGTATTCTTCTAGTCAGTCAAAGATAGCACTCAAGACTGATATATGATCCTTCCTATTTTTGGATTTGCCTAGGATGTCATCGACATAGTCCTCAACTATTTTGTGGATCATGTCATGGAATATTAGTGTCATGGCCCTTTCGTATGTGGCCCCAGCATTCTTTAAGCTGAATGGCATTTCGTTCCAATAGTATGTTCCCCAAGGACAAGTGAAAGTTGTTTTATGTTGGTCTTCTTCTACAATTCTTATCTGATTGTAGCCTGAAAATCCATCCATCAAGGAAAGCATTTCATGGCCCGCGGTCATGTCTACAATCATATCAATGTTAGGCAACGAGAAATCATCTTTTGGGAAAGCCTTGTTCAAGTCCCTAAAGTCCATACAAATTCTTATGCCCCTAGTTGGTTTTGAAAATGGTATTAGATTAGAGACCCACTCAGGGTAGGTGATCATTCGTATGAATCCCACATCTAGTAGTTTCTGGAGTTCCATCTTGACTAATAGAGCGATTTGTGGGTGCATCTTTCTCAGTTTTTGTTTTACAGGTTTAGCTTCAGGATAGACCGCCAAGTGATGAACCTTTGGATCCAATCCTGGCATATCAGCATAGGTCCATGCAAAGTTTATCTTCCTCTCCTTTAAGAAGGTAGCTAACTCCTCTTGTTCTTTTCACAACAATGATTCAGCGTAGAATATAATATGAGGAGTTTCTTGTGTTCCTAGATTGATGGGGTTGAACTTTTCTGCTAGCATAGCTGACTTTTCTTGGTGTATAGCTATAAGAGGAAGATTGAGTCCCCCATCCTCAAGCACCATAAAGAGGTTTTCACCGTTGGATGCGTCCATTCTTTTTACTTTTTCAGAGTCGGAGAGTGCCACAAGGTGGTTTTTACTCAAGGACTTGAAGATTATTCTCAATTTTTCATTTTTGCAACTGAGGGATTCAATCGTTTCTCCATAGTATGCATGTGTATCTAGCTCTATGATAAAACCTGCTTTATGATCTCCACATGGAATGTCATCCCTAAGTCCCATGAATTCTGAGAGTGCCTCATCATTTTCAAACATGTCAAGAATTGGTGGTCCTCGTTGGTTGTAATCAATCAGTTGGGGATAGACTAATCGGATTTCATTGCTTTGGTTTTCAGACTCATAAGACAAGGTGCTCATCATAAGGATGTTTGTATCCTCAAACAGCAAAGGTAATCCTATTTCTGGTGACTTAGTTAAATCAGTGGGCATTCCTAAAGTCATGGAGGATTGTGGAGTAGCTACGGATTCCTGAGGAGGCATTCGGTTCCGTCTACCATGGGCACCTCGACCAAGTATAGTTACCTTAGGAGTAGGATGACCAATGCCAAGATTTTTCATTTTCTTCTCAGGTATAATGGGTATTACACGCTTGTTATTATCTTGACCTAACCCTTGGTTCTAGTTATAGCCCATTAAGAGCATCATCTTCATACCTTTGTTTCTTTTGTCCATAGGCAAATCAACTGCTGGTGTGTCATCTCGATAGAGGAGATGAGATAGGTCCCCCTCTAATGTTTCCTGACCAAGATCTCCTACACTTGTGAAGGTGGGGTTTCATTCATAGGAGCCTTGAGATGTTGAAGCTTCTTGTGATTGTGGTCGTCCTCTTGATCTAGGAGACTGTGGTAGCTCTCCTACTACAAAAGCATTCTTAGGCATTGAATAGTTTCCACAACCATCATCTTGTATTATGACCTTGATATCAGAAAAGGTGAGGATGGAGGGGATGGAGGGTGTCTCTGTCGCAGAAGTGAGAGTGGCGGGATCCACGTAAGGTGTTGATGGGCCTCCATCGTTCTTAGGTACTTGCGGGATTTTGTAGTATTTTGCCTCTAGATTTTTGCAGTAGGCAAATGGCTTAGGATCTCCGTGGATAGTAACCTCTTGACCTTCATGTGTGAATTTCACACATTGCTGAAAGGTTGAAGCTACAGCTTGCATTGCATGTATCTATGGTCGCCCTAGGAGAATGTTGTATGGTAAATCAAGGTCTAAGACCTGACAGTTGGTTTGCATGATGGCAGGTCCAACCTGGACAGGAAATTGAATGGTGCCTTGGGATACCCTTTCTTGGTTATCGTATGCTCTTATTGTGATGCATTTTCCTTTGTCAATTGAATCCTTTGAAATGTTCAAATTCTTTAGAAGCTTTAAGGAGCAAATATTTAAGCCAACACCTCCATCCATTAAGACTCTCTTGACTTTATTTTTATTTACGTATGCCTCCAGATGAAGCACACGGTTGTGAGATGGTTGCATGGGGAATTCTTGTTCAGAAAATGTAAGAATGTTAGGCATGGTTATACTTGCAACTATAGCTTGGAATTGTTCCACATCTAGATCTGTGGCGATAGTGGATGATGCCAAAGCTTCTTCTAGAATCTTTTTTTGTGCGGATGAGATTTTGAGTAACTCCATGATGGAGATATGTGCAAGGGTTCTTTTCAATTTATCCAAGACATCATAGCCACTAGGGTTAGGCCTTGGATTAGATGTAGAATTTCTGCTTGGTTGGGATGGTGCTGTGATGGTAACCTTTCCACCTCTTGTGGTGACTCCACAATCAGCTTGGGCCCCTTTGATGGTGATGACTCCACAAAACTCATCTAAACAAGCAATAACACTCTCGTATGTGTGGTTGAAATTTTTATAAGCCCCTTTTCTTTTGTCTTGATCTTTATTTCCTTTGTTGCCATGATTCGGCATCAGATTCATGTAAATCTTGAGATCTTTGTTTCCTTATGGTGCTTCTACCTCTATGATTTTGTCATCTATGAGGTCTTGAATTATATTTTTAAGCCTCATGCAGTTGTTTGTCGTGTGTCCCTTGAGTTTGTGAAAGTCGCAAAGATAATTCTCATTATACCATGGTGGCTTGACCGATGGTTCCTGATAATTATTATGCATAGGGATCATTATCAATTTTTCCTCTACCAATCTTTTCATGATTGCTTCAGTAGGTTTCCCAAGGGGTGTGTATTTTTGTTTGGGGGAGAATTTGTTTTGCTATGGTCCTCTCTGATTATCAATGTTGTTCATGTTTTGGTTATGGGATGGTTGGGCCATGGTATTGACTTGTCGATTGCTTTGATTGGTGTTTTGGTGTTGTTGTTGTTGAGGTGGTGGATTGTTCTGCCATGGGGTACTATGACAATTTTGGCGTCAACGACACCATCATTGGTTATATTATGATTTTTTGCCCATGTTCATGGTTTGTCATGGTAACTAGATGATGAGCGATTTTCTTGATATGATGAAGTTTCTCCTTGTGTGGCAAGAGCTCATTCGATATTGAGTGCCCTAGGGATCAACTAGTCATAAGTGGTCATGTTTTGCACTTTGAGGTGGAAGGCCAAGGGCCCATCAAGATTTGCAATGATAGTTCCTACTTGTTGCTCTTCAGGCATGGACCATGTGCTTCGATTAGCTTTGGATTGCCATCGTTGTAAGAAAGTGCCAAATGATTCATTTTTCCCTTATCTGAGAGTAGATAATTCCTATAGGTTAACCTCCATGGGAGTATTGAAGGAATAATTTTGTATGAAGGCATCTATAATTTCCTAAAAAAATTTGATTCTAGAAAGTCGAGAAAACCAATCAATAGCGTTTCCAGCCAAGCTTCTTGGGAATAACCTCATTAAGTATGTTTCATCATAAGCCACCTCCATACAATGTACTTGAAATTCCCTGATCTGATCTTCAGGGTTACCTATTCCGCGATATTTGTCAAATTTAGGGATCTCAAACCCTTTTGGGAATGGTTTCATTACTATGCTCCTATCAAATGGATAAGGGCATATGTTTTTTTGTGGTTTTGGCATCCTTCTTGATTGAAGGTCAAGCACCTGTTGTGACAAAAAAATTATTTGTGTTGTGACGTCTGATTATGGATCAGGAGGTGGAATGAAGGTGTTCTGGGCGGGTGGAGTGGGAATGTTTGCTTGTTGTGCCATGTATACTTTCAACAACGCTTGTTGTTGATCTTGTTGTTGTTGTGTGAATAGAGCTTGTTGTTGTGCTTGTTGTTGTTGGTATAACAATGCTTGTTGTTGGTTAGCTAGGGCTTGTTGTGCTACTTCTTGTTGCTCTTGGTATTGCTCTAACGCTTGTTGATATGCGAGTTGTTGGGCTGCTTGTTGTTGTGCAAAGTATTGTGCTTGTGCTTGGGCATCTTGGGAATCTCTTGTAGCTTGCACTCGTGCTTGGGCATCTCTTGTAGCTTGAGTAGCTTGTACAACTTGAGCAGCTTGAGCTGCTTGTGTGGCTTGTGTGGCTTGTGTAGCTTGTGCAGCTCATTGTTGTTGTAACAAAGCTTGAGCTTGTGCTGCCCGTTGTGCTTGTTGTTGTTGTAGCGATGTTTGAGCTTGATTTTGTTGTGAAGCTTGTGTAGACATTTGCTGAATTGTTTGATATTGTTGTAGCAATTGTTGGTATGCTTTGAATGCAGCATTGTAATGGCCTACTTGGGTTGGTCGCAATGGTGGTGGTGGTGGAATTGGAATTGTGTTGGATGGAGTGGTGGTAGTTTGAGATGTGTTTAGAGCAATGGTGGTGGTAGGTTACGATTTAAGGGGTGTAGTGGAAGTTTGAGGTATAGTGGATGTAGTGTTTGGAGCGAATGTGGTGATAGGTGCATTTGGAATGGGTGAAGTGATAGGAATGGTAGGACTAGGTGAAGTGGTAGGAGTGGTAGAGATGAGCGAAATAGTGGGTCTTTGAGAAACCATATTTTGATTAGATATCATGCATTGGTTTGATGTGGATGGTGTATTTGAAAGATGTGATATACCCCCTTGGTTGAATGAATTGATTTGGATGGGGTGATTTATATTAGGGAAAGGTGGATTTTTAGGTAAAGGGGAGATCCCCAAACCAAAATATGGTGTTGATGTAGTGGGAGGTGTGAATGGTTTGAATGGCGGAAATTTTTCTTGTGAAAATGAGGAGACAAATCCGTAAGGTCTCTCTACTTCGGATGGGTTTGCTTGTACCAAAGGTCTAGACACTTGCGTGTCAAAAAATGATGAGGTGGTATGGTAAGGAATCTTAGATGTATCAATAACTCCAAGTGGGTTGTTAAGTGAATGCATGTTGAAGAAGGTATCATCCTCGTTGATAGTAGGTTCTATGGTGGTAATGGGAGTGGTTGATTGTGGAAGGTTGTATTGGTCATTTGGTACAATAAACACATCCTCAATAGTGTTGAGAATTGATGGATCTATTTTATTCATTGCGCAAAGAAACTTTTGTAGTTTTGACTGTTTGAGCATCTCAAGGACTTCTTCCTCACTTAGTTCGATTGGTGTGACATCTTCCACCAAGACCTCCTTTTATGGATCGTGTGTAGTGATGGTGAGGTCTGGTGTGTTTTGGACTTCTGGAATGTTTTGGCTTAGCTAACTTGTGTTTGATGTTTCTTGATTTAACTCCATGTTCTTCTTGTGTTGTGATCTTTTTTGAACCATAAAAGAGCAAAACTAGGTTGTGTAAAAGATCAAAGATATGGAGATGAAAGGTGTATGATAGATGGATGAGAATGGATGTTTTTGAATTTGTATTGAAAATCTTGATATAATGCTAGGTACTTTGGGTTTGCTTTGATTTATGTTTGTGTGATGTTTAGACTTTGAATTCTATCTTTTGAATGTTGATGTTTGAGCAAGAGATATCCCCAAGATGTTTGGATGATGATCTAAAAAAGATAACTAAAGCTCATAAAGGATAATTTGATTTAGGAGTGAGAATAGGATGTGTCCACTCACAAGCTAACCAAAAAGATAATCCAAATTAGTGATGGGAGAAGGATGCATCTATCCACCATTAATTTGAACAAAGTGATAATTCAACTAAGCGTGTGAAAAAGGATTCATTCACACACACTTGAGTTGAACAAGTTTGATGTTGATGTTTTGAAGAATTCAAAGTCTCATATTTGAAAATTTTTGATGTCTACCAAAGGAGCCTAGCATAGTTGCATCAAGATTTTCTCAAAATGTTGGTGAGATGTTTGTGGTTGATGATGTTTTGATGGATGAATGTTTGTTTTGATCTTAGAATGACCCTTGTTTAGACTTTTGTTTAACAAGACCAAGGTATCGAAGAACATGTTATGCCCTAAGCAAGGTATCTAATCCCTTTAAACAATCTTGGATTCCGTGTGTAGTAAAATGAAAATAAAGTGGGATTGTCTCTTGAAGCATGTCTATAAAAATTAGCCAACAATTTTTCTCTAGAATCATATAACCTTTCGAGTCTTTGTTGATGTTGTTTTGGGCTAAGCTTCTTTTTCTTGGGTTTTTGTATCTTGACCTTGTGAGAAATCATTGAAAAGACATGTGTGGGGTCCAATTGCTTATCTTTGCTTTTAATGACTTCTTTTTACCAAATACACTTTCTTGATTATGTTTCAAACTAAAGATGTCCTATTTTAAAATTCCTTTTCTTCCCACAAAGTGTTGTGTGGGAGTTCCAAGAAATTAAGGCAAAGGGATTTCCTAGGTTAACCTTAGTTAGAGAAAATGACGATATAAATTCAAGTGCTAAGAAACCTCTAAGGACATAATCCCAAGGGCAAGCTAGAACACTTAAATTTTTCAAAAGGTATTTGCTCTATCAAAAGGGGTTTGAAATTTGCATGATCATGTTGAAGTGTTTGTTTTCCAATGTTTACGAACAAGCATGTGTTTTCAAGCAATCAATGTAACACCCTAGCTCAATTGGTACATTTTTCTTGGTGGGCTTGCCTCATGCTCTTCGTAGTAGAAGAGACTTTACATGCAACCAAGGATAAAATATA
This sequence comes from Sequoia sempervirens, assembly GCA_007258455.2. NCBI lineage: Eukaryota > Viridiplantae > Streptophyta > Pinopsida > Cupressales > Cupressaceae > Sequoia > Sequoia sempervirens. The sequence continues at coordinate 1,265,094,168 of VDFB02271358.1, forward strand.
AAGGTATGTTAAGAATGAAGTCTTAACCTCTATATTTCAACCAAGATCGGACATGGCAAGTAACTTCTTGGAATCTGAGTTCCAATGCACCACTTTGATAAACTCATTGGATGGACTGGTGAGCTGCTATAAACAAGGTTCGTAATGACACAACATCGGGACATGGCACCTTGTGAGCATCCATCAAGCCACTAAAGGCTTTAATCAATCCTACTAGGGGCTCTTATATGTTTTATGTAGCCCCATTCTGAAAGACACTGTACGACTAAGGCCTACATACCATGAGGACTTGACAGTTTAGTCTTATCCATTTATATACCGGCCTGAATGAAAAACCGGTTGGATTCACCTTCGAGTTCTCCTTTCGGATGTGTCTCTTAGGCAGACCCCTCTAAAGGTAAACAATAGCTAGCAAGCACATTCATAGTTCGATCAACCTTTGTTTAGAAACAAAGGGAGAACACACGCAATATACCTAACTCACACTCGCACAAGATCTTGTTCAATTTTAAGCCCAAATCAAAGTGTGGAGGTGATCACTTTATCTCACGCCAAAATCACCAAAAAGGAATTTTGATTCTCAAGATCGCCGTGAGGTGCGAGAGAAGCGCATACGTCCTTTTCAATGACTTTAGTTTAAGTAAGTAACCACAAAACAAAGCAAACACACATTCATTTTATCCTTTCAAAGCAATTGTGAGTTCATTTTAAGCACCAAGATGAAGTGTGAAATTTGATTGTTCAATTCTTAACCTCAAACAAAATCTAGTGAGTTTGTCCTAAGATTCGTTTTAAGCCTTTTGCAATGAACAAATCAACGTGTTCTTTTTAGACCCAAATGAAAACTAGTTTTCTAAAGAATGAAAAAAAAGGTGACAAACCCTTTGGTGAAGTGTTAAACAAACACTTAAGTGTTAAAAAACACTTTGATTAGATAAAGTATCATCTCCATGCTCCTTTTCCTTCACTTTTGATTTCCAACCTACAAAGAAGAAATAATCAAATTCTAGAAAAAAAAATAGAGAAGTTAAAAGGCAGAAAACTGAGGAAAAAGAAATCATTAATTAAAGCACATGCTAAAAATTTAATTTTCCCCTTTTACTATCTTCCAGCGTCGCTATTCCTGAAGGCGTCGTTGTTTTTGGCTTCCAGCATTGCTAAAACAACGCCGCTTTACCAGTCAACGACACTCTGTGTCGGGACAGAGAGCACAATAGCGTCGCTATTTTCGTCCAGCGGCACGGTTCTTGAAGGCATCGGAGTTTTAAAAAATTTTGAAACTGGGTGAGCTCGGCGAGTCCAACGGCCCAGTTTTTGAATTTGAATTTGGCGGGATGAGCCCAGCGGTGCTAAAATAGCGATGCTGATGAGCCCGCGGTGCTGGAACTGTGACGCTGACCAGCTCATGGCTCTAAAATAGTGACGCTGAAGAGCCCGCGTTGGAAATTCATGTGTGTCAACAAAAACGCGGAAATTTAAAAGAAAAGATAGAATAAAATGAATCTCGCCCTCCTTCTAGCACCAAAATGTGAACCTGGATCCTTGAACCTACAAAACACAATGAGATAAACACATTAGTGGGTCAAATACAAGTTAGAATCAAGATTCCCCATAGAATCCATTTACAAATATAAACTAGGAATGAAAATATGCAAGAACACTACAAAATGATAAACCAAAGATGAAATCCTAGTCTAAATAGCAAACTCTTGATCTTATGGGGGAGTAATTTGATGTGGAAATTGGCCCTTTCCCAACTCCTTTGCAAGCTTTGATGATGAATGATGAACTTTGATGAAGAATGATGGAGACTGCAAGCCAAAATCTGCAAAACAAACCTAGCTAAGAACTCAAAGGATGGATGAAATATTTAAGCATGGTAACTTTGCTTAGAATGTGGATGATCGAATGAGGAGAGGAGCTCCTTATTTATGGAAGAAGTTGAAGGATGAATGTCCAAATTTGATCAATATGGGACTAACATTCATCCAATGGCATGATGCCACTTGTCAAACCATGATAGGCCAATGGTTGTGCAAGATTTGGGAAGTGTTCCCATGAGAGGGAGATTCAAATTCAAATTTGAGAGGCAAGGTGAGTGGGGGACAAGAAAATGAATTAAAAATGAAATGTTGGAAGAATAAATCATTTTTGGGGGGGAGATTTCAAACTTGGAGGAATATCCCCTTTTTTATGCCATTTTGAAATCAAATAGGGAATTATTAAATCAAATAAATGATTTAATTGTGCAAGTTGCAAAATCCATGGGATTTGACATGAGATGATTAAATTAATCAAGGTTTGATTAATTTAAAGAAGATTAGCTGATGTGACTTATTTGATTTAGATTTGTTGATTTATTTAAATCAAATAAGAGAGGAATATGATAATAGGTTAATTAAATAAATATTTGATTTATTTAATTAAAAGGGATGGTGTTAGATTAAATCAAATAAGGTCTTAATTTATTTAATTTAATGGATGAACATTAGAGTTTTAATCAAATAAATTGATTATTCAATTAAATAGGAATAATTAAATCAGATGGGTTGATTTAATTAACAGAAGGAATTGACTTAATTAGATAAAATGATTTATTTAATTAAGAGATGAATATTGATGAATTTAATCAGATAAGGGGATTTTGATTAATGGTTAGACTGAGGGATGATTTAGGAAAAATGATGTTAGTAAGTCAGGATCAAATGCACGATGTCAATTAGTATATTTTTGATGTCTACACATACTAGACTTTCTTTACCTTTAACCACATGTTGTTCAAGCTGTTACATATAGATTTCTTCCTCCAAGTAACCATGAAGGAAGGTTTCTTTCATATGATGTTGCTAGTGATAATAGGAACCAAATAAATGCTATCTTTGCAACATGATAGAATATCTCACCATAATCTATTCCCTCCACTTGTGAATAACCCTTCATGACCAACCTTGATTTATACTTCTTAACACTACCATCAATACCAAATTTCTTCTTGAATATCCATTTGCAATCAACAAGTTTGCATCCTTTAGGAAAGAGCACCAAATCCCATGTATCATTTTTCTTCAATGCAGCTAGATCTCCTCATCCATGGCTTTCATCTAGGAATCTACATCACTCATACCCATAGCCTCTTGCACAATCCTTGGCTCATCAGCATTAGCAATAAAAGAAAAAAACAATTTGAATCCAATAATGAATAACCAAACCTTTCAGCTAAATAGCCAAACCTATTAGGTTGTCACCTATCTCTCGTAGACCTCCTTAATTTATGAGGTTGAAGTTCTTAGATTCTTCTTTAGAACTTTTAGAGCTTCTCAATCTCTCCTCATCAAGTCCATTATGGGCTTTAGGTTCAACTTTCTTAGGGTTAAGAGGAAGTTGAACCACATCTTATTTCTTTTGTTTTTCTATAGGCTACAAAATAGTGGAAGAAGGTTTCATCTCTTTGAAGATAGCACTTCGACTGTAGAGAACCTTTCAGCCATTGGATCTCAAAGCTTGTACCCTATCAAACCAATACCATAACAAATGAAGATATATTTGACAACCTTGTTTTCCAAATTGAACATTTTCTCCCTTGGCACATAAGCAGATGCCTCACAACTAAACACATGAAGATATCTCAATGAGGGCTTCTTTCTTGACTACACCTCTATAGGTGAGTGGGTGCAAAAAGATGGGGGACCAAAAAGTGGCCAACCCCTTTAATGTTTTTGAAAAAACCAAAATTTGAGTGTTATAATCTACTCATGTTATAATGTGCTCACGTTATGGCTTGGAGTGATCGAGCCTTAGGCTTGACCTCTACAACACCAAAACACACTTGTGTTAGAATGTGAGTGCATTTTAACTTATTTAAACAAAAGAACAAAGTTTATTTCATTTCATTTTTTGTTGTTTCCAATTTGCTCCACAGCCTGTAAACCCTAAAAAAATGTGCTTGCATTCTAGGAAGGCTCAAACCACTCTGTTTCTTCACCAAATCTTCATTAAATGCCACCACAACATAAGGGAGGTCAAAGGAGTAAGTTGTTATTTTTTGTGTGAATTTGGTATTAAAAAGGTATATTTAATATGTTTTTGATGTAAATTTATTTAATTTGAATAGAAAATGATAATGCACCTCCTACTCCTCAAAATCCTAATTCACCTCATGTTGAAAACACTCCTGAAGAACAACCTCAACAAAAATCTCCAATAATTCCTCAACATGCTCTAGGAATTCAAGAAAGTTTAATAGGTAAAATTAAAAATAACAAAAAATAAATTGAGTTAATTACAAGGTTGAGAGATCCTGTAGGCACAACCTCACATAGAATCATGCTTTCTCAATCACTCAAATCGATAATATCACATGTAGATTCAATTAGTCAGAAAATAATTAGTTGGTCGAAGAAGAGATGAGATTTTAGAGAATTTTAAATATAGATAGATTATCCTATAAACAATTTAAAGATGGAAAAATTACAAAATTTGACTTTTCTATACTATTCACAAACTCTAGAATTAATCAACCTTTCCATCCTTCAACCAAGAGGTTCCCTATCCATTGGTGCAACCACCAAGGGATAAAGAACATATTTTGGAGGAGGTGGTGGCTAGTTTTTGACCATATTCTATGTAAAAACAATGAGGTGCCACAATATTTTTTTAGGAAACTCTATTGTGAGTTTTTCCTCAATAAAATCCCAAATTGTTTTGACATGCAAAACTTCTAGGGTAGAGGTGGGGGCACGTATCAATGTATAGTGGCCAACAAGATGAGCACTTGCTAGACCAATTTATGAGCATGTTACTATCCCTTTTGTTGTGAAGGAGAGTGTTGACATCGATACATTACAGTCAATTAGTTCCCTCACCCAGAGCCTCATACCACATACTAGTCCTCTAGCATAGGGTGAGTTGGGAAAGTCTCTAGAGAGTAGATTTCCACCTCATTATTGTCAGGCTTGTGGGTCACTTTGTGTTTATGATCCCACAAATGGTTAGGATGCAGGTGCCCAGGGTACATCAACAGTTGATTAGATGGTGATTATAGATGCCTTCCTTGATGAGACATTTTCCCTTGATAGTAAGGTAAATGTTAGATATTTCATTGAATTGAATTTATTAAATTTAATTTTTGAAATCAAAGATTAACTAAATTAGTTGAATGATTATATTGAAAATTCAAGGCCATAACATTCACTCTATTTTTAGTGGTCCTCCAACTCCCTATTACACAACCACATGTACTATAGAGGTATGTAACTAGTAAAGAATTATAAATATTACATGTGAATAGCTAAATGTTATATGAATGGTATTCTTATATCTCATTTTGGATGTTGAATAGGTTAATCTTGGAGATTCGATGGAAACACCTTCCAATGGAGATTGTCATTGAAGTTTCACTCAGGTAAGACAAATTATTTATAATTTTAAAATTAAAAAAATGTATTTCTTAATTGAATAATGTTTATTAACTTGAAGGTTCTGGATATTTTGTAAGTATGCTTTATAATTTTTAATTAATTTGATTTCAAGTTGTTAAGAACTTCATAATCTATGAATTTCATTTGTTCATGTTGCTGACCTCCAAAAATATAGGCTAGTGGCATCACTAGCTTGTAGCATACCATTTCACTCTTATCCTCCTAATTGTCATCACTAGCTTGTAGCATACCATCTCTCTGCTCACTATTGGGCTCATGAATTTTACTCAAGATATTTATCTCATTACTACACTTTTCCTATGTTGACTATACTTATCATGATGACTACATGTTTTTGCATTAATGTTATGGTTGTAGAATTTTATTTATACCTTTGAAGTGCTTGACATCTTAGAGGAATTCTCAATTTCTTTATTGATTCTATAATGTCATCTCCTATCAAATTATCTTCAATGGTATCTACTCCATAAACAAGGTATTTTCCACTTATCATTTATAAATATATTCCATCTTTCTATTCCTTCACAAGGACTGTCCTCTATGAATATGATCATTAAAAGTGAACTTTCACTCTAAACTATCCTTAAATAATAAACTATGCATGCTCATCCTCTACCATTGTAGTAAATTTTTTGCTTCTCCTATGAGACTATCTTGTAGCATTGGATTTCATATGATTACCACCAAATTCATGACTATTATGCATCGTTTACCTTGAGGTATCTTGGTTGAAAATATATAAAGTATCTCATAAAAAATCATCTTCCACAATTATCCCTTGAAGCATTCTTTGGTATTGAAATACATGTGACTATTCTATTACATCTTGTGACTTTAGACTATCATATTTAGCCTTATGTAATTTTCCTATTATATTTCTTTATTTATGCTATATCCTTTATTGTTCATTTGTTTTCCTTTATTCATAATTTCTCATTTTGATCATTACTCTGCCTATGTGAATATTAAACTGTTCACTGTAATGAAGATATATCACTCTATTTCTTAGTTATCTATTCTTTGTGATTCACCCATGAATATGAATAGAATGTTGAGGTTTTATGATAATCATGGAGTGTCTTTATTGGTGTGAATTTTTATCAAGATCTTTGAACCACAGTACCCTCATTGCTCACTATCACTACATTTTTTTCATAGTTGACAATGCTCATTATTGCTTCTTTCCATGCATCTCACTATCATGCTTTATATTATTTCCATAAATCTTATCCCCACTTAAAAAATTCTTCACAGTTCACATCAACAAAGGTTCACATGAATTCTTTATGTAATCATGATAGTGTCCCTTACTTGCATGATATAATTTTCCCTGGGACTATCATCTTGTGACTGTCCTTTACTTTGAAATTATCTCTGTGAAACATGGAAACCCTTGGCATTAAATTAATACTCATGAAGACTCTTACTGATATGAGGATATTATGTTCACAGTCAAGAGGATAGGATACTTTGTCATTTCTCCTCATTTATCCTAACTATCACATTTATTTGTCATCTATCCTTTTATTAAATATAAAACCATGTCTTGTCATTCATGAGACCCCTTACTATACAAGATGCCCTTATAACAACCTCTTCCTCTGTCAACTTCTTCCTACCAACTTAGAAACTACCCAATATGGATCTTTTGCATTGTGTTTTGTCTTGTTGGTTCTCTAGTAAATATTGCTCTCTTCCATCAATCTTTTGTTCACCATGTTGTTCATGAAGGGTTTTGATCATAAAACAATATTTGAAATAGAATTGGATGTATTAACAAATCCCAAGGAACACAATGTTGTAGAAACAACATAGTAAACTATGAAGCAATATGCAGTTCAATAAGTACTCAAAATCTTGTTGACTATGTTATACATTATAACCCATGAACTTGCATCACTCTTCTAGTTTTGGTAATTGAATAATGTTGTTTTATTTTCAAATGATGCAAGTAGAGACTCCTCCCAATATTGATAGGGAAATGGAGCATGGTTTATCTACTGCCATAGAGATCCTGATGCCTTTGATGGGGGTATGAGGTAGATTAGTAAATTTCAAATTACATTAATCATTTTAGTTGTTTATAATTGAAAAATAAAATGATTATTAATTTATAGCTTAATTTCTATCTGGATGGTTTCTATAGGGCTTTGAAATGCCACAATGTTAGCATGCCACTGTTGTAGATGATGAGAGAGATCATTTGGAGGTGGTAAGTGATTATTTTGTTAAATATTTTAATTTATATAATGTAATTTAGGTATATTAATGTCTATACTATTTATTGTAATAGGCATGGCTCCATAAGGAATTAAATAGGAGGACCAACCCTTGAGTTCAAAGTAGACCACCATCATATGCATCTCCATCCCCTCAATGATCAAAGACCGCTTGTAATTTGTTTTCTTCACTTGGAGGGGAATGACTATTTATTAGGGTCCTTTGTTGTATGCCTAAATGGCATTTTTGGACATATATTTTGTATTGCATATATGTGACATTGTATGCCCATATGGAATTCTTGTAAGCCTATATGGATATTTTGTATATATTTTTACTTATATCAACATATATTTATGTATGCCTATATGAATATTTGGTTAATACATATCTTTTTTATTGATGTTATCCATATTTGTGTACTGGTGTACTTCTTTCCGCTATTACAACCAAAAAAATCATAAATTTTTTGAATTTTCATCGCAATAAGTTTATTCTTTGAACCAACATAGCAAGTACATTGCTTCAAAGAGAGGAAAAATGTAGACATGAAAAATTAGCATTATGCACTTATTTCATATTCATCCACTCATAAAATTAATCAAGTTCATTAAATCCATTCATTAGGCAAATCAGGTTCATTTAATCTCTAAGGATTATCCACTTAAATTGAATAAATTAAATTTATTTAATTTAAGACCTATCATTCCCTCTTTGATTAAATAAATCAAGACTTTATTTAATTAAAATCCTAAAAACACCTTCCATCCCTTTTTTATTTAAATAAATCAAAATATTTAGTTCAAATGGATCAAAACCCTTAAACATCATCTAAGCTAATATAATCCTAATTATTTCAAATCCTAAACCCATCATCTATCTGGTTTTCGCTTAGGCCAGTCGAACTTCTTTCATTTTGTAAATTCGTCATTTTCTTGACGGCGTAAAGGTGGGATGTGGAGACAGGTTCAATTTCATTCATCTCAACTTTTGGCAAGCTTTGTTATTTCAATGTCTTCCACTCAACGTTATAACGTTTGTTTGTTTCGTAATGTCACGCTCAACGATTTTGTAAATATTTATTTGCAACTTCTTTATTTTATGTCTCCCACTCAATATTTATAACATTTATTTATTTCATGTCGCCCACTCAACATTTATAACATTTATTTGCAACAACTTCTTTATTTCATGTCCCCAACTCAACATTTATAAACGTTTATTTATTTCATGCACCCCCACTCCAGCATTTTATAACGTTTATTTTGCAACAACTTGTTTTTCCATGTCCCCCACTCAGCTTGTTTTTAACACTTATTTCAACCAGCTTCGCTTATTTTATGTCCCCCATATTAACGTTTTTTTTAACATTTATTTCGCTTCATGACAAGTTGACAGTGACTCCATTTGATTAACCGTCATTATCCTCGTTCGATGTACGGGCTCTTCCCAACTTGAGAATCTATATTCAGGGCTTATTCATTCAATAAGATCATCCACAACTCCTTCACGAAGTTCTTTTCTTCACATTCGAATAATTTTTTTCCATCATCATTTGCAACATCAAGCTTGTCAGGGTTGGGAAAGGGCTACTTTTCACATAGAAGTAGTACCAATCCAATATGGGATAGATATACTTCATGTTTTTCTATAGATTCTTTTGTTATCTTGTTATTTATGGCATTTTAAAAAAAAAAAGTATGTTAGATTATCTCATATGGATGTTGAAAGTTTGTTTTGTTTAAAAACACTAACCATGCATGTGTATGTTAGTCTTTTAACCATTTACAGATTTTGACGTCTACAAGTATAATCTTGCATCTTAGTATAGTATGCATTTTAGTTTAAATCTCATTCTCTAGTAGTCCATTTCATTTAGCTTGGCATACTAAATCAGAGAGCAACTCAAATCAACGAAACACTGGAGATACGGAGCAATAAAATGACTTTGAAGAAGCTGCACTAAGAGTTTGTTTATTTATTTAAGCTTCTTTGATATAAAGTTTTATTGAATGTGTTTTGAATTTATTATGGTAGGCATATTTTCATACACAGATAAATTGGTGCCCACCGTGGGGCCTATGCCCCGATTTTGACTTTTTCTTGTAGAGCATTCTGACAGGTTTTCGTATTTTGGTGTTCAACTTTTAGAAAAAATTGGCATTTTAGCACATTTAGGATTTTATGTAGCGCATTTAGAGTCTATTTCTATGCATTTGGGATATGTTTCTACGCATATACTATCTGTTTTTGCACATCTGGGTTGTAACACAAAAACAAGATTCTGAGTCAGATGCATTCTATAGACAAGATCTTTTCTGGTTTAAAATGAATCAATCTAGGATAGTCACCACACTTTGATCATGTAGTTAAAGTGAACCCCATGTCGGTTGTGAATCAATATCTTCACTTAGCTTAAATCATTGTGATTTGGTGCATTAAAATGAATCTATTTACTCTGCTTGATTGTGCTTGAAAGTGGTAGGTGACTATGCTCTCACCCTGTGCAAACTAGGTGATTAGAAAGCCAGACCAACTTTATCCCTTTGTAACCCTGATGCAATAACCAAAGTATCCTCACCCCTTACACAGTAATGTGATCCTGGGTGTAAGAGAAACAATTATTGCATCTAGAAAATTCACCTTACCTGGGGATTTCATCACCCCAACACGACTCAAACTAGAAATGGAGTTAAAGCCAAGCTACCCCCAACTGGTATACAAATGTGAATCTTAAGGGAAAACCTAAGATTATGAGTGCGGATGTGTCATACGAACCAAGTTGTACTCCCCAAAACCTTATTGAGCTTAACCTCTTTAGGCTGGAGTGCCTCCTAAATAGAGCTTAATCTTGTGCCCAATGTATAGCCACTCGAATGGGGGTCCCGAATTAAACACCATTGTTTAGTAAACCAAAAACCTTTTATTTGCTAGCACAACACTGGTCAGTGTGAAGGTATCCACATCTTCGTAGTCTGTAGTAGAGGTGATCAATCTGCCATGGGAGTTTCATGGGG